>VXAZ01004304.1:42540-259002 GCA_013399875.1 Gymnorhina tibicen | reverse complement strand
GTGTCCTTGAAGCACAAACTGTTTTGAAAAGTTCGCTCAGTTTTTTTCTCTGTCTCTTGCATCCAGTTTTAAAGGCACAGAAAGGTTCAGGAATCATGTCTGGGCATAGAGCGGTGGTAGGGGATACAACAGCACAGTCACCCCTTGTTTTCCAGTCCACCAGTAAAATCACATTTTTATCTCTCTGTGTACTGCCTTGTGGTGAGATCAGGGTTAATCCACAGTCCACATAATCTGTAGGATCCTTCTCAGTCTCCAAGTACCCAGCTGAGTTTGCATGTATTTGTCCAAATATTGATCTTCTCCCTTTCCTCTGCAATGCATAGAGAGGAAAAAATACGTGATTTGTTGTTTCCTGTAATTAAACACAGATCACTTTTGTTATTGAAACGTTTTACATGAACAGCATTAATAAAATATCTAAAAATAAAATATTCTTAAAAATAAGTTGGTTAATGCAATTTGGCAAACTCATTTTTTCATGGAAAATCTTTTGCCTCTGATATTGAGGCTCTGGCTGTATGTCAAAGACAAGACTACACATTTTTGGAGAGCAGAGTATCAGTAATCAGGACCTGTCATGCAGATCTGCTGGAAGAATTTTTCCTTTATTGTCCTTTCCCTAACAAGCTGGTGCCTAGTTCATGTCAGTGGGACTCATTTGATGCAATATAATGAGAGATGCAGTTGTGCCAGCCCTGTGCAAAGTAAAAAACAGGTCAGAAAAGTTTACCAAGGATCATGCTAATGAGTTCAGAGACCAAGATGTACCAAAAAAAGTCTCTTCTCAAATGTTGATGTTAGACAAGCAGCTTTATTCTTCTGCCAATTTTACCATCTCCTACTCAGCATCCACTTAATTTAAAAAAGAGTGATACTTAGATCAGTGTAGTCTCCTGTGAGACAGTACTAATTCATGCGGATTAGATGGAAGAGCACTACTGTTTCTCTACAGAAAAAGAAAGTGAGGGTTAGTTCTGAGTAAGGACTAGAACTCTAGGTAGGGTGGGCTTTTTGCTGTTTTGTTGTCTTAAAATTTGTGATCATGTAAGAGACTGGTAGTTCACAGTATTTTATAGTTCTGTGACTGAGCTTACAGTAGTACTTGTTTACACTTCGGTGGCATCCTAAGATCTCCTGTGTAGTACTGCTAAAACCATGTATCCAAAGAAAACTGAGAAAATCCCCCAAACCTCATCCAATTTTATTATTTCTAAGGGATTTGGGATTACGTGCATGTGTATGTATTCAGCTTTCCAATTTTGACCTTTTAACTTAGATTTAACTTAAACTTTTATTTCCACTTCTCTTGTGAGTGAGAAAAAGGTGGTTACAGACATACTGTAATTTAAAATCAAAGGACAAATTATCAGATGTTGTAAATATAATACTTACTGTAAAATAACAACGATGAGTGGCAAGGCCCTCAGGATAGGAACACCACTGTGCTGTGTGAAGAGTAAATCTGCTCCCATTCTCACCAGGCAGATCTGATCACTTAAAAACCTCACGTTGCTGTTAAAACAGTTGTTTAGACTCTGACCTCAGATTCTGTAGTAGAAGTCCATTTTTTTTACATTGCCTTACCTTGTTTTTGCAGTGTTAACTGATCAGCAACTGATTTATTCCACCTTTTTCTTACACATACAAGATGCATCAAGATTTATTATATATCTACCTTCTCAGTATCTGCCAGGAAAATGTAATTCTTATTTTGCAGATAGGAAATGAACCCCCTAACTGTGGGGTTTATCTCCTCTAATTTAGACTCATGTGTTGAAGAGCTCCTCATTCGAGATGGTCAGGAGAATTCTCTATATAGAAAATGGAGAGAAATGAATACGGTTCCTCTTCCCTATTCTGGAACTCTTGTAAGATGAAAGGACTCCTGCACCAGGAATGATTATTTATTTCCATTCACCATAAAAGAGAGCTCAGATGTAGATACCTGCAAAGTGAGGGGTGATGTACCCTACCTTAGCAGAGTGAGCAATCTTCCCAAAATAACATTTCTGGCCTATGGATATTTCCACACACAGCGTTCAAACAAAAAGGTAACTTCACACTAGCTCTCACTGTAGGCTGATGTACTTTGCTCAGAACTGCTGTAATAAACTGCTACTCACTGCTGAAAGAGCTGAGATCTACAGCCACGCTGCAAAATGCCTTAACAGCAGCAAATTTATGCTTTCAGCACAGCGAGGAACTAAACTATTGTGCTCAGGCCTAAAGACCAACCACTGCATTATTTTTCTTTGTGCATTAAGACCACAAGCAAAATATGGTAAAGGGAAATTCTCAGAGCAGCTCACCCAAGAGGAAGAACTGCATCCTTGAGAAATTCCACATTCTTCTGGCTGACTCAGCATTATGGAATAAGCCTCACATTTCACTCCACAACGAGAAGATGCTGGAATACCCACATCTGTGATTTGCAGACCAGTATGAGAAATCCTCTTGTACACAATTTTTCTTCTGAGGTGCTTTTTATGAAAATGATCTTCAGTAGAAGGTTAATACGCTAACATGGACTGTTAGAAATACATTTCTCACACCTAATGCTTACACAGACCATTTTCCAGAAATGTCTTTAAGTGAAATTTTCCAGGGAATAGCTTCTCTATCCCAATGTCAAAAAGTAATCAGATTAAAAATGCAGTATATCCCTTACTGCTAATTGAAACCTGCCCATAATAGACAGGGTAAAGGAAAAAAAAAAAAAAAAAGATTAAAACAAATATATTAGGGTTGCTTATTTCTTGCCCTATGGCACTACTAACATTATTTATTCTTTGTTTGTTTCGATCTATAAAGACTTGTGAAGGATACCCAGACTGAAGTTTTCCCTGAAGACTTGCGGGAAAAAATCCTACAATAGTATCCTCAAATCACTTAGAATCTCATTATTCTCATTGTTCATTAGAAACAACTTGATTATTCTGGTTACATTACAGAAATCCGAGTATTTTAGAAAAAACCCTATCATTCATTACCTTCTACATGAATAATTTGCCCTCTTCTGCAACCCATCCCTTCGGGGAGCCCTTGCTTTAGGTGATCTAATTCTGTCAATGTAATGGCATCAGTGTGTCTGTGCAAGCTGTGTGCTGTTATAAATCACTGTGTGAGAGGGTACAGGCAGCACGCCCTGTGACTGCAGAACCGGGAGGGCTGCACCGTGACAAGCCAAATCCTCAGACCTCAAGCATGAGTTATAGTCTAAAATAAACTTTTTACCCATTACTGAATTCAAGGTCAAGTGGCACTCTCTCAATTAGAGGAGAGGTTTGCATATTATCAGCAAGCAGCAGCAAAGCAGCCAGCACAGTGTGGTTGGTGTCCAAGGCTACAATCTCATAAAACACACATGATGGGTTCAACCCAGTTCCCAGGGAGAGCAGCCCTGAAAGAGAAGCAATGAAGGATGCTGTGCATGTGGTTAATTCTTTCTCTACTACTGCTTTTTCAATCCCTAAAGGAGCGAAGTAGTTAAAAGGGGTTAACTTTTTCTCTTCCTTTCCCCTTCTCCTTCCCTTTCTCCTTCCTCTTCCCTTTTCCCTTTGTCTTCCTTACCCCTCCCCTGCTCTTTCCTCATACGAAATCAATGTTCTTACACCTTAACCCATTGTTAGTGCTGTTACTGTGCTTGTTTTGAAGTTGGATTAAGCAAATGCTCTCACCTAATGATCTAATAACTTTGGATTCCCAACATTTTTCTGTTCTAATATATTCCTTAGAATTTCTTCAAAAGTATAAGGACAAGTTTGATTTCAATTTTCATTGTGAAAAATTGTTCAATCAGCATCTTTTTACCCATGAAACATTATCTGAATAAAAAGATATAAATTTAAAGTTTGATAATCATTCAATATTAGCGAATTAATATATATTCTTACTCAGAAGGCAAATTTCTTACTCGCTAGCTAAATCTATTTTGGAATAATGAAATTATTTTAGAAGAACAACATCCACATACAACATTGTCTAGAATATTTAGTCCAGACTGACCATGGGTATAGAGAAAACTTAGCTGCTGGCTTGCCAGAAATTTGGTAGCTGCGAAAAAACCCGAGACTGAAACCAAGTTGCACCAGGTACAGCAACTACTGAAAGTTCTTTGCTCTTTTATAGCCTTTCATCTTGTCCAGGTCAACTGCTGATGAGATTAATTAAATTCTTGACTTTTTCTCAAGGAAGGGTGAATTCAAAGCCACATTGTAAATTATAGCTGTTGCAATTACTTAGTCTTCAAACCAAGAACAGGGAAGTTGTTTTCAGTCCCACTTTGTGAAAAAGGCAGTATGTTTGGGTAATCTATGTACAGACATGCATGTTTGTGTCACATATCCTGGGCCCGAAAAGCATTTTGTTCACTGAACAAGTACAAACCAAATTATGGTGAGATATTTGTTTGGTGAGGTATAGAAGCATTTAGTTAACACCCTTACAATAGCACAGAAATGTGGTCAATTGATAACAATTCTTGTCTACTACAGAAAAGTGTTGTTTCATGTCTAACAAGCTGTTGAAAACAAACATCTTACATGTAAAGAGATAAGAAACAGTTTCTTCACTTAGGAGCTGGTTCGTCTTACATGAGAATATTTGGCAGCAGGGTGAGGAAGGAGATCCTTCCACTATGGTCTACACTGGAGAGGCCACACTGAGTGCTGTGTCCAGTGCTGAACTGCCCCGTACAGGACATTCATGGACACACAGAAGGGAGTCCAGTGAAGGGCTCAGAAGAGGATTAAGAGTCTGGAGGCCCTGATGTATAAGGAAAGGCTGAGAGAGCTTGGACTCTCATCCAGGAGAAGGCTCAGAAGGGAACTTATGTATAAATATGTGAATAAAGGGTGAAAAGAGCTCAGAGACAGGTTCTTTGCAGTAGTACCCAGTGACAGAACCAGAGGCAGTGGGTGCAACTGAAATACAGAAGGTTCCTTCTGAACATCAATAAAATCTTTTTACTGTGACGGTGACTAAGCACTGGCACAAGTTGCTCAGAGAGTCTGTGGAGTTTCTCTGTTTGGAGACATTCAAAAGCCATCTGAACATGGTCCTGCACAAACAGATCTAGGTAGCCCTGCTTGACCAGGTTTGTCCAACAAGATTACCCCCAGGGTCCCTTCCAACATCAGCCATCCTGTGATTCTGCAAAAAACTGGACTTCCCAAGATCCCAGAAGCAATTAAGCTGCAGGCTCTCTTTCTCCACCAACTGTGATGATCTGCATTTCTAAAGACTCCAGGAAGTGATGTTCTTGTTATCCCTGTAGCACAATATCTTTCATCCTGCTTGAAGCCTCTGTAAGGGCAAAGGAAGTTTCTAGCATACAGAATGTCACATATATGCATCTAGGCAAAGACCAGGATGGATCTTGTTAATGATATTCACAGACAGAATATTCCAGACTCTTTTCTGCTCTCCTGTTTAGCCATATCATGTCATTTGTAGAGTTCACCGTTCATATCACCCCTGCTCTTCTCAGAAAGATCAGCAGCCCTTCTGAGCTGCTGGATGAGCTTTTCCTTGATTCTGATCTAAGACAGTTTAGTAAAAATGGGACAGGTGAGTTTAAAAATAGTTTATCTTTGCTAACTTGGGTCATGGAGATTGATGTAATTTTGGTATCTACAATTCAAGTACATGGAACAAAGATCAAAGGGACACGTTGGTGGGGAGGCAGTGACCAAAAGCTGCAGCAGGCTGTGGTGAAAGGCTTTTCACTGACTCAGCTGCACCTGCAAAGCCTCTCAGTAGTTAGAATAACAACTCAGTAGTTAAGACCTACAGTGTTTTCACCCCTTAGCAAAGCATAAAGAAATTAGAAGGAATATTTATTTGATTTTCCTCAAAGCAGTGTTCAAATTCCACACAACCTTTAATGGTCCAGGACACATTCATATTGATTTCGCTACCTACATGGAACTTCTCTAGAACCAAACCTGTGAAGGTCTGATGGAGGCCATTGAGGAAAATAACTGTTTAGAGCATCAATTTCAAATGCAGAAATTCTTAAGTTTGTGACCTGCAGATCACAAAATAATATAGATAAAATTAATTTTGTAAATATAATTATCAGCAAGTGAGGCAAAAAAAGGCATAAAACAAAATGGGAAGAGGAGAAGATCACTGGCTTTCCTTTCAAATCCTGCACACATTTTGATATATCGATATTCCTTTCCAGCACAGAACAAGGTTCCAACCACATACAGTATTACACCATTTCTCCATTTCAATTGTATCTTTCAAAACCTGGAATTAAGACAACGAAGTTTTAACCTTTCATTTTCCAGCAGGATAAGAGATAGGACAAGTAATGTAGGCATTAATCAAGACATCTGTAAAAAAGAGGAAATACTAAAATCCTCCTGAAAGAGGCTCCCTTGCACATGTATTCCTCAAAGATTTGGTTAAAAAATAAGAGAAATAAAAAGACACTCCACTCAAGTTTCTCTTATCTACTCAAGATAAGACAAGCTTTCAGTTGTAATGGTAATAGCAGCTTTCCAAGGATTTCAGATCCTTCTTTTTAGAGGAGTTTCTTCAAAATCAGGGTCTCCTGATCACTCCAGCCAGGCTTGGACACCAAGTTACGTTTTCTTTTACATTTGTGGAGTTTTTTCCTATAGTTCTGGGTTTCAGATCTTGAAGAATGAGACCAGAATTTTCTGGAATTTCTTCATAGTGTGTAACATAGTCAGAGACAATAATGCAGTTAACTGTGAACAGATTGACTGAAAAATGAAATATTGTATTAAGTGAAATATGAAAGTGTATTAGGGAAATCAAAAAACAATTTGGCTACTTCAAAGAAATTTGAGGTGAGGTTGCTCTTGTTCCAAAAAAGAAAGCATAGTTATGCGTTTATCAGCTAGGTACCCTGAAGGCATGAACAAGTATATTAAAAAAAATTTATATATTAAAAGAAGTTGGATTTTGAAATAACTAAAAAACCCTCAACATAACAAATCCAAACAAAAAAAGTAAGATTTTTAAATTCTGGTACTGAAACTGATGAATCAAAAGAGAGTTGAGATTATTAGAAGGAAAGAACAGTTTAGGTGATCAATAATTTGCTGTACATAAAACTTTCAAGGTTATCTTTAATGGTAAGCAAACTTTTTATAGTAAACTTTAATTTATGATGAATAGAAATAATGTATCCAAAATATCTTTTAAACTCAAAATAACTAATGAATGATGTATAAATTATATTTAATAATGTTTCAAGACGCGTTGTAGTAAAGAAATGGATAAATAGAAAAATTAAGATTATTTATTAGGAATGCATAGAAAATTTCTTGAAAGAATTAAACTAATGGAAAATGTACACCAGGCTCAAGTGAGATTTTTCTACAGATATATAAAAATTTTTAAAGAATTAGCATTTCCAAAGAGTTTATTTCCAGCATCATCTTTAAAGTATTTGATTTTGCTTGACTGCAGCTGTAAACATTATCCTTCCAAAATGCCTTTCTCTCTCCTTTCTCCCTTTGATAAATTAAATAAACTGAGGGCTGGCTCCCAATAAATATGCAGATTGATTTGGGGAGCCTGAGTTAGAGGTGGCCATCTGCAGTACTCTTTTGGGACGTGAGTTAGGTGGGGTTGACCCCTTGATATCCTTGTGGACGGATGGAATTTAGCCAACAGTTTTCCTGATGAACACAGCAATGTCTACTACATTACACTTCCCCACACAGAGGTGCAAAAAAGAAATTTTGCATAACACATGCCTGTGAACTTCCTTTTGTTCCCTGAATGATTTTGGGAGAGGCACAATTCCAACATTCTCCTTGTGACAAGAACAGACTGGCTCAGCATGTTGCCTTTTGCCTCTCCTGTGTGAAACATCTTGTCATGCTCCCTTCCAGCAGAGTGAACCTGTGCTTGGGGACTGTGAATTTGTCTCCTGGAAAGAAACGTGCCATAGTAAAGCATTGAAATGCTCAGTGTGATAGCACCTGAGTTCTCCATAAAACTGGGACAACACCAGGGAACCTGGATCAAAATTGAATGATTACATAAATCATTCAATTTGTTCTCCAGGGTTTGTGAGGGGACAACATGTGTGTGTCCATTGTGCTCAATTTCCTTGGAAAAAAAAATAGAAATAAAAAAAAGTTGATTTTTTTTCTCTCTTTTCATAAAATGGGAGCAGAGTTCTACTGGTAACAGCATTTTATTAGTGACTTTTGTTTTCAAGGCAGCTGCAAAAAATGATGCAGCATAATATGTCAGCAGGTTTTATCACTCCCGTAGCCAAATGGCACAAAAGCAAAAGAAAGAAGTAGTGAGAATGGGTAACTAGCACAGGAGAAAGTTCTAACAGCTAAAATAATCTTAAAGCTCAGCAAAAAATGATGGGAAAAACCTGGGGAAGCAGTCTCATTTTGTCAGCTTGATTTCATGGTAATTACAGTAATAATAAAACTAATTACATCACATAACACCTCTGTGAGGCAGGTGAGAAATGCTGGCAGGGAGGTAATGTCAAGATAGCAGCTGAACATGCATAATAGGGAAGCCAGATGAAGCTCTTCTCTGAACAGCTCCCATCTAACCGTGTGCAGAGCCCTAAAAAGGAGGAATTAAGTGACTAGAAAAATGACTTTTCTAAAAGAGCAATCATAAGATGCTTGAAGTGATTATTGTTTGCTTGATAAAGGTTTATAACTAGAAAAAGAGGCAAAGAGAATTCTTGAACTTCTGCAGTTACCAACCAAAGTGATTGTGCTAACAGCTCTGATTATCAGGCAGTCAAGACCAGGCGAAGTGGCCAGGAGAGACATGACATGATAAAAGTGGTTGCTGATCCTCAGAGAAGTCCCACACCACTTTGTCCTCTTCCCTTCCTTGCTGTGTACTCCATTTACACGACAAGATGACTATCTGGCTTCTCAGCTTCTGACAAAAAAAGCTGACAGAACATTATTCTAGCTTTGATGGGCTATTTCCCTGCCTGTTTAATGACTTAAACCACAGAATGGTCAAACAAGTAACAGGTGGTGTTAACAGGGAAATATGAACGTGCACCTGGAAGACATGGAGGAACAGCTCATTTTCTGCACCAGGCAAGGGTTAGACAGGCTCATCTAACAGAGCCCTCCCTGTGCAGTACGGGTACAAAGAGAACGTATTTGGAATTCCTGCCGTGGCTGCCATGACTCTGTGGTCACCACGTGACATGCAGATGTCAAAGGCCATGAGGTTCCAGCCAGTAGCACGTTGTTCATACCCAGCCCAGTGCAGTCAACACTAAATCAGTTGTCCCAGTTCCTTCTGCAACCAGCTGACAAACCTCTCTGTAATACAATTAAGTCCCCTAATTTCAGATTTTGATGGGATGAAATTCCATCCATTAAAGTTAGGTCAGATTACTTTTATATGTGATGTATTAGTCTCTCACTTCTAAAACATAAAAAAAGCACTTCCACACACCAAGGCAGTATGAGCATTTAATGAAAGGTGGTAGAAGATCAAACAGCACTCCAAAGCAACTTGTAAGCACGTGAACTGAGTGAGGCCTTCCTGGCCTCAATTCCAAGCACTGGAATTCAATCGTCCATGTAGCTAAATTCAGGGAACTGTCCCTGACATGATTTTGGCAGCACTCCCAGACAGTTCCCAGACACAATTTAGATGTTAGCACTCCCAGTAAAGAACATGGGCAAGACTATCTTGGCTAGATGTGGGATTCTGTTTTGGATTCCACCTGTTGGTTTTGTTGTGCCTTAAATCACTCCTCCCCTGCTGGGGGAGGATTTCTGAGTCCTTGCCTGGATTTTGGTTAATTAATGGACATGCAGCCTTCTCTGCTCTCAGATAGTTTATTAAGTCTTATCAGAAAAGTTAAAAGTACAGCAGAGGGATGTGAATGCTGAGGAAAATGCACAGAATGCCGCTGAAATCAAGATAACATGGCGTTTTTAAAGCTAAATAATCCAATCAGTGTTTGAAACGACAGGTATTTTCACTTTTCTACCAATATTCAACAAATGTTTTTAATACGTTCACAGGAACTGAGGATTTTTCTATCCAATCACTTTAAACAATTTTTCTGCATTAAATGGAATAGTAAGAAGAAGAAGAAGGTTATAGAACAACAACAATCCTCCATTTTGGAGTTTTTTTTTTGCTTTTTATCTATTTGCTACTTTAACAAACCCAACACCTTTATATTTTCACCCTGTGCTACCTTACATAATATTCTATCACCTAGTTCACACCGCAGTGCATTCAAATTCTTCCCAGAGATTTGGCAGCTTTCTCCATGGACGAAGGTCAAAACCAGTGTGTTCCAGGGGGGTAAAACTCCTTAAAACAGGCAGGGAAATATTCCCCGCACTCTGGACTCCCACTGCTAGAGAGTTGGACAGCTAGAATGGATGCAAGTGTCCCTGTGCTGCTGAGGGAATCCATGTCAGGGATCATGGCAAGGAGTGCTTTGCAGCTTTGGACTTGCTGGGCAAGTGTGTAAGATACATGTGCCATTGATCCCCAGATGTACTGAACAGAACATTTTGGAGCTTCCTAGTGTAACACACATTTTCTTCACAGTGTGAAGATAAAAGCATCGTTCTTACTCACGTCTTTGCTTAGGGATCTTAAATCAGCTGTATTGGGTTTATATGGCAAGATTTTGATGTCAGGGGGTTGAAAGGGTGGGTTTGTCAGAAGACACCAGAAATTATCCTTGTGTCTGGCCCCATCCTCCTGTACCACTTGGAGGGGCGAGGTAGAAGAGTTTAGTGGAACATGGGAAAAAGGGAGAGGTGGAGCAAAGTATTTTCAGTTTCTTTCCATCTTACTCCATATAGTTGGCAATAAATTAATTTCCCAAGTTGCATCCGTTTTGCCTATGATGGTAATTGGTGAATGATCTCCTTGTCCTTATCTCAAACCCATGATATTTATTTCCTTTTGATGGAGGGGAATGACAGAGCAGCCGTGTGGGCACCTGGTGCCAGCCAAGGCCAATGCACCACAACAGTTTTAAAGAGAAGGAAACTGTGGGAACTAATTTTTTTAAAAACAAGTTTTCTTAGCACACTGGAAGTCTCAGAAATAAGATGTGCAATGAACTTTTAGTTGCAATTTGACAAAAAAGTCAAAATGTTCAGTATGTACAAAATGTTAAAGAAATTGAAACCCTGCGAAGGAAGAAATACAAATGGGTAAGTCAAAACATTTCAGTTTGAAAATTAGAAAGGATTTGCTATCAATCTGGCATGCATGACATTATAAATTAATCAGAAACTCAAAATAAATAAAAGGTTTTTCTAAAAATTGAGGGGGAAAAATATCCTAAGAAATATAATGTAGTAACCAGAACTTCATTTTTCAAAATTTGACCAAAGATATCAGTCAAAACATATTTTTTGCCTTCAGAAATATAGGTTCTGACAAATTGGTATTCTCAATTTAAGAAAAAATTATTTTAAAAATTGATTACCAACCAACTGTTGTAAATATCAGCCTTTTATTGTATATTCTGGAAACTGAAGTATGGAACAAGAAATAATTGCAAAGGCTATTAACAGAATTAAATCTTTGCTAGGAAATGCCATTATTTGAAACACTGATTCCGAGCGAAAGAAAGGGAACATGAAAAATTCAGTTATTTTCTTCTCACTCTGAAATGAAGCCTTTACTTGAACACCTCATGGATTCAAATTTAATTGTTAGAACTTGTGAGATAAGATAGTTTCACTGTCCAAAACGTTTCATCCAGTAGATATGAGTAAAAATCTCTTACTTTGCAATAATCATCGAGGAAGAAATATTCATAGGAGGCTAATTTCTTTGCTGGAGGCTGTGCAACTTCATTGTACAGAGTTTATTTTAAGCTGGTTCAAGTTAATTAGCAACTCTGTGTGATTGCCCACTACTTGCTGTTTTCTATTTTGTTTTCACAGTACACCAATGACAGCTTTTTAGCAGCATTTTCTTTGTACTTTAGTAATATCAAAACATCAGAGATAGAAGTGGGAAGGAGAAAGGAATAAGTACCACATTTGCGCCTTCTCTCTCCAGCTCTTAGTATTACACTGTGCTACTTACCACCCTCATCAGTCTCTGTTCTGGATACCTTCACTGCCCACACAACTTTTGTTTTGCTCCTTTCTTGTCCATCATTGAACATAAAAAGAGAAGAAAACAAATCTTCAGTATCAAGCAACTGAGAAACACATGGTTTGAGTATCAGTATTATCACCCTGAAGTAAATAATTCTGTGCTTGGTCAGTCTCTCAACAATGCCTACTTCAAACATATTGTTTAATATGACATGAAATTTCCTGCTCCAAGATGGCTTTTCTCCTGAAAATCACCAGGTGATTTGATAAACAAGGAACCTTACATTAAAAAAATCCCCTTTTTTGCCTTTATGAGTAAAGATTATAGGTAGCTCATTATGTACACAGGTCCCAGTGAGGAGTTTCTTTTGCAAGATGAAGGTCGGACCTGTTGTACCTCAGGGGAAAGCTGCTTTGCCTGACTCTGTGGTTGCATTGTGTGGCTTTGTCTTCATGGTGACGTGGGCATGGGTCCCATACTTCCCATGTTCTACCAATCACAATCTGAGATTTCACTCAGATCATGCAGGCTGGACACTTGGTGTGCACAACAATGGAAGAAAAGCAGAAGACAGACTGATTCCAGGAGCATCCTGTTTCCCAAGAGAGCACACACAGATGTAGGCTTCTACAAAGCAGGCAGCCTACTCACTACTTTCTTAAACAGTGTATTGCAAAATGTCCCTGGGACATGGGTGTAACTCGTCAAGAAAAATGCAAACGCAAGCTTTGAAAGGATCAGGTTGGGTACCCAGGTTCATATTGTTAAGTAGGTTGCAGGAAACATCAGGAAGGGCCCAGAGGAATCATCTCCGCTTTTCTGGTCAGCTGCATTCAAGAGTGATACATTCCAACAGGTACCAGAAAAAAGCTGCAAGGGAGACCCAAAGAATACAAAATGATGGTACAGAAAGTGAGCCTTGGAAAAGTGTCTTTCAGCTTAGCTAAATGAATATTATGTGGGTATTGGATCATACTCAAGAGGGCTAAGCATTAAGGAGGGAAAAAGAACTACTTAAGTTAACTGTCAATGTTGACATGAGAAGAAATGGAGCGCATTTAAGCTGGAAAATAGAAGAAGGATTCTAGTAATCTAAGTGATATCTTAAATAGCTTTCCACAAGGTGTATAGGGGCCACAAGTCAATCTAGTTTTAAAATGGAATTTGTGAGAGTATGAAAAAACCCCACTTCGTGAGCTGGTTACTTACTCTAGGAAGCCACAAGATATGACAGCTTCAAAAATCCCATGCATTTCTGTCTGCCGGGTGTAAAAGAAAATGCCTTTGCTTTCCTTCAAAAATGTCATGGACTTCCAGGATTTCTTCTAGCAGTTGTGGTGGTACAAGCTGGATGGTTGTTTTACAGAAGATAGTACAAATGTAAACATATTGCAGTTTCACAGGAAACAATGAAGCTTGGGAAAACTCTAATATATGTACTTTATGGTAATGCCTGAATTCTACAGTCTAATGGACTTGATGGATTAAAATTATAGAGAAAATATTTGTCACAGAATCACAGATTCAAAAATGATTGAGGCTTGAAGGGACCCTGAAGGTCATCTTTTCTGACCCTCCTGCTCAAGGTGATCCACCTAGAAACAGTCACCCAGAACTGCATCTGGATGGCTTTGGAATGTCTCTGACAAGGAATGGTCCACACCTCTCTGAGCAACCTCTCCCAGTGCTTGGTTACCCTCACAGTAAAAATGTGTTTCCTGATGTTCAAGGAGACTTCTGTGTTTCGTTTTTTTGCCCAAAATCTCCGGACCTGTCACAGGGCACCACTGAAAGATGCCAGTTTAGTGAGTTTCAAGAGTTCTTAGAGCTTCATTAAAACAACTATAAGGTAAGTATTCATAAAAGTTTGTGCATTCACTATGGTTAAACTAGTTAAATGCCGTGAGTGCTTTAAATTTATTTAGGAAAACGAAGAAAGAATTACTCAATTCCTTGCTTTCTTTATTTGCAGTTTCAGACAATTCACAAGTCTGGAACAGAGAGCATAAAAGCAATCACCTTGAACAGTAGATCGGAGCCTGATTCATAGCTCACTGAGGCCAGCATGAGATCTAATGGACTCTGATATCAGGTCTTTGCCTTTCTAAAGAATTTATAAAGATACGTCCTGTTTTTTCTATCTCTATGATTTTACTACATTTCTACGTATATACACTAAAGTTATACATATGTCTGTACTGTATTCCACCAATTAGAATAAACTTCTGCTTGATTCTTATGCCTACCATCACTCAGTAAAGACTGGCTCTTCTTTGAGTGTCACTAAGGGATACACAATACAGAATGATGTCAGTTTTTACTGAGGGTTGTTTAGAGGTAATGGTCTACAGCTGTGCTTATTAGAGGACAAATGTTTGCATGTGAAGAAGAGGAACTTTGTGTTCCTGTCAATCTGGTATTTTCTTGTTTCCTCACTTGTCTTTAGACTTACAATGAGGTAATTTTTGCAGATGAAATATATTTATGTCCATATCTAGTGTTATGCAGAGTTAAAAGGCTTTGTATGGAATACAGCTAATATTTTGGATACATTATGTAAGAAGTATCTTTACCTGAACAAACTGAATGAATGGGGTTTTTTTCTATATTTTGGTAATGATGATAATAATCTCTATTTTATATGATGTCACACAGGCAGCCATCATTAATGTCGTCAGCCATGCTCAAAACTGGATTTGTACTCTGCATCTAGAGTTGTGAATGGCTGTACCCTATGGCATTTACAAATAATAAAATTTGGAAATAATCTGATTTTACCTCTACCATAATTATAAGAACAACTTTAAATTTAAAGAATTAGACTGCTGTGTAAATGACACTGTTTAAATGGATTCTAGCATTGTAGTGAAATAGTGACCAGTGTGATTAAGTTTTACCGCTTGGAAGGCAGTAATTTTTAATTTTACCAAAACACTAGATGGCTTTTCATAATCAGTCATTTACATTTCTCATATCTGAGAAAAAAACAAAAACTTATTCACTGGACTTTCTTGCTGGTGTGTAGACATAAGCTTGTACTATGGAAAATAGGTAGTGTGGTATATGCAGAATGAAAATTCATATGAAAAATGAACAAAAAACTTTCGGTTTTGTCAAAAAGTCAGATTACCTTGGCTTCTTGTTAGCTTTAGTAGATGTTAGTGGAGTCAGGAGTTAGGGGGGGGAAGGTGGGACTGGGGAAAAGGGAAGTGAGAGGGAACATTTTAATATTTGTTTTTGTTTTTCACCATCCAACTCTATTGTAATTGGCAGGAAATTGCAATAATTTTCCCCAGGTTGGTTCTATTTTTCCCATGGTGGTAATTGGTAAGTGATCTCCTTGCCCCTTCTCAACCCATGAACTTTCTCATCTGATTGTCTCCCCTTCCAATTGAGGGGAGAGCAAGAAAGCATGTGAGTTCAGCATATAATGTTAGTTTTAGATTGAAATAAGAATAAACTAGCCAAAAGGAAAAAAATGGGGAAATATGGCTGTAGCTTGTGTGCCTGTTTATTTGAATTTTAAGCTGTTGAATTTCCCAGGGAGCAGTTAGAGAGCCTAGTCAAGAAAAGGAGCAGTAAGCACTTGAATGCGCATGGTATGTGCTTTGTATTGTAACTGTTCCCAGCAAATTTGGAATGTATTTTATCCCTTATGTCATAGCAAGAAGCCTATCCAGCATATTTCACCTTCCAGATCAGGAGACAATGGAAAGTCACAGAGGAGAATTCTGGGTAGAGGACTAAGTTGCTGACAAAGGGCAAAGTTTAAATAAAACATGTTCAGTGGAGTTGAATCAATACTTTATTTGTTAAGGAGAAGTAAAAGTACAAAAAAGCTTGTACAACTAGGCATAAAAAAGTAAGAAATCAATTCTAGTTAATTCAAAATGCTTGAAGAGTCACCTATGCCATTATGTATGAATAATTCAGGAACAGAAATTTATTGCAGACACATATTGTTTGGTTTGGATTTAGTTTTGCCCCTTGTTTGACCTGAATCCTGTAAAGAATGATATTCAACTAATTGAAATAACATTTTGCAAGTAAGACAATACCTTAGGGATATTTCAAGACCAATTGCGAAATAAAATTTGAAAGATGAAACATCTGATAAAGTTTATATAAATAATGTTATTTTACAGTGTGTTAAATGTTGTATGTGAAGGTCTTTGCATGCAAGTTGTGTTTGCCTGTTGAAAACAGATCAGATTTCTTTTCCCCTTTCTCTCTATCAGTCCCTTTTTATTTCTCCCTATAGCAGTGTCCTTCTTTCCCCCCTCCTCTCTCTCCCCCTGTCCCCCTCCAAGTGTTCGAACATGTTTGGAAATATTTATCACCCTCCACCTTCTATTCACAAGAGAATGTTGTGCAAGACATTATTGAGAATAACTGAAATAAATCACAACTGTACAAGATGCTTTCAGATGGAATCAGCACAAGCATATTACTCATGTCCTGAGATACAACAGAAATATCTGATACCATAAAAGATATAGGTTGACTGTGCACATGACTATGCAGTCACTGCAATGAGCTCTCAAAAAATAAACAATGTGGAGTCCAAATGTGTTTCATTACTGGCTTTTATCTGTATTATACTAGCATTTATTTGCTCTGGAGTAGGTCTACGTCTGTAAGCATTCAAAAATTTTAAAAGTATAGATGGATGCAAAAAGAAAACAGCAACCTCAGTGACAAAAAGTTATCGTCACTTGTTCAGGCTAATGTTCAAGTCCAGTCTCAGTTCTGGGCTTAGAAGGCAGTTAAAGGAAAAAAAATTGTAGCTTGCTCACTAAGCTAAACAGCTGTCCCCAAACAGGAAATTAAAATCGTTCACACACAGCAGGATTTTTCTCATTTAATAGATATTCAATGTATTGAATTTATTCAAATACAGGTTTTCAAGAAATGCCTGCTGTAACTCATATAAAAGTAAATGCCATCCAACATCAGTGCCTCCCTTGACAGCAGCCACTTTGAATGCAGCCTGTGGCTAAGGTCTGAGAAGTCCAGATGATTGATTTGAGATTTAATACTTGGTGCAAACATGTCAGATGGCCTAATCCAAAGGATTAGGCCATCTGACATGCCATCTCAACCTTGGTACACTAGAACACACATGTTAGTGCCAGCCTAGTACCTCTTTGGTGAGTCTGAATATTCCTTGTATATCTTCACTCCCTTGTGCACACATTCAGAAACACTCAACTTAGGCAGTAACACTCTGTTGCAGTTCAGACTCAAGCAGAGGAACCCAAATCAGAATATCAGCTCTGATGAGATACTGTTAGAAATGAACTAAGTTAAAAAATGGGCAGAGGAATTGGCAGTATTTGTGCTTTGCAGAGCAGTCTTCTGGCAAGAGCACAAGCAGAGTGTGACCTTGTTCTTTTAGGGACTTGAACGCACATCACCAGAGAGCCCTGTGGTCACAAAGGTGAAGGTCACATAGAGGAACAGCAGGAAGTAAGAGAAACAAGATTTAAATTGTCTTGACAGATTCCCCATTCAGTCAACAATTAAGTTTGTTCAGGAGCCTACAGCTTACTGCTCCTTGCACACTAATCTAATAGTGGTGTTGGGGTTTTTTTGGTTGGTTGGGTTTGGGTTTGTTTGTTTGTTTGTCTCTTCCTCATATAAAATGCATAAACAGCATAAACACCTTGTAACCCACCTGTATTCAAGATGAGTGAAAAATAGGTTTTGCTTTCCCGGGACCTGTGTCCTAACCACTGGGCTATTGGCAAGGTAGTTCTTCACAAATCTTTCTGTTCAACATGCTCAGCTTCCACAAAATTTGTTTTGGGAAGTCTTGCATTTGTTAATACACTTAGGATACAGATTGCATGTCTCTAGAAATGCAACAGCAGGTTAAATACTTTAAATATGGTCATCACAACTTTTTTCTCAAACTAGGTCTCTTCTGAAGAGCTAGGATTTCCTTAGCTCTGGAAGAACTTCAAGGTAGAGCAGGCAGGGATCAAATAGCCCCGGCTCGAGCAGTAAAATGAGATAATGGTCTGTTTGTTAATCCTGAGGAGAAAATGTATCATAGGCTTATGTCAGTCCAGCTAAAATCTCTTATCCTACAAAAGAGAGAGGTAGCATCTGACCAGCCTTTTGAAAATGATCTCTCATCTGTGCTGACTTCTGGACAAGTCCAATAGAACCACACCACACTAACACCATGACAGAAACCAGTCCAGCAATTTGATAGTGTCGATAATCACACCATGTCTGCCCTCTGGAGCACGTTTTATTAACATAATCATAACCATTGAGTTTTAACATGAATTTCAACACAGAAACAAAGTCTCTACACCAAAAGTAAATACTTAGCTGCACTTTGTTGCAACTTCACTGAAAGTGGTATCTAAGCCAGAAAGTTAAACTTTGTTCAGTGAGGATATTAAGGCCTCTGCTTGTTTAAAAAAATAATCATAACAATATCAAGATCTGAGAAAAGTGTTTTACCCTCAATCATTATCAAGATACAGTAGACTCCAGCAAACCAGAACCAGAGTTTTCACATGAGCCTTTCAGTTATAATGGCAGATAGCACAGATTAGAATTGATATTGTAGGGAAAATTACAGTAACTGGGGAAAAAACCCCCACCAAAATACCTCCAGTGAGCATAAGCTAAGTGGCTTGTGAATAAAATTGCAATTATACCAAACACTTTTTATTTAGGTATGCTTCATTATCCTCTGGGTAAATTATTCAGTGATTAATAGTCTAAAGAAAATTGTGTAATTTATCACTTATGAAACAATTCTTGAAAAGCGCTGTCTTGCTTTTATATTCTGTGGGAAGCCCAGTGTGCAAGAAACAACCCTTTTGAGAACACACAGGCAACTCATATCTAATTTTGTTAACAGAAGTAAAATGCAGAGCAACAATCTCAGTGGAGACTTTGTGAGCTCTGCTAACTCCTGATGCCATTCATGCAAGTCATTAAAGCAATTTTAATCCAGATGGAGCAGGCAGTGTGAAAACATGTAGCAATTGAGAAAGAGAAAGAAAACCAGTTTTACCACAAACTGGTTAGCATTTCTTCATTGTATTAGTTGTCTTAGCATAACAATTTGGCGATTTACTCCACGTACATGGTAAATTCTGTGTTAGAATAATTGCTACCTTTTTTTTTTTTACTATTTTAATGCTGTCATTAGAGGAAGAAAACCAGCATAGGAGAGACTACTTTCAGTTGTAATGCTTCTTGAGAACTGTTGTAAGTGTATTTACGTAACCAGCACTGTTGTTTGAATTATCTATACAATTCTCAGGGTATTTTTAGGTGCAAATGTGAAACATTTTTTTAACTCAATTTATTTGTAATTGTTAAATTTTGTGTCTTAAAAAAGAAAAAAAAGTGGGGTTGAAACTATAGATGTTTGCTCAAAAAAAGAAGAAGTCTGGTTCCTCAGGGGAAAAAGGGTTCTGATGCAGCATGTTGGTTTAAACAAGGTTAAGCACAAGGGCCGTATAACTTTTGGCACATTATTGAACTACCTAATTTAGAGATACAACTGCCCTACACTCATTAAAATGAATGGAGCGAGATAGGAAATCAATGGAGAAATATAGGACATTCCAGAGGTTATTTAGATTTTGGGTGGGTAGCATCAATCTCTTTTTTGATAGAGTCTGGATGAAGCCTAAGCTTCCTATCCTACACATTTCAGTAAGGTGCTCGAAGTCCAGTGAGGAGGATGTTGGAATGGCCACTACAGAAATAAAAGGAGAAACTCCTGCTGATTTCAGCCACAGTCAGGGTTAGGTCATAGATCAAAATTCCTGCCTTGAGCAGAACCAGATGGCAGCATTTACCTTAGCATTGCTCTGGAGAAAACACTGTGTTGACCTTGCTTGAGGAGGCACTGTTATGCAGAGCTGTTAATAAACAAATTAAGTGTTTAACTACTTCTTTCTCGGGAGTATTGCTTTGTTTTGTTTGTTATGCCCTCCGTGATTCAGGGACACGCGCAGTCTCCTTGGAGCAATTGCATACGCTGTGAATGCTCAAGCCTTCTCAGCGTTCCTGCTTAGGACATTTGAACTTCCATAATTTTCTAATAGGTATCCTGCTCAGCAGCTCCAGTGCTTTATGCTTGATTTAGTCTTTAGAACTGGTTCCTTCTTTTAATTTTGTTCCCCCCCCACTTGCTGTAAATATCAAATTTTTGGGTATTTCATATTCAACCCCTTTTGACCAGCATATATCCTTTTCTATTTTGGAGACAACACATTCATCTATAATTTTATCAGTGCAGTCAAATTAATACAAATGTTAATAGAAGTAAAACTCAGGTCAGGTTTGAAATCCAATAATAGCAATGAGCAGTATTTTGTTGGCTCAGAAGTACAGGTAACCATGGGAAATTAGAGATATTCTCTTACTCCCCAGATAACACCCTTGTTTGGTACAGTGAAGTGTATATATTATGTATTCATTGCATGCTAAATAAAATAAATGCCTGGATAGAGAGAATAAATTAAAGTTTGACTGTACTTGCTCTCTCTGCTGGTCAGGAATTTCTCTGTAAAGATGATACTTATGGATCTGTAGTTATGAAGATGGCTTCTCACCACCTGATAAGCTGCTGTTATGTATGACTTCTCCTGAGAATATCTGTGAAGATAGACAAAGAATACTAATTTTTCTCTTAGGCATATGAAACAGATTTTTCATTCTCTGCCTGTTACCCACTGTGCACTGGGAACTGTCTGTATCCTCTCTGATTTTGGCTTTACTAATAAATTAAATACAATCTGAAATTATGCCCTGATATCGTAATATGACTGTTAAATGTATTTTCTTTTATTTACTGCTAAGCAGTTAGAATGATCTCTTGCTTGAACAAGAAACATTGTCTGCCACAGGTCCTGGTCACACCTCTGATGTTATCCTGGTCAGGAACCATTCCCAATAAACAGTCAGAGTGGTGACTTGGGTTTGAAAACCAAGGGAGTTCAACAGCTGTGGACTTTTCCATGTCTATTGCTCTCAGTGCCCGGGAAAAGTTCCCAAAGGTATTTACTAGACATAGATATAGCTTCTATGACTAGCTGGGGAAGATAGATTTGAAAAAAATGTAATGAGTTTTTGGGCCAGTTGTCACTTGCCACTGCCCAAAATCCAGTCTACCTTGAAATCTTCAAAGAGTAAGAGCAGTTTCAAGAATCCTGAACACAGACCTCTTCTCCAAAATCCAATTTATCCTAAAGCTAGAATTCTAGGGAAGAAAAAAGGGTTGTTTTCTGACTCTTTTTCAGTAGAAGTTCATCAGAACTTATACAATGACATCCTTTTCTGTGGAGCTTCAAAATTTGTCTATCTTCATAGCCTAGACTATTTTACAAAGTATTTTGGTTGAGGTTTTTTTGTTTGTTTTCTTTTTTAAATTTGTATTTTAAAACAGCTTCTGTGTTCTACCTCACAATTCACAAGGTCCCAGAATGGGTCAAGTTGGAAGGGACCACAGGGATTCATGTGGTCCAATGTCCCTGCTCAAGTAGGGTCATCCCAGAGCACATGGCACAGGATTGTGTCCAGACAGATTGTGTCCAGAAGACTCCACAGCGTCTCTGGGCAAACTTTTCAGTGCTTGGTCACTTCACAGTAAAAAAGCTCTTCTGTATGTTCAGGTGGAATATTCTGTGCATCAGTTTCTGCTTGTTGCCTCTTGTCTTATACTTGAGGCCTTCAGGGTTTCTGTACAAAACACATTCATCAAACTGTTTTGCCCAGTTTCAGTACAGTGCTTATAAGTTGAAGGTCACAACCACTGACTGTAACACCTTATGTTTTTACTGTCCTACCATGGTGGGCTGACCTTGCCGGGACACCAGGTGCCCACCAAACTGCTCTATCACTCGCCCTTCTCAGATGGAGAGAGGAGAGAAAATAAGATGGAAAACAATATGTACCTTGAGATAAGGCAGTGTTCTAAAGCTAAAGTGAAAAGTTGCATGCACACAAGCAAAGAGGAAACAAAGGGGTTTTATTCTCTACTTGCCATCAGCAAGTGATGTTCAGCCACTTCCAGCGAAGCAGGGCCTCAGCCCATGTAGGGTTTGCTCCAGAAGGCAAATATTGTAAATACAAAATGCTCTCACTTCCTCCTCCTTTCCTTAGTTTTTGTATCTGAGCTGACGTTCTATGGTATGGAATATGCTTTAGGTTAATGTGGGTCAGCTGGCCTGACTGTGTCCCCTCCCACAATTGTGTCCCACCCCAGCCTACTGACAGGGGGAATGTTGAGAGTCATCACTGCAATGGGAAATGAATTCCAGCTCAGCCAGACCCAGTACACATGTAGATATACGCAAGTGCATACGTACACACACAGATAAACTTCCTTCTGAAACAGCGCCTCTGTACTTGCAAGACCTCCAGATCAGTAAGCTGTTATCATTATGATGTTGTTTCTCTCATAAGGAAATAAGGCGTAAAGAAATATTTCTCCATATGTTAGTTACAGTTGTTCATAATGATGTATATAAATATAACATTAAAGAAACTACCATTTTTTATTACAGTCATGTTATTATCTGCAAAATCTGCCTTTATAAGAACTGTAGGTTCTTAAAGCAGACCTTCCTGCCCAAAGTGTTTCTGCTCTGAAGACTGGGATCTTCTCCCTCGTTTTCTTACCTGCATGATAATGCTCAGTAAAGGATCACCAACCAGCTCCCTAGCTTCATGAGTTGAAATTCTGTGAGACCTGTCACAGGGAGATGTCAGCAAGAAGGCAGACACCTCCATTCTCTATTTGGATGATCAAAGGGCACGAAGAAACGTTGTCCTCCAAAATTCATACGCTGTTAATATCTGAAGGGAATATCTAGATTTGCCCTTTGTCATGAGCCTGCACTCAGGGTTAGATAACTGAACAGTAACTCCACTCTCTGCAGAGAAAGAAGGGTTCTATTATTCTCTTTTTCATGTAATATACGTAGACCAAAGATGCAGTTTTCATTATTCCTTCCTCAAACCGCCAATATTTGTCTCTGCTAGGAAGAAATTGCATAGTTATCTTACTGACCTTCTCTGCCTCTTTTAATCTTCTTCTGCATCTGTTTCCATGACTCACTGGAGCCTGGTCCTACACCCAGAGCATGGCTGTCTGCAGGCAGCTGCACAAACTCCCACCCCTCGGAGCCCCACATGCAATGCAGCTGCAGCTGAGCACTGGCTGGCAATGTCCGGAGGCTTCTCATCTGTTCTTCCCATGTGCCAGACACAGTAAAGCACACAGCAAGACCCAGCAGCCTCTCAGACACAAATATGAAATCCATGGCACAATTAAAACAGACAGATTGTGAACATGTGGCTTTCCTGCAGAAATGAGGGATAGCCACATGTTCATTGTGGTGGCCAAGCTTTATAAAGGTGGTTTAGCGTGTGTCCAGCTTAGCTTTTTCCCTATGGAGAAGTGCAAGTCAAATTAAAACAAAACCAAAAGAAAAGAAAAAGAAAAAAGATAAAACCCAAACAAAACAAAAGAAAATAAAGGAACACCCCTACAACAGGTTAATTGCAGGCTTAAACCACATGCTGCAAAATGCAGATGATTGTCTTTGCTCTTTGAAACAGCTCACATGGGTGCTAATTGGCCCATTGAATTTACACTGTCTCTGAGGTGTTATGGGTTATAGTCTCACAGTCCTGATGCTTTGAAGTGGCTACCTGAAAACAGAGGCTAGACAAGATTAAGAGAATAGAAGTAGGTACTTATTTGAAGGGGCTTCAAAGGTACACCTTGGGAGTTAAAAGCTTCGGAGAGGCTCCACCCAAGATGGACTCTGGGTCACGGATTCTTCACACTTTTATAAGTTTGGGCCGTTTGCATATCAGGGTTAATTCGCCAGTTATGATTTCAGTTAATGATGTAATTACCCCAAGTTTGCTCCTCCTCTCAAAGGTTTTAGTTTACACATTTTGGGGCCTGGGACAACAAGGTGTCCTTGAAGTGCAAACCTAGAGAGGTTTGTTATGTCTAACCAGCATGAGAGAACGGTAGCTAACAGGCCACACAAAACTTCAGAGTTACACACTAGGCAGTACAGGATTTGAAAAATATAAAAGTTAAAACCTAAGGCATCAGTCCAGCTACTCCACTGCATGTAGATCAGGGCAAAATGGTTTGGCAGCTACTCAGGGTCCTACTAGGGCAATAGCATCAGTGCTCTTTCCCCAGTGTTCTCAGGTTCTGCCTTTGCTCAGAGGAGAAACAGGTTTTATATAGATAGCCTTGACCCCCTTTCCTACTGTGATGAGCACTGCCAAGCAAGACCTATTTCTTTCTTTCTTCATTTTCTTCCCTCCTTGTAGTCAAAAATGGCACTTCTTTGACTCAAACATAATTTCCCTTCTATACTGTAGAGTTTGTCTGTATTGTCACTTTCCTGAGAGCAGAATATTCATGTATTGCACTGGCAAAGTATTCCTGATATGAATGCAGGTAAACAGCACTGACTAAAGAAACTGTGCCAGTCACAGAAGGACTTGGCCTGTCTTTGCCTAAGGGGCTTCTGCCAGCTCACATTTGCCAGTCAGGTGTCAGCCCTATTGCCACTCTTACTGCTGAAGCTGTGCCAGCAGAAGTCAATATAAAGATGCCTTTTTGGAAGCAAAACCATTCCTTGATTGACAGGAAGGGATATCAAGTATTTGTATGCCAGGGCAACTGCATGGCCATTCAAAGTGCACCTGCATATAAACTGGATCTACCTGTCGGGCAGACCTCAGGCTGTGACCCTCTGGTTTCAGAAAAAAAAAAAGGTTGTGTGAAAAGGTGTGAACAGAAATCCAGGACTCCGGCTGCCTCACAGCTCTGCCTTAAGCACAAGTACAAGTATCTGTTTCTGAAAGTGGCTCTGTGGCACAGTAGTGTGATATAACACAGGACCAGTCCCTCTCTGTCCTACCCTCCTATTTTTATATACAGTTTTTAGGCTGCAGCAGACGTCTGCATGCCTGGCCCATCTCCGTGCTGCTCATTAGCTCACAAGTGTTGCGTTGTTTCTCTGTCAAGAGTTTTGTTTGTTTTCCAGTTGTCATGTACAGATTCCTCTGGGAAATCAGAGAATACAGGTGGACTTCTTTATTGCTGCTTTGTTGTCATTATGGTAATCTCTAAAAAAAGAAAAAACCCACAAAAATAAACAAAACAAAGGGCGCTCAACATTCTTGTCAGAAGGAAAATGCCTCTTTTGAGTCTCTTTGAGAAAAGATTGGTGTGTGTAAAAATAAATATACTAGGTACTTTATCTAACTATCAATTTATTCAGTTCTTAACAAGCAGAAATGGGCTTCAGGAACTGGAAATGTGTACAAAGAGATAAGAGATATGACAATTTTAATCTTAAGCATTAAGACAGTGTTGAACTTCCCACAGAAAACCTCACAGTACATGATGATATTTTTCCCAAGTGATGGTCTTGAGACAGGTGTGTTATTTTTTTGTTATTCCTAGTGCCTAAGAGTTCTAGCCTGAGAAAAGCTTCATTAATCTCTTGAAACAGGAGGAGCTGGTTATTGTCACAGGCAAAGAAGACGGGAAAGGGCTATTTATGTTAGAGTTATGTGAAAGTTAGAGATTAAATAATGTTCTGTGGATCACTGGGAGTTTACATTTATATTTGTGAGTTAGAGCATGGGCTTAAATACTGTCTGTGATCACCCAAACTAGTTGCTAGCATTGTCTCTGTCATAGTTACGGCCTGTGCCAAGACATGTTATTCTGCTGGGCAGAGTTCATAGTGCAGCATGAACACTCATGGTATGAGGGTATCACCTTGTTTGGCAGAAAGAGAGATGACCCTTCAGGTTGCCAGTTGTTGTTTCATTCAATCTCAGAAACAGAGCTTGTTCTTTATTTAGCTTATTGGACAAAGAACTGGTCTGATATCTGCTGAAACTCAAATTTCAACCTCATAAGCAAGCAGGACATGTGTGCCTGTAAAAGCATCCTTTATTTCTTTATGAGCAGTTTTCCTTCCAAACGTAAGTACTAATTGCAGCTGTACCTTTTCATGCTTTCCTGCATTAGCAAAGGAGATAGCAACCTGTAAATAAATCCACATGTGTAGGAGACACCATTTAATTAGATGGGGCTAGATGAATTCTAGGAGGCTTATGCTGGATACCATCAGTAGCATGCAGCCAATTTATCCGCTTTTTCACTCATGAGACATGTTTATGGTTGGATATTCATAGTAATCATTAGCATGGATAAGTGTTGCTTCATTTTCTATGAACCATTTACAGCATGTTTTCTTATTTTTCCCCCTTGTTTGACTGCTTGAAAAGCTGCAGAGAAATCCCTGTAGGGAAAAAGCACAACAGCTATTATTTCAAAGTACCTGCACCTTCAAGTGCAAATTGTTTTCTTTGTGGTCATAAATACCAGCATTTTCAGAAACAAAATAACTGTTACAGTCCCTGTCCCATCTGTGTCATCTGTGTGTCATTCATGTCCATGACTGCCTGTGCTGTGGCAGAAGGCTGACAGGGAAGGGCATGTACTGCCTTTAGCTGCACAAAATTGGCTAAACGGTTGGACATGCATTCCTCCGGAAAGACTTTTCACAATATGTGTGAACAGAATCCAAAATGTATTTTTTAACTGTTTTGGAGCAAACTTTTAACAGCCTGTCTTGGGGTGACACTTCCGAAATGAAAATCCTTGGCTGTATTCAGACCTTGTTCTTGTGTACACCACCAAAGGTTTTGTTTGTGGAAAACAATTGCTGTTCAAACATTCTCACTGACACCATGATGGGGAGAAAGAGGGCACACAGGTGTCTAGAAAAGAGCAGAGGTGGGTGAATAAGGGATTGTGTGACATGCTGAAGCAGAATTTCTGCTGAATTCCTCACTCCAGCTGACTTGTGATCTGATGTGCCTAATCCAGCACACACCTAATCCACCATTATTCAGTATTTTAAGCTTTATACAAAATGTAGTTTAACAACTTGAACTACTTGTCTGTGTCTGCTTCTGCAAGAGCAACTCCTCTTGATCATTCTCAAGGATCTGACCTGTGTTTAGTTATGTGGATTCTGCAGCAGGAGCCTCCCAGCAGAGCTTGGGCCAACCAGGTTACTCACCAAGGATGTTAATCAGCACTGAAGTAAATGAGCAACTGGTAGAGGGAATTCTGTGGGACTGACAAAAGTTCCCAGACTGGAACAGTCCTGTAGCAATGAGCCAAATGAGTTGCTGTGAAGCCACCTAAGAGTTCAGCCCATTTCCTTGTTTCAGGTGGGTATGTTGTGTCACTTGGGCGACTGATGAGGTGGGGAGTTTCTGGACCAGACTTATGGGGTCTTAACAAGTTATGCTTACACAGAACAGGCCAGATGCACAACTCTCTCACAAATATAATATAAACTTGAATTTGATCCTTGTTTCAGTTTTAGAGCTTAAATTCTGTAGTTCTTACCTCAACCTTAATGATACTATGACGTCCTGACAATTTTAACCTACGCTTTGCAGATTTTTTAACATTACATTTGGATTCAGTCTTACAAATGATGAAGCATCCTCTTGTTTTCTCATTCATTTCATCATTAATTATTTGCTCTATTTCAAAGATCAGCCACTGAATTTGTAATTTTCAGCAGCCAGCTATTCAATTTTTCATACTAGCAAGTGATTTGAAGAACTCAGTTAAACAATTTTACATCCATTGTAAGGCTTGAAAACACTGACTGTTGTGGCTACCTCATTATACTTGACCTGAAATGGGGTTCTTGTGGGGTTTGGGTGGTCTGTGAGGTTTTGGTTGGGGTTATGGGTATGTGTGTCTGGATTTCATAAGCCCATGGGGACCCCTCTGACTTCATTTATTCTGCTTCCTTTATTCATCTGAATGATCCTTTAAGAAGCAGATCAATGTGTTTTCAGATTCGAAAATTCAGCAAAAATTTATGAAAACTTCTGAAGACAAAAATTAACCCCACAAAGCAATGAAAGTCCAATTTCATATAATGAAAAAACAAGTGTCTAAATAATTTATTCAGCAAACCCTAGCTAAGTATTGAATTCTTACCCACAGTGGAAGGTATGTGGCCAGTTTTGGCACTTACCTATCTGTGTCTTTTAAGACTTAAGCCAATAAATATCACAGTCAATAAAACATCCTGAAAACACTTTCCTAATTGAGAATATATGGGGTTTTTCTGATTTAATAAATATGATGTATTCAAAGTCATGTGTTCCTCCCATGTCTCTGGAAATAATGTGACCTGTTTCTTCAGAAATGATGGCCCAGTAGATCTACTATTCATGTAATAAGCCAACATGAAAGAACAAAAGTTATTCTCTTTTATCCATTTTGCAAGATGCAGAGAAATATTTGCAGATTGAACTTGGGATGGGAGACTGTAGCATCTAAAGAACAGCAGCTGGTGATATTTGTGCCTAGTAAAGAACAATGTGTTCTCTTCCCTAAATTACCTCCAACTTTTATCTTGGCAGTGCGCCATACCACATTTAAAAGATAATCAATGGGCTGACTCAATATTAATAATGCAATTCACAAGACAAATCTATTTGTGATTGAGCTGAATCTTGGAACATACAGAGCTTAGGAGGAAAATGTCGCAGGTAAAACTAGGAAACCTAGTTTTCCTCATTGTTTTAGAAAACAATGAGGAAACCTAGTTTTACCTTCTCAGACATACATATATAAATATATAAGTTTAGACCAGTCAAAGAATAAGGCTGAGGGCAATAACTTTCCAGTTCTAATACTTCAAACGCTTGAAGAATAAGGGAAAGAATACGAGTGGTGTTGTATACAGCAAGTGTTATCCTTCCTGCTGAGTGTGTATGCGCCCATGTGAGCTTTTGTGTGTGACTGATGTCCCTGTTATTTGCTGCTTTGTGGTTGTGTACACAAGCCAACAAAGCAACTTGTTTGAAACAAAGGGTGATGTTCCTTCCTTGCCATCATTGCTCACTGTGATTTCTGAGCATTATTTCCCAACAAAAACAAAATAAAGCATCCTGTCAAACTTCCCTACAACTTTCTAAGTTACCTTGGGGTCTGTCTTGGAAACCTTTGAGGCTGATTGCAGTGAATCACTTTAACTGCCAGCTTAGCCACTGAGGAGACAGCTGTCATCGCATGAATGAGAACTCTGCAACACAATATTGTCTGGAGTTTATATTGACATGGCTGAACAAAATTACAGAAGCCAAATTTCTAGTTTTAAGGTGCAGCTTTAAGGGCTCTGCTTTTGAAATATGAGCTTAGAAAGTTTTCCAGCCTAGTGATGTACTGCTAATAAGGTGGGAAGACAATAAATTAAATGAACTACTAATATGCTGCCAAATATCACTATTCACAGATGACTGCTACAATTATTGCTAGGTAGTTTGGCACAACTCCAAGACTCCTAATGTATAGTCTAGGGCACTCAAACAAATGAGCAGTTCCTTGGTTCTGTGCTGCTGTAAGCACTGCCAGCTTTGCACTTACTAGAAATATGACATCGTCCTCTGGTAGAAAATACACCTCACTCTGAAACAGGTGACTCAGCTGAGAGCAGTATCTCTATCATGGGGAAAACATCTGGAATTACTTACTTCCAGGTGACAGTGTTGCATTGGTTTTAATACTATGGACAAATGTAGATCTTATTCTGACTATTGTAATTGTTCTTCGCTATTACTGTTATTTTTAACAAGGTTTTGGATTAGTTATGCCTGTTACTTTGTGGCATCAAACGGAAGTAAGGACTGTATTTATCCCCATTTGAGCAAGAGGAGAATTTCCCCAGATCTTGATTCCATATTTGAAGGAGAAGAAAGTTTTCATGTTCAGCGTAGGTGAGGAAATGGGAGGAAGTAAGGGATGGGAGATCAAGCTGTGATCTGACAGGAAAAAGAATCAATTGTATGAGTGAAAGAGAGTGTGAGCTCACATCAGACACCTTTTTGCCACTTTACCAGAAGCAGATGAGTCCCAGTTACATTTCCAAGGGTGAACTTTCTGTAAAGGAACTGAACCTCCATAATTGCCTCCAGCTCAGGCAGGCTGAAGTAGGCTGAGACTCAGGAGCCCGATGCAGATTTGTTACACACAGGCTGAAATGTCCATGTCCTGACTCCAGTCCTGCCTTCTTATGGCAGATACCAGCCCTACCAGAGTCCCTGGATTTGAAGCAGAAATAACAGATTCACATGACTTGGACAGAAGCAACGACATGCTCTGTGGGCAGGTCAGGGAACTGAAACAGGCTGCAGGTTATCCTCTCATATACGTATATATTTCTGTTACACAAAATGCGTGTTTTCCTGCATTCCTGCTAAGTACAGAAGTGAATGATTTTAGAGCATAATTGCAAATTTAACAAGAAGGTAAAATATTTTCCAAGCAAATCCTTCTGTGTTGCTCCTGTGGGGGTGAAAACCTCCCAGGCAAAGTCAGAGAGATAATGGCTTGTACTACATTAGAATTGATTCTCCCAAGACGTGTTGCCAATTTAGATGAGATAATAAGACTTTGTTCTGCATTTGCATGTAAACAGGTAGAATTCAGAAAGCTAAGTTTATTGCTAAATTAGCAAAATATCTTATTTCCATTAAAAAAATAAATATCTTTCTTAGAGGGTCTCAGGAGGGACAAGGTAACAAAGAGCAGTTCTAGCTTGAGGTCTAGAAGGTCCAGCCTAACACCCCTGTGATGTTGCTGATCATTAAATCAGACCTTGATTAACCTCTGTTGTGTCAGATACACGTATTAACAGAGGTTGGCTTCCTCAATAAAAGATTTAGTTCTGAATAGATCTTTGTTCATCCTCTTAGCCTGTTTCTGGCAAGTTTTTATTATTATGCCAATTTCTAGTTGACATCAAAGTCATAATCTTCTGTGCTTAATTTTGGAAAGATTCATGGCAGTGCTCGGGTACTGCAGTGATGATCAGAATGGACACAGTGTCTATAGCCAAGTTTATATCTGGGTGAGTTTCTCCTCAGCCTGCTTGAAAGGGTAGATCTAATACTGTAGGAAATTCTGATTAGTGACAAAGAACATTTTGCATTTTATTTTATATTCTTGTGACAGAACTCATCTTCTCACCCTCAGGCACTGGGAAATGGGAAAGAATTGAAAACATGGAGAATTACTAGAGAAAGGAGAGGCAGGAGCTTAAAAACCACTTTGCTTAATGAGGATTATGTATATTATATTGTGAGTATACTTGCATAAGTATTTTCTTTCTGTTCATAAATTAAGTTCTGAGCATATTGGATGTAAAGATGAATATTATTAGTTTTGTGGCTGTGTTTGTATGTATGTGTTTGACACCAGCATCTTTCTAAATAGATAAGAAATTATCTATGAACCTGGTATCTAGATCTGAGACAACGTGGGCACAAAAAGATTAAATTAGATAAGACAAAATTAGATTTGATGAGACTAGAGATAAAATTTAGAGTGTATAAAATTATTTTCCTTAGGCGTGAGGTGAGAGATTAATCTTACCTAACCTTAACTGTCTAAAAGTTTTCTGTCTGGATTATCATTTAGAATAATACTACTGTCGATGAAGAGATAAATGAGCACTTCCAGAAGGTCATTCGTCCCACTGTAAGATGTCTGTCTCTGGAGATCCCAAACTGTGTCTTTTATTCCCTATACTGAGTCTTGATGAGTACTTTAGACTTGATGCCTAATGTCTCAGTTTACCAATTTAGGGGGAAATGCCATGGAAGGGACGTCTCCTCCACAGAAGACAGGCTTCAGCACTCCCTCCCCCACCAATATGATATGAAAGGAATTTCTTGGATGAAAGTGAAAAAAACTATTTATTTAACAAGCAGAGTGCCAGCAGAGGGCACAGGAAAAATATGAGTAATGTCAGATAAACCTCCCCTCTGCAGAGAAAGCTGGTGGATTCAGAGTTCCCTCTGTAGCTGGCTCGGCCCCTCCCGAGGTCCAAGGCTGGGATGCAGCGTCCCCGCAGCCTCCCCGCCAGTCCACGGCGTCCAAGAATCTGGTTCTCGGATCACAGCTCGGCCAAACAGTTCCAGAAGAAGAAGAAGAAGAATTTCCTGGAGGATTTCAGTATGCCAGTATGGGAAAATTTCTTGGCTCAGCTGACAGGCTGGCTAAAAGCAGGAAGGTGCTCCCTCGGCTCTGCAGCAGTGAGAACACGGGGAGTGTGTGAGTCCTTGAACACAAACCGCGCTGGAGAATTCGCTCAGGTTCCCCCTGCTTTCCCTCGGACCCATCTTAAAGCTGCGGGACCCATTTCTGGGCAATAAGCAGACAGTAGGGGAGTACAGTATTATCATAAAACCACCCCAAGACACCTAACTTAGAGCAAGTATGATTATAAACTCCTGCATTTTAAAAGTCATCAAATGCAACTGTGATCAGTCACAGTTTTACCTTACATGCTTGCATAGCATTAACCCTTTTTCTAGCCAGAGGTGAAACAATCATCGTTTTGGCCATAAATGACAGACACATTTAAATACACAGTAAAACTTAAAGTCTGCTGAATTCACCTACGACTTGGACATCAAAATTATGTCAATACTTTTATGCTTTATGAAGCTTTATGAAGTTTCTTCTCTTCTATGACACAGTTTACAATCTATATTTACAGGATTAGGGATTATGAATATTTATCTTTTTTTTTTAATTGATGTACATAAAATAAATATATATGTTGTGATACCCATCAGTAACAGTGCTTTGGTTAAGAGGTTTGCCTGCAGACTGTAAGAGTATGAGGTCATATCTTTTAAGAGACTAGAGATACCGATTTCCATATAAATCCCACACCTATTCTGAAATCAGGTACTGGGACAGTATTTAGGGAAGTATCACCAACTATTCATTTTTATTTTCTCATTGTTTTGTTCTAAGTACCCACTGTTGATTACTATCAAGAATAAGATGGTGAACTGTAATTATGTAATACAGTCATTTTTGTTTCTTATGCTTAGTCATAGAATCATGAGGTTTGAAAATACCTCTAAGATCATCAAATTGAACCTTAAGTTGGTAGTGTGCTGGGGTTCAGTTGGCTGGTTGATTTTTCCATTGCAAAATGTAAATATATTATTGTTAACAGAAGCATTTTGTGTTCCACATTATGTCATGTTTAACTTCTGTAGTGAACCTGGTAATGTCAGCAGAAGTTTAGCCCCCACAGTATCTGCCTTCTGTAATTATGCCAGACAGCATTTTCAGAAATGCTGAACTTCCAGTAATCACTGGGCTATGAGTAGGAGTAGAAAGAAATTCAGCAATGCAGAGCTTGCTCTTTCTTTTCCTTTTTTTTTTTTTCCTACTCTAGAGCCTGAATGATATGCAGTTTCAAGGAAAATATAGCTTTAACCTATCTCCAGTCAGCATGAAGCCAAATCACAACCTAAACTTGCAGGGACTGCATGAGCAAGTCAACTTTTTGTGTTGAAACCTGCTTAATTTCTGCCCTGCTGCTGTTCCCATGCTGCAGATGGGAGAAGCTGTCCCATTTTATTCCACTGTTTATAGTGTGGATCCAGTGACTCACGTGGAGTCTTCTAGCTGGTGCAGTTGATTTCAGGACACTATTTGAAAAATAACCAAGAAATCATCTCTCTGCCCTTCTACACTCCTGACAGGTACACTTAGGCTGAAATCCATTCACCTAAATATATTTATAAAAAGTAATTTAAAATTGTGGCTGACAGTAACTTCAGATGCAGTTGCTTTTGATCAAAAAATTTAGATTAAAGGTGAAGCAAGGAGATATAAGTGGTCATGCTGCCTATTCTGTAGTACAAAATCATCTTTTTCCTCTTCAGCAAAATAGTCTGTTGGTTTTACACAGCCTAGAATATCAATCCCAGCTGTGAGCTGTTGAGGCAAATGCATGAACACAGGGTGAATAAAAAGAGAGTCAGGTCCGAATCGCTGCAGTATTTTAAACATAGATGAACAATGGAAAATGCTAGAGAAGATAAAGAGGAGGGAAGGATAACTTCTGTGGAACAGAGTAAGAGGGAATCAGACTGTCATTGACATTAGAAGAAGGGTTTTTTGGTGAGAAGAAGATCCACTTCACATGACAGAGCAGAGATCACTTTCTTTCAGAAATGTCTACTAGGTTGCTTGTTCCCATTCCCCAGTTCACTACAGGTACTGAGTTTGCATGTCCAGCCACACCCTTTCCAGTCTACCCTCAAACACCTGCAGGGCACCAAAACCAAGTGGAGGGATAACTCCTCACACTGTTGCCAAGACTTTGCCCTACTTGGGTTTAGAGACAGTTTTGCTTATACTCACCTATTTCTCACGCTAGACAGACAACTTCACAGAGCTGTCTGTGTTTAGTTTACAGGAAATTTCAAGATTCTCAGAGTAATGGGAAAGAGACAAAGTTTGCACTGAATAGTTAAATGAAGTCTTCTCTTAATAGCAAGTAGCATGACATAGGTACTACGGAAAATTAAAGTAGCATCAAAGTATTTCTTGTATTTCTCCCCACCAACTGCTACTACTATCAATCAAGGTGGTATTTTCTTTTCATGACCAGTACTGCTCTGCCTTTATACATGAAAACTAGGACTGCCTTGAGTGTAAAAACAAACCTAGGGTCCTGAGTCATGGTTCTTAACTGAATTTATGATGTACTTTCAGGTTGCTATACTTTTAGTTAAAGTGAATGTCAATGTGAAAATATTTTTACTGGACTAAATCTCTTCTTCTCAGAGCTTTAAAGACAAAGTAGATTTTCCTCCTCTCTTGCATTTAGTGATTTGTACTACGGACCAGCTTGGTGTAGCACTACAATCATGGGAAGAAACAGGATGCCTGGGAGAGCAGGCAGTTCAGCCTTTCTCCCTATCTCACACCCTCTGAATACATGTGGGGTTTTGGTGGGAGTGATGTGGGAAGAAAATGAGAAAGCAAGTGTTCATGAACACTTCTAAATCCCTCCCTCCTTCATTTTCCTGGGTAGATTTTTTCATTCAACCTGTGACATCTGTCATAGCAGTACTTATGTATCAGGTAGTCATTACAGCACTCACTATACAGATTTGACCAAAATAGTCAATAGAATTTGATATGATTTCACCAGATATAAATATCTATTTTAGGATGAAATGATTTGTATCCTAATCTCCATTAAGTATCTTGATTATCTCCACAGCAACCAGAAGATGAACCTTGGGTCACTTGTTGTCATAAGCACTTGCATTTGTAGATAAGCACACTCAGTCAGATGGACTCCATCTTCACTGGAGCCTGGAACCAGGGAAGCACTGCTCAGCAGCACTGTATGGATCTCTGCAAACTCTCTGTCTTAATTTGATATGACAACTCCTCTCCTTTGAGTTACACCTAAATTCTTGATCTACACCTAAAGGCTTCAGGGTCACCTAATTGCAGACTTTAAGTAAGATGGAGAAGGACTATTTACAAGAGCATGTGTAAATACAGGACAAGGGGGTGATGCCATGATGTTTTTTTGGTTTTTCATATACCCCTCTCATATACCCTTCTCATATACCCTTTTCATACAGCTTTGCATGTATCCTTAGTGCTTTTAGCCCTCCTATTGGTAATTCCCTAAGTCTGATAACTGGCTTAGACCCAAAGTTCTGTTAAGCCAAGAGACCAAACATCTTGGGAACCTTGCAGTTGGGTCAGAAAGCCCCAGACACCAAGGTCCTCTCCAGAACACATTCTGTAAACTAAGATAGGCCCCCCAGGGGGAAGGTTTCTCAAGACAGGAGCTTCTCTTGAGCCTCTCATTGGGGAATCTTGGATAGATATGCTAATGTGCAAGGTCTATAATTGTATACGAGAATCATTGGGGGACACACACACACACACACACACACACTTGAGGGCGGGTGGGCACTTTTGGGTGTGCATTCTCTATGTGCACTCGGGGGTGCTTTCTACCTGGATGTGGTGCACCAAAGGATCCTTGAATAAATAGAGGTAAAACCCTTTTTTCCCCTCTAACCGTGTTTGGCTTTTAATTCTAAGCCCAGGGAAAGGCAACAGGGGAATGGCTTCAAACTGAAAGAAAGTTAGTTTCGATTAGATATTAGGAAGAAATTCTTTATTGTGAGGGTGGTGAGATACTGAGACAGGTTTGCCAGAGAAATTGTATCCTTTCCCAGAGAAGTTGTATCCTGGAAGTGCTCAAGGCCAGCTTGGATGGGGCTCTGAACAACCTGGCTGAGTGGAAGGTGTCCCTGCCTGTGGCAGGGGAATTTGAACTAGGTGATCTTTAAGGTCCTTTCCAACACAAACCGTTGTATGAGTCTATGATTCTATGATTCTGTGATTCCATGATTCTGTGATTCATTGTTCTATCTCTCTATTTTTCCTGCAAACGATAAAATTGGCCTTTAGAAATCCTGTATATGTGCCTGAAATGTCTGTATGGGTATGATTATAAAAGTATAATTTAGATGCTACTTAGTAGTCATTTTACTAACCCAAATTCATACACCAAGGCACGTGGAGCTGAAGGTAGCATTAAGAGATCATCTATTTCTGTCCAGTTCATTCATTCACAAGTATATTTGCAATTCTGACAGGCATTCCTCCTCTCAGTTCTTAAGCAAAAGACCAAAGATGAAGATTTCACAGTCTCTCTATGTGTGTTGTTCACACCCAGCAGTATCTCTGGAGATCCCAAACTGCAGCACCTTTGAAGAGTGGGAAGAACTGTCCCATAAAACAGTTCTTTCCTCCTTCAGTGCACAAATAGAAGACTGAAGAGAAATTAGCTAAGGTAATGGATAACGTGCTATATAACCAAGAGCCAAAATAAGGTGAGAATAATGTGGTAAACCCCAAGAACTTTAGGTAAGAAAATTATTAACTTGGAAAAAAGATCTGATTTACCATTTTAAACAGCTGAGACACAAAAGACATACACATGCAAGGAATCATTTGTATCATGATTGGGAACAATGCTAAGAATAGCCACACTCCTACCCAATATGTATTTGAGAAATAAATAACCCATTAAGGAGCTTGATTTTATTTGTGGTATTTACCACTTGTGAATATTCAAAGATGCAAGAATATGGAGATGTATGGGGTTTGTGTGGCAAGTTTTGGTAGTAGGGGGCTGCAGGGGTGAATTCTCTGAAAAGCTGCCAGAAGTCTCTCCCGTGTCTGACAGAGCCAATGCTGGCTCCAAGATGGGCCCAGTGCTGGCCAAGGCTGAGCCCCTCACCAACAGTGGCAGAGCCTCTGGGATAATGTGTTTAAGAAGGGAAAAAAATGCTATGAAACTGCAGCCAGCGAGAGGAGTGAGAATAGGTGAGCGAAACAGCTCTTCAGACACCCAGGTCAGTGGAGAAGGAGGGGCGGGAGCTGCGCCAGGTGCCAGAGCTGAGGTTCCCCTGCAGCCCCTGGTGCAGCCCATGGTGAGGCAGCTGTGCCCCTGCAGCCCGTGAAGGGCACAGGGGTGCAGAGATCCACCTGCAGCATGTGTAGGAGCCCCATGCAGGAGGAGAGGGATGCCTTAGAGATGGCTGAAACCCCAAGGGAAGCCCAGGCTGGAGCAGGTTCCTGGTAGGACCTGTGGATTTGTGGAGAGAGGATCCCACACTGGAGCAGGCTTTTAAAAAGTTTTTTTCAACAAATCTCATTTGTCTAGGCATTCCTTAGTCACCACAGACAATAAACACTATCCCTCTTACACTCCACTGTGTAAATGGAAATGTTGATCTCAAGGTATTTTCTCAGTCTAAGCACAACAAACAAATAAAAAATTGTAAAAAAGACCATAAAGAAAGAAAAGCAATAAGACTCAACAAAATCCAAATGAAAGCTAATATAAGATTCCGCAGTGGAAACCAGCATTTCTGATCACCATATCCTGATCCTCATCTCATCCATCTTGACTTTTGCTTTAACAGATTCCTGCCTGAGTCCAGGTTTTCTCTGTTCTGCTCACATACGCAAGGAACAGTGTTTGTAAACTCAGAACGTTACTGTATTTAGTGCAAAGCAGCAATTATCTGAAGTTATAGTACAAAAACTTTATCAGTACATTATTCAAGACATAAGCCTGCATATTTTGGTCAAATAATACCTTCAGCATCACTAACATACTAATATTATACTACACTTCTCTGACTCTATATTAAGACAGATATCACACATTTATAAAATGCAGTAGGTATTAGAAGGAGGTCTGGACAGACTCATGCATTCACTTTAAACCTTTCTGATTTTTACACCTTCAGCCTATATAAAAGCCTCTCAGACTTTGTTCCTTCCTTTAAAAGCGTGTTGATCTTTTAAGTCACACTTCCCAAAGTTTCAAGAGCTCCCAGGGAGCCAACACACATGCACAGCGAGTCTGATGTTTGTTCCAGTTCCACAAAAATCACCCACAGATGTGCTCTTTTAGTTCCTTTGTGATGTTCAGATGAGCTAATCACACTCAGGGATCTTTGTGAAGCTGTGCTGCTCTCCTCACAGCCACCCATTTTCAGAATTAGCTCTTTGAACACTTGAAGGTGTACACAGATGGGGTCCTCTGAAGCTGCCTAGGCACAAAGGGACACCATGTGCACAAGTGGCATCTGAGAAGGGGCCAATTCTACGGACAGAAACTTAACTGGACTCTGACTTTCTATCCACTACAGCTCCCTTGCAGTTAATCCCTAGTAATTAGCAATCATCACCCTATGGAAACCAGAGGGAAGAGTTCCGCAAACAAGCAGGATTGCTTCATGATGGTTCTGTTGAGTGAGAATGTCCACAAAAGGAATGTTCAAGAATTATGGATGCACTGAATGCTCATTCTGGGGTGTAGGCTGCAAGGGCCTAGGAGGGCACAGTTAATACAAGTAACAGGTATGGAGCAGTGGGTGAGAGCAGTGTGTTGGGAGGGAGGCTGTGAGAGTTGGGGTTTGTGAATACAGAAGGGGCTGTTAGAAAGGTTTTCCAGCTTCTTGCAATATTCTGTGTGAATCTTTCCTTTCTCACACAAGCTATGAAAACAATAAGATGTTTTTTGTATAACTATCTGGACACCTGGTGTTTGTCTAAGTTTTGTTTATGATACACTGGTGAAATGTTATTGAAATGGGTGTTGTAAGACCTTAGCCAATCATCCTAAGGGGTGGATGATCACCGACCAATCTCCTTATGTGATTACACATATAAGTGGGCAATTAATTAATTAAATACTTCGCTTTCTTGCTGGATAAGAGTGGCTTCATTTCCTCGTCCCTGGCATACAACCACAGGGGTTGTTCAGCCTGGAGAAGAGAAGGCTCCAGGGAGACCTTATTGCAGCCTTTCAGTACCTAAAGGGAGCTTACAAGAAAGCTGGAGAGGGACTTTTTACAAGGGCATGGAGTAACAGGACAAGCGGGAATGGCTTCGAGCTGAAAGAGGGAAGGTTTATACCAGATATTAGGAAGAAATTCTTTACATGAGAGTGGTGAGGCACTGGAACACGTTGATGTAGAAGGTGTAGAAACCTCATCCCTGGAGTGTTCAAGGCCAGGTTGGATGGGGCTTTAGCAACCTGGTCTAGTGGAAGGTGTCCTAGGGGTGTTGGAATGAGATGATCCCTTCCAACCTGAACCATTCTACGTTTCTGTGTTTCTGTGAAAAATAGATGGAACATGCAATGGCTGCAGCACAAGCAACAGGGTGTCCTGAAGAAGTCCCTCACCATCTGGAAACTTCTTAGATAGCTCCATGTCCATGCTCTACAGCTGCATCTGCTCTAATGGATTGGCTGCCCCTGAGCAGTGGAGCTCCACTGTCTGCACTGTTTAATTGCTGCAGTGCAACAATTACCACTCACAAATGATTGTGTGCGTGGTTCAGTAGCTATCTCAGGCCCAAAATGAAATCTGTCAGCTTACATAGAACCCTGATCCAGGCGCTAAGTGAAATTATGGTGTGTGGGCATCTCCATGCCAGCGTTAGACAGTTATCTCAAGAACATATACTTCACCAGATACAGCTTTTTTTCTCTTTCTAGTTTCTAGAGCTTCTGCAAACAGAAAAAACTTCAGTGAGTCTACGGATGGAATACATTTCCTTTCTTGAAAGCCAGCCTACACCAGAAATACCCTTGTAAGTGAAAAATGTTATTATTAATAAGTGAAATATTTACATTCATATTTTAGCTTGCATTTGTAATATCTGTAATTTTTTCTCTGAGTTCCACTGAAAAATATATTGCAACATGTTCCCTATCCATTGATTTAGCTAATGAGATCATTATTACAGCCACAGATTTAGAACAACAACAAATGGCTATAAAATGATATCAACGGCTGGAGCAGATGTATGGAATGACCTTTTGGAGATTGCTTGAGGAAACCTTGTAAAATCTATTTTTGTTGGCTAAGCCCATGTTTACTGCATAGCTAATGTTTTTTCACTGCCTTATGTGCAGTTAAAGACAGTAATTTGGACTGACACCAGACATAACTTTTCATGCTTCATGGCAGCCCCCACCTAAGCTATTAATTTACCACCTGCTTGAGTTCCTAAAGCAATGAGCTGTCAGCAACTTTTCTTTAGCTCTAAGACTGCTTTCAAACAAAACCCAAGGCCTTAAGAGAATGAAATATGTACAATATCCCAAAGAATTTCTTCAAATTACTTTTTACACTTCATACAGAATTAAAAAGTTGAATGTTGAAGATATTTAGCAAACTTCTGGGCATAGTCTCAGTCCAGTCTTTCACTACCATTATTTGCGCTGCATGCTTGAAATTCACACTTAGTAATATTACAGTAGCTTATTTAAATATGATGGCAGAATTGGGCAGCTGTTCCTTATAATTCCTTTGGAATTTTACTAGCATAACTGATACAAAAAAATAGATTCCAGATATCACAGCCCTAGATATAAAAGTTTGCATTTCAAAGTTTGGTTGACAAATACAAACTTTGCTAAACCTTTGAGTCAAAAATGTACCAGCCATCTTTCACGTGTGGAAGAGTATATTTAAAAGAAATGCTTTCCATGCAGGCTGGAAGCAAAAACTCAGGCTGGATGGTTTGACTGTATACTAGATTTAATATTCCATATTTTTTGACTATCTTTTTAACAAGTAAATGACTGTGTTTGTTGCCCTATACTCTGAGTCTGTTGTCTGCCAACACCCTCAGAAGGCCCCTAAATGCTCAGAGATCTTTGCAGAATATGAAGTCAAATCCACATTTGACACATTATTTTAAATTTTTTTTCATCTGATTTATTGTTTCTATAATGGTTCCAGTGTCCTGCGTAAAGCTATCCTTTCTAATGTATTTCTTAGGTAAATTAAATCAACTTGCTCACTCCACAGCATGGAAAATACACACAGGCCTGGGCTAGGAGGCTCCACTTAGTCAAGTATTCTTATTCTGCTAATCTAGACCATGATGAACTTCAGCTATTTTATGTGTGAACCACTGGTCATTCTTACTAATTTTCCTCACTTTATGTTTCCTTCATCTTCCTAATTCCAGTCTTCCTAAGTTACTCCTGCGCTCCAGTAAACTCTGGATATTTTGTGAGAATACTTCCAATATAAAGCCTTTTGCACATTCTCATCTGCACCTTGCTGGGTGTTGTAAGTAGAATCTTACCTAAACAAATATGCCCGATTTTAATAATTAATCATAATTAGAATTGTTCTTCACAGGTTTATCCATTAGGCAGTTGAAGAAAAAAGATGTGGACAGAGCAGATGTCTGACACTGAGAAACTTGAGTAAATTCATAATATAGGTCAAGACAACTTGCAGACACTGTTTCTCAGGGCTTGTCTTGGGGTGACTTTATGCTGTTGTATCCCCTACCACTGCTCTATGCCCAGACATGATTCCTGAGCCTTTCCATGCCTTTAAAACTGGATGCAAGAGACAGAGAAAAAAANNNACCCAGCTCCGAGGAGGAGGAGAGAGACCACACCCACAGAAGGACTCCAAAATCTTTCAGGTTTTCTCTCCAGAATGAGAGATTTTATTATTTAGCATTATTAGTATTGTTTTCCTGTGTGTTTGTTAAATAAATAGTTTTATTTTCTCCTTCACTTTCCTCTGAGGAAAATTTGTTTTTTCCCGAACCCAACTGGGGGGAGGGGTGGTTTGTAACCTGCCTTCCTTTGAGGAGACATTCCTTTTGGACGTTTCCCTGAATTTGGCCTAAACCACCACAGGGCTAAATCCAAAGTTGTACGCATACGAAGGAATGAGCTCTCTCTTTTTCCTCTTCATTCTGTAAAATTGATTTACTAGCATAACTGATACAAAAAAATAGATTCCAGATATCACAGCCCTAGATATAAAAGTTTGCATTTCAAAGTTTGGTTGACAAATACAAACTTTGCTAAACTATTTCCACTCAACCAACTTCTAAGTCCTTCATTAAGGTGCCTAATTTAGGATATCATTTCCCTGTCACTCCTTCTGTAATCAATGCTGAGTATGGGGAGTTCAGCCTGTCTGTAATCTGCACCAGACTGTAATTTGCTTAATCCTCTCCACTGCAAAGAACTTTAAAGAGGCATTGCTTAAATATCTAAACCTATGTGACACAAATATCTTCCACCATCCCCAATCCTTTGAGACCTCAAATCATCAAACCATTGAGAGAGCAGTCAAATTTAAGTCTAATTGTGTACAGCGTACCTCAGCTATTCATTTAAAGTTAAGCACTTTGCTGAAGAGGGATGGGGAAAAAAATGGCAAAATGCTTTGTTGATTTGGGACCTTAGATTTAATCTAGACTGGGCCAACTATTGGCCTGAAACATAATAAAGTGCATATTCCTGACCAAGTGTTTTTGTACAGTTGAAATACAGGGTTACAAATGAGAAGAACAAGACTGACACATAAACGTTTGTATAACCTTGTTATCTGGGTATGTGGAGACAAAACTTTGACTATAAAATAATGTGAAGTTCCACTTAAAAGAGGGAAAGCAGTTTGTGACCAAGAAATGGAAGGTAGTGGCTCTGGAAAAGAGCTGAGGGTCACAGTGGGCATGACCTCTCCCTTCACAGTGCAATTATTAACTGCTCATGCAGTCCTGGATGTTTAAACAAGAGACTGAAATACAGAGAAAGACACATAATAAACTTTCTGAATAGAATGGAGTTTAGAATAGAGAAAGTATGAACTTCTTGTGATCAGATTAACAAAAAAAAGAATTTTCTAAATCTCCAGAAGGTGAAAAAAGTATCTGAGGATGAGAAGATTTTAAAGAGTAAAAAAAAAAAAGAGTTCAAGCTGTGTAATTTATCATAGAGAATAGTGAAAGGTGACTTGTACACTTTTAAATTAATTTCAATTAACTCCTGACTGATGTTTGTATTTTAAAGAACCAATAAATCCTGAGAATTCATCTCTGAACACTGAAGCTGGGAAAACTCAAATTAAGAGGAGTGTTTAACAAAGGCGATGGAAGTAAAGGATTCTGTGTTTCCTTTTATATTTATATTATGCAATATCATGATCTTCTGGAATTCTTTGATGACATACCAAGATCAAGGTCTCATTAATTGGTTCAGTTGCACATTGTAGATATAAATATTTACCAGAACCCATCTAAAGAAACTGTTTTCCCCCCAAAACACTACCCCACTCCCTCCCATCTGGCTGATCCACCCTAGCTCTCAACCCTTTCATCCTGTTTCTCATATTAGACACTGCTTTCTAATAATGGAATAATCCCCTCCTCCCCCCCAGAGGTGAGATTTCTGAAGGAATATCACACAGTTTTGGTGAGAATGGTCAGTCAGTCAAGGGTCAGAGCTGGTGCAAAGGAGGGGATAGAAATGTGGTGTGGTGTCAAGAGCTCACAGGAGCAGGCAATCACAGGGCAGAGAATTAATTCCTCTGCAGGTGGAGCCATTAGAGCAGATGACCCATCCCTTGCACTCTGTTAATTAAAAACCCAACCTTAGAAGTGTTTTCATAACAGTTTCATGCATTTTCCAATATGACAAAGAGTTTATTATCAAACCAGAGGATAACCCAAAGTTTCTTCAAAGCAATTGGTTGATAATTCAGAGGCAATTTCCTATATATAAAACAATTAAATAACTTTACATTTACTACAATGGTATCTTATTTTTCATACCATTTTCTAACAAGTTTTTAATCTTCTGGGCATCTGGTTTTATTAGTTTCCATTTGCAAGATAATAAATATTTGAATTCACAGCTTTTGTTGGAACACAGTACATAAAAGGTGAAATGATATTTAGTCAGCTATTATTTGAAAAGCACAAAACCTATAATATGTAATGTTAAATCCTTTAATATAATATATTTGAAAGTGAATTGTGTATGGCAGAAGTCAATAAAAATTAATAAGAATCTCAGCATTTTAACAATTTAGAGTTGCCCTACTTATTGAAATATGCACAGCTTCTGTTTCAGTATGGTTATTCATTTGCTCTTTATATGTCTTTATATTTTTTATATGTTGGCCTTCCCCATTTCTAAGGTTTTTAGGAGAATTTATGTCCATTTGGTTCTTACATGAGTTGAATTTCCACATTTTTACCATTAGCATTACTTTGAACATGAATATATTGATGGTGTACTATATGTTATATAGCAAACACTGTATGCTATATAGCATAATTATTTATCAATGAGAATATATTCTATCTCTAATAATACAGGAACAGAATAACTGGCTTAATTATAACATTGTCATTTAATGTTTACTAGTGAAATCTTACAATTTATTTTCATAAATAAAAAGCTTAATGTATATTAGAATATGATTATTGGGGGAAAAGAAAAGCCAACATATTGCCACAAATTATCATCTGGCAAAATGATTTTCCTTTATGTGTTATTTATTCATTATTTAGTCTCACTCATTGAAATGCTAAGAAGATCTAGGCAAACAAGCATGTAGCAGAAAAGAAAACATTATAAATTGTAAATAGTGAAGCACATCACTGAAGATAAACACTTTGTGAACATTCCCTAGGCTGATAATGTCCATATACAGCATTTGGCAATTACACAAGTAAATGTCAACACAGGCCTGCAAATAGTTACTGAGAAAGAATAAAGGTCTACACTGCTGTGTCATTAGGGTTTACTTGTTGCTGTTTTAAGACAATTCAATTTGGTCTCAAGAAATGCAGGGACTTTAAACCACAGGAACTTTAGAGACAAATACAGGTCATTTAATTTGCCAAAAGTTTGGAATGTACTCCTTCTCTTAAAATAAAGCAAAGATTTTCAGTAAGGGAAGGATTCAGGAATAACTCTTAACGTGTAGCACTAAATTCTGCAGCAAGTAGAAAATCAGGCAAATAGTCTCTCCTTTGTTGTATATATATCTCTTATCTAATCCTGTATTCACAATTTTATGTGGATATATGTATGTTCTTTACTTCATTGGGACTTTCCACATGAATAAAATTGAGAAAATCATCAATTCTTTTGATAAGGAAAGTCCTAAGTTAAAAAAGACTTAGCTACAGATTCAGATTCTTTCACTGGTGTAAATACATTAAACCCAACTTAAGGAAAATTAGTCCACACTGTTTGACAAGACACAGTTGTTCATAATTTTTAGAAATCAACACATCTGTGTGGATTAAACAAGAATATAACTATTAAAGGGTCTGAGGTTTCCTGAGTCACAAACCCAAGAACAGTAATACCACATGTCCACATTAATTTTCATTTTTAATTTTTGTGTTGCTTATTGGGCTGATGAAACTGTAATTAATTTATGAATTTATTTTCTATTTTAAACTGCTACTGCATCATAAACACTCCTGACATTGAAAACAATTTTAATGTTTAAAAAAATACTAAGGTTAACCTTCCAATTTGCATTCCAGGAAAAATAATTGTTCAGCTATTAGCTATAGCAGAAAGTTAATATAACTGCCAGGAATTATTAGGAGAAAAATGTCTGTGCCACCCTAAAAGCAAATAAATAAATAAATGCAGTCAATTCAGAGTAAATGAAAATATATTGACCTCATTTCCTAGTGACTGAAAAAGCTCCATGCAGAAGACCTGCTGGTATAAATTATGTATTCCCTATGTCAGCAGAGAGACAGGAATGAGTGGCTGGTGACCAAATTTCCCCTGATGATGATCTTTATTTTTTCTCCTGGCTCTTCAGTGAACTGGAAAAAGTTAACAGTATTGCATTATCAGCATTAGATTTAGGATGCTGGATTTCTAATGAGCTGGATGTCTCCGGAAGAGAAAATTGCTCATAAAGAACAGCGATGCAGGTCCAGGGGAGAAAGAAGAGGCCTGGTTTTGGAAAGTACAGTTGATCCATGCTTCATAACATGCAACCTGCAGAACTTTGTCTGAAAGGAAATGACCTGAAGCACACAAGTAACTTCCTAACTTCCATGAGGCCATTCAGGAATCTGAAGAGCTCCACCCTTATGCCACACTGGTAACAATTTCAAAGATTTTTGAAGAGCTGAACACTGAGTGCAGTTAAATGCCAGTATCCATTTGGGTTTTTTTTCTAACAATACTCTTCCGATTATTTTCTCAGGCTTGACACTGTGCTGACTTCTCATACTCATTCCTTTATCCTTTATCTCATTTTATAGAATAGTGTATGACACGTGAGTGTCTGGGACCCAGAAGAAAATTTTTGAAAATGACAAACTTCACATCATGGACTGGGGAGGTAATTATTCATGTTCTCATGCAGCTAAAAACTCTGTAAGAGCTGCAGCAGCTCTAAGACAGGCGGGTTTAGAGAGGAAGACCTACAAGCAGTGACTGAGGTCACTTGGCTTGTTCAGCCTGGAGAAGAGAAAACTGAGGGGAGAACTCACCTCAGTCTGCAGCTTCCTCATGAGGGGAAGAGTCGGGCAGCACCAGCCTCTTCTCTCTGGTGACCCATGACAGGACCCAGGGGTAGAGCACAAACCTGTGTCGGGGTGGTATAGCCTGGATATTAGGCAAATGTTCTTCACCCAGAGGGTGGCTGGGCACTGGAACAGGCTCCCCAGTGAAGTGGTCATGGCACCAAGCCTGACAGAGTTCAAGAAGAGTTTGGAAAATGCTCTCAGGCACATGATGGGATTCTTGGGTTGTTCTGCACAGGGTCAGGAGTTGGACTTGATGATCCTTGTGGGTTCCTCCCAACTCAGTGTATTCTATGATTCTGTGAGTCTGTGATTTATATTCCTCCCCTCAGCCCTCCTCAAGTGCTCTGCTGCTCCCAGGACAAGTATCCTCTGCCAAACCTTCAAGCCTCATGAACAGTAAAACACTGGATTGGCTTGATTTTGTTGACTGACTTTCTTCACCACAGTTTTTGACTTCAGAGAAAAGTTCACTGATCTGAAACAGCTTTGGAGTGGTTCTGCAGGGTAACAATTTGCCAGCATGCTTGCATTAGAGGGTGCTCGCTCTTGCGCGTTGGCAGGGATGTATTTTCAAACGGCTGATGTGATTTACTCTGGATTGCTAATTGTAATGCCTGCAGTCACTAATCCCTGACTTCAAAACCAAAAAAAGAACAGAGTAGTTTTTTTCATATTTCTCAGTGCTAGACCTTTCTGAAAGTGACTGGTCACACACCAAACAACACCTGGCCTTGGGTCTCCTCTGTACTCCAGGCAATGTCCCAGAAGTCCTAACACATGCTGACGTGTGTGTTCATGGTGTTTTGCATTATTTTGGTTCTAAGTGCAGCAATAATGGGAGAGCTGTGTTGCAGCCTTGTAAAGGACTGGTGTTTCATACCAGAAATCTGAAGATGTGAGTTGTGTGCTTTGGGGAAAGGAAGAAAATATGGAGAAATGCTTGTGGACATAAAAGCTGCTGCAATAACATGGAGGATTGCTGAGGACAGAGGCAGACAAAACTACCTTTCATCTTCTGTTTATTGGCACAGGCCCCTGAAACAAACTATTTACAGGATGCAAGGTTTTTTTAGATGGAATTAAGTTCTTCACTAGAAGACACTAGCATTTATTCAGTCTGGAGGATGAGAACCGTGAGCTAAGCTGCCTGGCAGAGTAAACATATCTTTCATATCAGTGATACAGTCATCCTTCGAGTTGGGTTTATATAAAGGTTATCTTATTTTTATTTCCCTTATGTGAAATGAAAACAACTGGGAAAAGACAGAGAAGGGAGAGTCTTTTATTCTGCCACCTGCAAAACAATTTCTGGCAGAGCCTTAGCTGTGGTTAACTGCCCATCTATCTGGCTTAGCACATGATCTACTCAGTACCCTAGAGCTTAATCTAATATTCTTAACACTAAATTAATTTAGAATGTGAAATTAAAAGAGAGGAAAAGTATCCAGTTATAGCGACAGAAAACAGATCTTAATGATTTCATACTTCTGGCCTAAAAGTAATCAGTGCAAACCTTAAAAAAAAAAAAAATCTCATATTGCTGAGCCAAGTTAATAATTTTAAAGGAAATTAGTAATATTTGAATTGCTGTTTAATTTCTCATTCCTGAAAATATTCATCGTTCTGAACATGAGAGTGCAAAAGACCAGTTTTACATTCAGCATGCCTACTGTATATTTTTGGTAGGAAATAGGTGTGATTTCATTGTGGGAAGAAATGGGTGTGATTTCATTGTGGGAAACATGGAAATGCATCACGACTATTGGGGCTGATTGCATATTTTGAGAGGAATAAAAATTCAGGAGATTATGCAATCCTTGGCACACCTAAATTCACATTTCCTTGTGTCAGGTCGCATCCAGCTGTACACCTGTCAGCAAAGTGATGGGAAGAACAAAATTCTCTAACGCTGTAATTTCAATATTAGAAAATAGGTGTCATTTTATATCAGTGCAGTGTGGGGGGGAAATTGCTCCTCCTGTCGCACCTGGAGTCCTGTGTCCAAGTCTGGAGTCCTCAGCAGAGAAAAGAGATGGACATGGTGGAGATGGTCCAGAGGAGGGCCACGGAAATGATCAGAGGGATGAAAAGCCTCTCCTGTGATGACTGAGAGGATTGGGATTGTTCAGCCTGGAGAAGGCTCCAGGAAGACCTTGTTGCAGACTTTCAGTACTTAAAGGGGGCTTACAAGAGAGGTGGGGACAGACTCCTTTGTAGGGCCTGTAGTGGCAGGACAAAAGGTAATGATTTTAAACTATAAGAAGGTAGGTTTAGACTAGATATAAGGAAGAAATTTTTTACAGCATGGGTGGTGAGACACTGGATCGGGTTGTCTAGAGCAGCTGTAGATCCCCCAACCCTGGAAACATTCAAGGTCAATTTAGACTGCTCTTTGAGCAACCTGATCTAGTAGAAGACATTCCTGCTTATTGCAGGGGATTTGGACTAGGTGACCTTCAAAAATCTGTTCAGATCCAAGCCATTCTTTTCCCTCAATGAGATTTTGATTGCATTGTGGATCAAACAATATGGAACTTTGCCCATTTTCTCAATATAGGAAAATAGGAGAAGAGTTCTAACACATGAAGGTACAGAAAGTCCTTTGAAGGTCTGGGAGCTAAGGCCTCAGAGAAGCATCTGAGAGCCACAGGAGTTCTGTGAGCTCATCAGAAGAAAGAGGTGAAAGTATTGGTCTCTCAGTGTTACAACACAGATTGAAGAGCTGAGAGATCAAAGCAGAGCTAATATAAAGCTTTTAATTTTGATATTAATACCTGTTGCATAGTTTATAGTCAGAAAGCTCAAAATCTTTCGGAAGAGTCCCATCCAAGTTTGGAATATGAACAAAACTCATCTTAAGGCTGCTGAGCCTCAAGTCACACAAAAAACCCTAAAAGAGCTTGCAACTGCTTTGTCTGATTGGAGACTTGGCTTCAGATTGAAATCTAAGACATTTCCATGTGATACACGTGATACAAGATGAATCTCCAATGCTAAACATAAAGCACTACACCAAGTTGAAGTGGGTTCAAATTTAATTACAGTTTCCCGAGACTTATAATAAACACTTTGATTAACAAGCTACTCAAAGTAACTACACCACAGCAATTATTGTCCTATTCAATCCAGAAATGAGAGATCAGGTTATCTTCTTTAAATACTTCAAAGTTTTAAGAGATGAAAATTAAATACCTTTGTGTTTGTTACCTACTTACAATATTTCTGTCTTCTTTCACACCAAATTCAGTTCTCTTTAACCACTCATTTTAAAGTTGATCTTTTATAAGGCATTTTATATATGAGTAGAAGAAAGTTTCTGGGATTCAGTTATTATTTGCTGGAATCAAAATAATAAAAAGTAGATACTGCCTTGACCAGATTTCTTGCTAAAACCCTGAGTTTGAGTGCAGCAAACAAGCATCATGTTCCTTGCTTTATACCAATTAATGTTGAATGTGGACAGCACCACATCCACCTCAGCTCATAAATGACTTGCTCATTAAAACTATAGCAGTTTTGAATGGATATATATTTTCTGTTAATAATGAAATCAAAGAGCTACTTAAAACAGAGATCAAACTTTATTTTTACAAAATAAAGAAAACAGTATGTTCTGTTTTCCTCAGACTTTAAACATTTTAATTTACTGTGATTCATGCACATTTAGAAGAGGTTCCAGTAAAATTAAATGCTCAGTTTTAAGAAAACTTATCAGTTAAGACAAGTGACAGCTCTAGCTAGAACTGATGACAAAAGTATTTTGCATTCTCAAATCTGATATCTAAATAGTACTTGTTCTTTACATTAGTAGGTGACTGTAAGAGCCAAAAACCCCAACAATTTAAAAATGGAAAAGATGTATTCTAAAATGGAACATTAAGACAGGAAATTGTGAGACAAGTATTTAATGAGAGGTAAAGACTGAAAAATTAAAAGTCAGCTGGCATGCCCCTGAGAAACTGACCTAGAGATATATTTACAGGCTTCATTGATTTGCTAAGCCTGTGGGATGAGTGAGTCATAAAACCACCTTAATATAAAGAAGGAATCACATAAAGTCACTGCCTGATGTTGTGAGGACCCCGTGAGCTGGCAGTGTCTGGCCAAGCAGTAAAATAAGACTTTCTTTTCTTGAATAATGATTACGTGGAAGGTACTCTGTGTTAACAAGGCATGAACACCACTCATGCAGAGGAAAAATGTTAGTTAGCTGTCCTACCAGTCACCAACCAGGAGCAGACCAGGTGAATTCCCACCAAGTCCAACAGATAGTTTTACATGTCTTGTCCAAAGGCACAAGTTCTAGATGAGAAAACATCTTCTGAGACAGGATGGGAGTGAATGAAGAAGGCAGAAGAGGAGATAGGCTGTTCCACGAACTACTTTGAAAAGTGTCTTCCGTTGAAAAGTCCAAATATAAACCTGCTACTTAATTATGTCTTGATCAAATGCAACAGTAAATATCACTGGGTGATTGATTTAGATCTGGTGGAAGTGTCGGTGCCTCTTTAATATTGTCTGGTACCTCCAGAAAAATAATTGCCTTTGGTTGGGTAAAGAATTACTTTAAAGAATAACAGTAATTCAAGAACTTTCCAGAAAGCCACTGCATTTTAATGTGCCTTCAGTTTCCTCCTTATGCCCGCAATCACTTGTGTACATTTCCATACTTCTCAAGGGTTCAGTTATGAGATATTATAAACCAGAATCAAAGTGTTGGCAAAGCCATTCTGACATGAAAGGTTTGCACACGCCAGTCAAGAATTATCTTCGTTATCAGTTCAGCCATTGAGTCACAGCTGTACTGAACTCACTCACATCAGAATTAATATTTGCATTTTCTGAGAGATGGATCTGAGACCTTTTACTGATGGAAGTGAGCAAGAAAGAGTAGGGAGAAAGCACAATGAAAGAAGTCAAATTGTATTTTGAAATATGATTATCTGACAACGAGATTATTAGCATGGTTTAGTGAGTGTGGTATTTGGTCAAAGGTTGGACTTGATGACCTTGGAGGTCTTTTCCAACTTTAGTGATTCTATGATTACAGGCATAAATCAAATATGATTAGTTGATTTATGCAGCTAAACTTCAGCTGGTGTGAATGTTTGAAATGTTCACTCTAAAGGAAGGAAGGGAAGAGAAAGTCAGAACATCTCAATGACTTCACTCTGTGTTTGCAAAGGTAAAAAGTCACGTGAATTTGCGGCAGCTGACCAAACACAAATGGGTGGAGGTAAAAAGAGGGGCTAAAGTGTTTCAACCAGAAATCCAGAAATAAACTGACATTTATCAAAAGCTTAAAGAAAATCTCTCAGAGGAGGAGGTGTATTGTGTGTCTAAACCACAGCAAATGCAGTGCTAAAAAAGAAAAGTGAAGAGATAAAGAAGCAAAGAGTTCTCTCTCGGTGGTAAAACCAAAAAAAAAATCCCTTATAAAAATAGTATATTAATTGAAAGGTAAAATTCTGGTCTTGTGAGACTCGTTTAGGGGTTTTGGAGATGGAAAATAATATCTATGGTTTGATTCACAAACGTGAGGGAAGAAATGACACATTTTTATCTGCTGCCTTAGGCACAGCACTCACACTGCAAGTGAGAACAATGCCTGAAAAAGTTTCACCACTTTATTTTGCCTTCACTAAGCAGTGGATTACATGCTGCTGGCTTGTTCAGTTTCTCCTGTTGACTACTCTAGGTATGTGTATATAAGTAATTAAAACTCTTCCAGGGCCAGGGCAGGGATTTGGCTGTGTTTGAAGAAAAGGATGTTTTTGCATGTCTTTAAGCTCAGCTTCATCCTATGGCTGCACTTGCTCTTAGTACCAGAGAGTTCTCTGGACATTCACATGTGGTTTAGATTATGTTAATGTGATTGTGTGATCCCATATTCCCAGAGACACCAGCTGAAACTGGGAATGACACTTAAACATAGGAAAAAATTACTTTTACTACAAAGGTGCACAAGCACTGGAAAAGCTTTTGCAGAGAGACTTCTTTCTCTCTATTGTTAGAATTATTCAAAACATGATAGGGCAACCTGCTTTAGTTGACTTTGGTTTGGATAGGGAGATGAGACTTTATGACCTTCACAGACTCATAGAATGAAAAGTGATTTGGGTTGGAAGGGACCTTAAAGATCATCTCATTCCAAACCCCCTGCAGAGACACCTTCCACTAGACCAGGTTTCTCCAAGCCCCACCAAATTTGGTCCTGAACACTTCCAGGGATGCAGCATCCACATCTTCTCTGGGAAACCTGTTCCAGTGCCTGATTGTTGCATGCTTTGCAAATAAGCAACTTTCCCAGTCCAGCTCTTTCCTTATCAAAATTCTTCTGCTGTGGATGAAGAATAATCCTGTGTTTCCCCTTAGCTTACTCAAGTGAAGTAAATTCACAAATAAATCTTAAAGGAGAAAGAGACAATTTAGTAACAGCCACAAAAATTATTCCTCTAGAGCCTTAAAATATTTATAATCATTTAATCTGGAGCAGCAGCACCAATAAAAAAAAAAGGGATATTGGTTACTCCAGCAGCTGTGAGGTTCAGTTATTAGATGAGTAACCTGATGAAATGAACTGAGAATGGTCAAACCAAATAAACACCCATTGCGAAGACAAATATGAGATGAACTGCTGCTGCTGTCCGCACTTGGAGATGCATGGAATTATTAACAATATTTTAGTGGGACAGGTCATACCTCAACAAGTTAAATCAATAGCAGCACCAAAATCACTGCTGAGCATAATTTGTAATGGAAGACTGGCATACCTGACCCTGGCCCTCTCTAACAAGCATGCCATCATTAACAGAATACCTAATAAAGGATAAAAGCATTATTTCAGACAGCCTTAGAAACTGGCTTACAAATTAAAACCTCATCATGTAAATTCAGATTGGGGACAAAAAATTATCAAACGTTGTTGGCTTTTTTTATTCTATTACCACCAACACTACACAAATGTTGAGCTGTGGGTAAATCATGATACCCAGAAATTAGGTGAAATTAATCAGGGCAATACTGTATCCCCATTATTTCTGGAGGACTGAAGCTGCTCTGTGCATTAGAAAGCTGAAGTCAGCTGTCCCTGAGTCCCTGTCACTACTCACTCAGATTCAAGAACTATGTAACACTTTTACCCCACCCAAAGAGAGTTTTCTTTGGTTGGTTGGTTGGCTTTCTTTATCTGTTGATTTCGTTTGTGTGGGTTTTTTATTTGTTTTACTTTAAATTCCCTTACAGGAGCTACCTTATTGATGAATTTGAACCACAGTTTGCTGATAGAAGAGTAAAAGATAAGGTCTGTATGCATACAAACAACTTTCTTCCAGGAAAATCTACAGTACCTGCATCATACACCTCCTGCAGGAAAAAAAAAGGTAGCTCAATTTATAAAAGCATTCTGTACAATAATTACAAACTTTGAAATTAAAGTCCCATTTCTTATTATTTTAACAACAGCTATGAAAGCTATATTAATACTTACATATTTTAGACTATTATGTGTCATTGCATCTCTGGTCACCTCTGTGTAACATTTGAGGTAATTGCACCGGTCATATAAACATATAATTGTTACAAATTTTTTTATGGCATACTAGATTTCTGGTGGTAAAAATTGTACAAGGAAGAATCTTATGGAAGGAGAAGGTATCACTTTTCATTAGATTAAGATGTGGATCTATCTTTCTCTTTCCCTTTCCCTGTAGATACAGAAAAGCCTGTTAGAAGGATTTTTCCAGCTTCTTGCAGTGTTCTGTGTGAATCTTCTCTTTCTCATACAAGCTATGAAAACAATAAGAAGTTTTTCTGTAACTATCTGAACACCTGGTGTTTGTCTGAGTCTTGTTATGGTACACTGGTGGAATGGATGTTTTAACACCTCATCCAATCACCCTGAGTGGTGGATGGAGTACTGACCAATATCCTTATGGGATTAAGACATATAAGTGGACAATTAACTAATTAAATATGACAGTTTCCTGCTGACTGCGTTTGGATTCATTTCCTCGTCTCTTCCCTTCCCTTCCCTTCCCTTCCCTTCCCTTCCCTTCCCTTCCCTTCCCTTCCCTTCCCTGTTTCAGGAAAGTTGCTCTTTCTTTCCTAAATCAAAGATTTAGAAATAAATAAATAAATATATATATATATATATATATGTGTGCAGCATTTGAAAGACACCAACTGGTCATAAAATCATTCAGGTTGGAAAAAACCTACAGGAGCATTGAGTTGAATCTTTGACTGATGGAGGTCAAAAGACCCTTGAGGTTGATCCAGTAGGAGGGGACCAAGACCACCAAAGAGCCCCAAAGCTCTCCAGAGCTCCTTTTCCAGAAAGGTCTAGAAGAGTGGGCTACACATGATAACTAATTTTCATAGAACATGAGAAACACCTCCAGGGTGGGGAAACATCTATAAAAAGGTTACCCCCACAAAGCCCAGGTGGTGACCCACGACCCTGGACACCCCATCATCTGGATCCACACTGGAGCTGGGATTGTTGATCTTTCTTCCTTTCTTTCTCTCTCTTTCTCTTTAATCCCTCTCTATTGTCTTTCACCGTACCTCTTATTCAAAGTCCACTACATAGTGTGTTGATACTATAAGTTCAGGGAGTAACTTACACCAGTTTCCTTGTCATGTGTATAATTTACTACTAAAACTTTGTAATTTTTGGTGGACCCTCTGACTTTTGTCATTCCTTTTCGATCATGGGCATATATGAATTGTGTGTGCTCCCTTCCCCTTCGGAGTGGGACACAGTAGTGACCCGTGACGTATATTGGTTCATAGAGATGCTCTTCCAAAGGTATAAACTTTGTATTTATCCACCTTGAACCCTCACAATCACCTTCCAATTCTAGTAACTGTGATTCTTCTCTAACTGCTCCTACCTTACTATAGTGCTTCCTGCCCCAAATGTATAAAATTAGGACCTACCAAGGAATTAATTTTTTTTTTTCCTACTCTCATTCCCGTGAAATCATTTCATCCAGGGGGAGGGCCCATTGTGATTAACAGATCTCTGGAGACAGTGAAGTGAGTTGATGGAAACTGGAAGCAGAATATCAAAATGCAGGCACAGGTAAGACAAGGAGTTACCAATGAGAAGGAAGGACTCCCCTTGTCACAGAGAACAGGTTTTCCTGTTGCTTACCAGTTGTTCCCTGTGACAGCTCACTCTCTAGAGACTTGGACAAAATACTGGAGAAAATGATTATTCCTCAAGGCAACATACCAGCAGATTATTAAGAGTCCCATGGGCTAAACCTCTTAGGATAGAAGTAAGTTGGCTACAATGCTTTTCTCCTCGGAGGTGTTTTCTGGAGCTGGACGGGTTTTATTAGATGTTTCAGTGATACGGAGAGGATTTAGGTACATTAAATTCATCTCCTGTTGAGCACCTGCAGGCAGCACATGACTAGAATACATGGTTTCAGCTTTTATCTTGAGCTCAGTGCCTGTGAATGGGAACTACCACCCTCTCACTGTAAATATGCTTTTCAGCATTTACTGGCCTGCATGCCTTGATGGTGTCTCTTAAAATAACAGAATTTATTAAAAGTGGATGCAAGGAAAACAAAACAAGTTTTATTAGGACACAACATCATGCTGCAAGACCGGTAGTAAAAGGGGCTTAATGAGCTGATGAAGCTCAAGGGATAAACTTATCAATGACCTCTGATTGGGGAACAGCCAAAAAGCGATACAAGGCACTGAATCACTTTTTGCTGGTGAAAAGAAGGAAAAGGAGAAAAAAAGGACATTAAGGCATTCTGGCTATAACCCATCTAAACCTAATTTTTTTGTTTTGGTCAGCTAAATAGCACTGTACTCTTAAACTTGGTCAGGCTTTCATAGATAATGTATGGATTTATTGTAAAAAAAAAATATATCTTCTTTTATGTTTCAATAGGAACAAAGTTTCTTGCTTATATCCTCCTTTATTTTATTTGGCAATCTTCTCCAGCTGTCTAGTCACTTGCACACACGTGGAACTTAATAAAAAAATACCTGTTTTAATGCAGTCTTTTTCATGACCTGCAGCAGCTAAACAGAAAATACATTGTTCTTAAGTCTTTGACAGTGAAAATAAATTTAGTGCATAGTTTTATTTTTAGCCTTATTTTTGAACGGTCTTTTGCTGGTAAAATTGTTATGAAATGCAGGTCATATATGTGTCTAAATAAAAGGTGGATTCCTGACTTCATTTTATTTTTAATGGGCAGATGCAGCGATGAACTTCAAAGACTCAAAAGCAAATTTGTTTTCTTCTCTGGATGTAGCCTCAGAATGATTTTTTTTCATGATTCAGCATAGCTGCAAAAAATGCAACATTTAGAAGTAATTTTTAATGAGCTAAAATGTCAGGATTTTTAAACTTTTTTAAACTTTGTTTTCTTCTGTTTTCATTTAATGATTATTAAAGGAGTCTTCAGCACTACAGAACATGCATAGGATAATAAAAGCACCCAAGAAGTTGGGATTAAACCCCAGAGATATTTGAAAATTGGCTCATCACTGTAAACTGCAGCACAGACACTTCAGAGAGCGGAGGTGAGGGAAAGGCAACAAGCATTTCCAGCATCATTCCCAACCTCACCTCCATCTTGCAATGGGGATAGGGCAGATGTGCCATCATGATGTTTGCACCCCATTAGCAACAGGTATCCCACTGTACTCCCCCTTCCGACAGAACAGATAACCTGGGTGGCACAGTTGCCTTCAAGACATCTTCCACCTCGGAATGACATCCATTTTTCCTTCAAAATGTCATGAAAGCTTCCTGCCTTGTTGTACAATGAGGCAGATGGGGAGCTGCTGTAAATTCAGAAAGCCTGAGGGTGCAGTCAAAACAGGTCCAGGAATGAGGAGCTTGGTGGGAGCTGAAGGAAGAAGGAGCTTTTCTTGGTCCCACTTACTGTAAGGTCTGTGGAACAGCTCAGAAGGAGATAGCACAGAACTCCCCTCCTGTTACCACCTGCCCCTGAGGAAGGGTAGCTGAAGTCCATGTTAATAAGTCCCTGAGGGTGGATTAGAGTGAATTGACACTGAATGATTGGTATGAGACAGATGTATATTCAAACAATGTAATTGCAGTGGAGAGGAAAGTAAGTATGTGGCTGGTTTGGTTTGGTTTGTTTGTTTTTTAGGTTTTTTTAATAGAAAGTATAAATATATCATGAAGAAAATATGTAAAGGAAAAAAAAGAAAGAGAAAGAAGATTATGTAGTGGAAAGGAAATGTATCACCACCTGTAGATCCAGAGATTTGATTTTTGAAATTTTGATGTCCATGATTGAAGTAATGGTCTCAGTCTTAATCTGTTGGGGCAGGGCCCAGGAAACAAAGAGTTCATTGTTTTGTATACATTAAAATTAGCATGGGACCCCCTAGATCCACCAGAGAGGGAATTCTTTGTGTCTAATGCAACACTATGAGGCATGTGCAGTCTTCTGATGGAGAGTCGGGGGGCACTTTGGGGTCTTTGCTGGTCTCGATCCTCCTCTATTGCTGTTGCCTGTTCCTTGACCCATTTCTGCACCTGTGTCTTATGTTGTGTTATGGACCTGAACAGGAAAATTGGCTCCGGGGAGGTGCTGCTCTACCTTTGTACAGCCCCCCATTCCAGGCATGTCCTTTTCTATTTTGCCCACTTGAATGGTCATCAGTTTGAGGCATAAAAATAAATTAACTCCTTACTGCCCAGGCTTCTAAAATTCCCTTCCCCTTCTCCTTCCTAGTCCCTTTCCCCTTCCATCTTACTTTTTCTTTTTTTTCCAAAACTGAACCTGAAAACTGAGATGGCTCTGATTTCCTTACTGACATTTTGACCTTTTATTGTATTTCTGAGTATAAGATAAATACCTGTAGCACTGAAGGCATGATAATGCAAGACATGGTAGATCTAAATAAATTCAAATTTTATTCATACAAAGTGGCATACACCAGTGACAGCTCTATTTTTTTTTTTTTTTGTCAGAGATGTTAAAAGAAAATTTTGGATGCACACACCTGTAAAATGCAATAGAAGTTTTAGAGAGCAACATTATACAAAAGATATTGTCCCCAAAAAGAGCTACTACTGAAGCACACCTTTGTAGGGCAAATATTACCCAACTTCTTCCTGATCAAACTCATGGGACTGTCAAAGTGCTGGGACCTTTTAATTTTTTCAGATGTTTCTCTTGTCACATTTAGCCAAATCTGACAGAGGCCTGTTTGACACAGATGAGTTTACAAATAAACAGGAAAATCAACACCAACACAATTTGATAATTTTCAAATACTACCTGTCTATCTCTAGTGCCCAGACTGATGCAGAAAACAATTCAGAAACCCATTATCTGGGACGGGTTTCAGTCACCCCACTCACAGGCTAACCTAGGCACCACCCAGGCACAAATGTGGCACCACCATGTACCTGAGAATTCTGCACCACCTTAAATCTTTAATGAAAAAAAATATTTAAATGCAGCTTTAGAAACTTTTTACTTGTGATTACTAAAATAGAATGTCAAACAGACACTTCAGCAAGGCTCTAATGTGGATAGACCTCACTGTCCCCAAGAGCCAGCCCAGCTTAGTTGTTTGAGAGCATAATGGTTATTGTTCCTGTTAATGACCAAGGGCAAGAACAGCTCCATCATGATTCAAAGAAAGCCCCGCTATGTGAAAAGATTTCTGTCTGTTAAATAAAGAACTTAATATCATAGAACCATTAAGGTTGGAAAAGACCTCCATGATTATCAAGTCCAGCCTTCAACTGAACACTGACTTGCACCAAAGATTTGAGGACTGGACACATGCTGCCTACGTGCAATACTTCAGGCTTGTTCAGCAGTTCTTGGAGAGAGGAAGAAACACCTGTAGGAAATGATTCAATGCTTAAATGAGATCTTTCAGCCTTTGGAGCTGGCTTTTTCTCTTATTTTTACAGTGAGAGATGCTAAGGTACACAGTGTCTCAGTTCTGTAGCCAAGAACCTCAGTTTAGTAGTCAAGGTTGAGTGAAATTATTTCAGACCTTACAGTGTATAATTAATGCATTCTGATTTCTTCTAAATCATACAGAAATGAAGACTTACTCATATATTAAACTTTAGGTGTTTGTGGTTTGTTTTTCTTTAGCAATTTTCTCAGAGATTGTGGCAAAAGTATATATAATAAAATTATATATGACCTCTAATATTGATATACTGACAATTCTAGTTTAATTTGTATAATACCCAATAATACTGACATTCATTCAGACCTTACATAGTAAAATAAAGAAAGAGTTGCAAATAGCTGAAAAAGATACTCTAGCAACACGGATGGATTTAATTGCTTTCTAGACATCACTCACTATATAGATTAGACCTCACTAGCTGCCTAAAACCATGTTTTGTCGTATATCAGATGACTCAGAATATCCTGTGTAACCCTATATATTTCTCTGCAGTGCAGATCATCCCCAGGTCTTATGTTTTAGCTATTTGTGAATGTGTCTCCCTTAAGAAACTGCAGCTGTCCAAACCAAAACTGAATTAAACACAAACATCATAAAAATCCCATAACATTTCATTTGCCTTTCCACTTTCAAGGATTTAGCAGGATTCATGGGAGAAGTGAATTTTAACACGGAACTTGAAGGCCAGAGGTATCTAACAACCCGGGACTCTGCACTGTTGTAAGAAAGATCCCGTACATATGCTTGGAACAAGATCAGGCTAGTTTTTCAAGACCAGTAGGTAAGTGTTCATGACAATTCATCTTAAGGGAGCTTTGATGAGATGTTTCCCAAGGTTTGCCTTTCAAAATTCAGTGAATTATTCATGAACTCTACAGGCTGATTTCATCTCTACAAAAAATTCATGACCTCTTTATTCACTTCTTTGCTACTGTCAGACTCCTCAGGGCTCAACAACTGTTTTATTAAAATGTCACTCCAACTACTGTGCATCATGGAATATAAACTTTTCCAGAGCTAGGAAATGAGCTAAATCACATTTTGTTTTTTCCAGTATTATCAGATATTATATAAATTAAAATAGAGCTTTCATATCAGTATTAAAGGTCATAGAAAATTTTGCCACAATCTCTGAGACAATTGCTAAAGGAAAACAAAACACAAACACCTAAAGTTTAACATATGTGTAAGTTTTCATTTCTCTGTGATACAGAAATCAGAATGCATTAATTATAGGGAGAAAAGACTTATAAGTCTCTATTCCAAGATGTTAACTAATGGGCTTGTCTCATGTACCATATTTAGACAGAACTCTGCCTTATTTAATGAAAATTATCTCCCTTTAATGACTGTTTTATGAAATGGATAAACATCAAAAAAGCCAGAAAGTACTTGCTTTTGAATGTGCAGCTGTAGTTTCTTACTGGAACACAACTTACTTGCCCAGATTATCCAGGATAATCATCACAGTGTGGAGAAAAGAAGGGGGGAGAAAATTATATTTATGAAAAGCCTTATTTCAGCCTTAACCTGCTAATATTCAGAATATGAGGTTGTGAGTTAGAAACCTCAATTGTCCCATTTCCTCTCTATCTTTCCTGCCTCTGTATCATTCTCAAAAGCTGTTGTCATTCTTGGTAAATAAAATTGGTGATTAAAGAGCCACACTTTCGTAACTTTAGGCTGGAACTTAAACTGCTCATTTGCATGAGAATAAAGCACAGAAAACAGAAGTTGTCACATTCTCAATTCTACTTACTAGTGAAGGGCTGTGGGGGTTTTGTTTTCGATTTTTTTTGTTTTGTGGGTTTTTTTTAATTATATAAGGCAAATCATATACAGAAAAGAAAAAGGATAAGAGGTTTAATTTTCCTCTGTAATGGCTTAGCAAATTCAGATTCTGCTTGGGAAGTGATAAGGGTTTCCTATATGGGTTCCCTGCTGCAAGTGGAACAAAAAATTGTTCAACACAGAGACCTGTGAGACAACAAATACACATGACACTCTGGAGAGAACTTATGGAGATAAAGACACATTTCTATTTACTGTGAAAAAATATTGTTTCAAAAGATCTAATTTCCAGACAAGATCACTTCTGTAGAGCATGAAGATGAGAAAAATGTCTCAGGCATCAAAACAGATTTGGGTTCAGAGTTTATGCTTCTAATTTGTGATCACGTAATACTCACACAAATTTACCACACTCCAGCTTGTTATTGCTCATGCTATGATTGAAATAGTTCTCATTTCTTCATATCCATAGCCAGCCAGCATTTCAACAGCCAGGATGTAAAAAGATGCAGGTCATCTTCCAGATAATAGGAAAAATTTCTTCACTGAAAGGGTTGACAAGCACTGGAACAGGTTGCCTGGGAAAGTGGTGGAGTCACCATCCCTGGAAGGATTAAAAAAATGTGTGGATATGGCACCTGAGGACACGATTCAGTGACCATGCTGGTAATGCTGGGTTGACAGTCGCACTTAATGATCTTAAAGATCTGTTCTAACTTTAATGTATCTGTTGATTCTAGATTCTGTGATCTGACTGAGCCCTGCACTATATGCAACCTTCTTGGTCGATAGGTATTTGAACTCCAGATCTAAAATCATGAGCTCCCCACACCGTTGGATGAATTGTGGCAGTCACAACACATAATCTTTGGAGATCAGGGTCTGGTGGGCCTGCAGTTCATGTGAAGTGAGCTGTGTTTCCTGTGCCTGTCCTCATGCAACTATTGAGATGCTGTGTGACACTGTGTCCTTGAGTTTGAAGCTGCAGAAATCATAACTGCTCATTTACTTTTCCTCAGCTAAATCAGTAATAGTCCTTCAAGTCATCTGCAATCAGTTATCCACAGATGATAAACCTTGGATTAAAAAAAAAGGAAAGTACTTTTTTATATGCATTTTTAAGCGATCTGCATAAATAACATGCTAACAGCAGAAATCAGGCTTGAAGATATAATAACATATTGCATGGACAAAGAGAAACCAAACAGCATGATCCACAAAGGGAGTCGGATTACTGAAACTAAACTTAACAGCCGTGTCATTCAGCTGCTCCTTCAGCCCCACCTGAGGGTACTTTTTTTTTCCTAGTGCTTTCACATTGGGTGCTTTCAACACTTTACAACAGAAAGCTAAGCATTGATGGTCTCATGCTGCCTAGAAAACCCATTAGAGTGCATCTTTCAAACGCACAGCTACTGAATCAGACATCATAAAATCAAAGAGAAAGGCAATATTTCAATTTCCTCACTTTTCTTGATATTATTTTTATGTAACACCTTCATAGCTTGCTACAGACTTCTTGTGTAGTGAAACACTGTTTTTCTCTGATACTTCTCCTGTTTCAATGCATGTGTGTTTTACTGAGCTTTAAATTAATTTTCCAAAGGCAGCTAGCACCGTTCCCTAGACCACACAGACACAATTTGTCATGAGACTAGTAATTCTGGGTTCATAAAGAAGCATCCAAAATCAGTTGGGGACTGCATAAAATATCCATGATTAGCCAGATTCTATTAATATCTGATAAAACAGAGTTGTCTGCTGTTCCCTTTAATTCAGAGTGATTGTTTTGCCACGAGCAGCATGATTACAGCATTCCTGTGTCCCAGCAGCAAGGTAGTGTTTGTATTAATATTAGGAAAAACTGTAGAAAAGTTTGTCTTATTACGTCTCGTATTACCTGCTGGCTTTGAGAGCTCTGAGACTTCCCTGGACAGCAGTAGGATGATCAAGTTGAACAGTGGAAGTCAATTCTGAGTCATTCTAGGCTTATTTTTGAAAAAAACCCACCTGTGTCTTGTAACTAGTTGATGTGAATAAGCAGAGTTTCACTGTGTTCAGTGGGACGCATTGATTTGTCTCCTCTGAGGACACAGCTTCTGTGCCACACTGAACTAAAACAACCCGCAAAAAACAGCAAAAAGGCAAACTTGTGGAGTGTTCTTTCCATGTGTTTTGGGTTGGAATTTTTTTTTGTTATCCACTACAACTGTTAAAATTCTTGTACCTTCAGCAGCTCAACATTAAGTATTCATCTACTAGAGAAATCACCGTCCAACCAATGACATGCGAAACCTCCCAGAGTTTTAGGATGACAGATTGCTCCATAAAGTATGCCAGAGATCACGGAGTGGGCAGTGAATGCAAAATTGTGCCAGCTACTCAAATTAAGTGGCATTTTCTCTTGTCTTTCTACGTGGGCATCATAAAAGGTCTCCAGGAAAGACACATTATGATTGACAGTGAGATTTCACATGTTGTGTACAGCACATGTATTGGATGACCTTCATCTGCTGTTCTATTAAAAGAGCAAAGTCATTATCTCCTTCAAAAGGCAAGGGTGATACATAAAATCTCATTTTGTACTGAGATGTCACACACCTCAGAAGAGGTGTCTTCTGCGCTGGTCCTTGGAGATGGGACTTGTCCTTTTCTCTCCATGTTTTAAAGACTACAAAGAGCATTGTGTAAAAACAAAGTCCCTTAGAATCCAGTAAGGATTCTTCGTTTTCTCTGATAAAATTACAGACTTTAGGAAAGCTGATATTTTGGTATAATTCTGATTTTAATTATGGATGAATTAGCAGGGAAGATTGTCAATAGATGTCACTTGTCAAAGGGTGGGGAATACAAGCTCTAGATGCATCTTCAAAATTTCAACAACAAAACTTTTAATTCCCTCTGAAAAAAGTGGGTAAGGGTGCAGAACTGGAAACCAACAAAAAGATTTGCATATGCTGTAAGTGCAACTGTATCCTTGAGACACGGAGTACAGAATTTTAATACATAAGCAGGAACACATATGTTCACGTGTGCGGGCTTTTTGAGGATACAATTCCCTGTTTCTCCGCTGTGCTGCTGTCCAAGGTAAGGTTCAGCAAACTTCTGGTGAGTCTGAGGAGCGGTGTCCATTAGGCCTTGAGCAGGTTGGGTGTCTGGCAGGAGCATCTCTGTGGTGTCCTTGAAGTTCCAACACAGCCCTGATGCATTTTTTTGTTCCATGTCTGGTCTCCCTCACTGGAGGGATCTCTGCCACTTGTCTTTAAACTTTCCCTGGATAATCTATTTAATTGGAATTCATGTGATTTATGTGCAGGCTTTGTTTCTAGGCAGACACTTTGAAAGCTAAAAATCTATTTTTCTATTTCACTTTGGTGTGTCTTCATGTATCTCAGTTTAGCCAAAGGTTTTAATTCAAGCCCTCTGCTTTGATTTTCCTCTGGGCCTGAGTCTAGAGGAGTTCTCACTCCAACACTACACCTCCTATTCTGATTATATTAAATTCTGCTTTGCTTTGAGTTAGACTTTTTTTGATTGTGTGTTTGTTTGGTTGGTTTTTTTTTTTGGTGTTTGTTTTTGGGTTTTTTGGGGTTTTTTTGGTGGTTTTCTTTTTTTTTTGTGGAGTGGTGGTTTTGCTGTGGTTTTTGTTTGTTTGTTTCTTAAAGGATACAAAGGTTTAGATTACATAGGTTAGGGGGAATGGTGTGTTTATTTAGTATTGAACCCATGATGATAGAAGACTGTCAGACAGCACTGGATAGAGTTGAAAATATGTTAAAATGTCATTAAATATATCATTTTCATATTGTAAATATCATATACTACATGTTATATATTAATATATAGTAATAATAATATACAATGTTATTAAATAAAATTATATATTATTGTACAAAATTATATAATATCTATTAAATAGAATCTATTATATGTAAAATATAAAGTATATTTATATATTATTTTTATAAAAAAGACATAAAATTAAAATAAGGACAATTACCTTAACTGTCATTATAGATTTCTGGTAAACAAATTTAATCTCCTTGTGCAATTTAGAACTAGGAACAAATCTATTTCTTTTTTCTGCTGTTCATTGTTGCGGTGTGGGATCCTGTGATGGCATGGCAAGCCACAGCCTTCCCGGAGGGCTCTACGGGGTGTCCTAGGGAGAGCAGCCGTGCCACCCTCCCGTAGCCCTTCATGGGCAGCCGCTCGGCCCCGGCTAGCTGCAGCTCCACAACACGGTGATGATGAAGGAGGCGGGAAGGCTCCCCCCGCATGGGGACTGCAGAGGATCTTTATTCCACAGTGACAAGCTGATCCCCAGAGGCAGACAGCGGTCACAGGGCACGGTGCCTCGGGTTTATCTGGGGATGAGGGGGGCGGAGAGAGCACACGGACTGATGGTCTCAGAGCATAGGGGCAGTGCACGGGCGGAGTTGGGGTAACAAAACCAATAGGAGAAACCCGAGGGAGTGGTCAGGACTAGGGGCAGGGAGGCGAGAGCCGTGTGGAAAGGGGAGGCAGAGTGGGGATACAGCACCACAGTTCATAAACACACTTTTTAAACAACTGGTATTACACTAGCCCTAACACTAGACTAATAACTCTGGCTGCACAAAACGTTCAGTTACTTTAAGGAGCTTCCAACCATTTTCTTGGAAGCTGTTGTAGGTACCCAGTGTGGTGATTCAAAGATCTGTCATGCCATGGAAATGTTGGCTTGGGAAGCATTTTGAATTCATCCTGTTTGGCAGGGAGCATGTACTGTGTTTGACCCCTGCCACACCCAGGTTATTTCTAGAGCAATTCACAAGTCATGACCTCCTGACAAGGGTCCACATCTTTTTCTTCCCTCTAGATCTCCACTTCCCATCAAGAGACTGCAGAATGCAGAAGAAAATATAACTTAGGAGCTCAATAGCCTGAGGTTAAAAAAGGTTTCTGTACAATCTCTGTGAAACTTCTGTGGGCAGAAGCCTTGCTTAGAGCATTTGAGCAACAGCAATGGAACACAGACATTACCCGGAGGAAAGCACAGCTCTGTCTTCATGAGTGTCTAAAAATTATGTGGTACCAAATATCAGCATATTCATTTAAAATTTCATCTTTTTTACTGATCTCTTTGCTCTTCAATTTGCTGTTTGTACGTGATCAGTTCACTTCAGGACAAGGGGATTATTACCTAGTATAGTGTTTGCCACCAAGTTTCTTTTTCGCTTCTGTAAATCTGTATATTTTTTTTTAGGACAGGAAGAGTATTTTGACAGCCTAGCAGATTTCTAAAGACTGAGGACTTTCAGAGGTACCTTCAAGATACTGAAAAAAGCAAGATATATAATTTATGAAAATTACATGTTCTTACCTTAGGTGTCTTAGAAGGCAGATACTGTGAAAAATTGTATCTGATTGGCAAGTACCATGATTGGCATTGCCGAAAAAAGCCAGACTATTTTACGTGTTTTATCATCTGATGTCTGTTCCTTTATGAGTATCTGGTGAATCTGATGTTGACTGATGATACTGAAGGCAGGTAATGTATAGTAGATTCCTTTTGAAAAGTTATGAGTATGCTTAATGTGAAATTCTTAAAATATGGACATCTGAAAAAGTGCCCTTTAATGTTAGGATCCCAAATGCCCTGTCCTCCTCTAGGGAATAAGTCTCAAAATTTCCATTTCTCAAATATACATAAGGATTTGATATTTTCTGTTTTCAAGCTCTTCTGAAGATGGATATCCAGACAAAATTAATCACAGGTTACAAGTGAAAATTAAACTAAATACCATCCCATGAACTTGCACTGATCATTTTCTGCACAGCTTACTGACCCACTTCACCACGTTTCATATGTAACTCTGAATTTCAACTTGAAAAAGATTCATAGGGAAAAAAATCTAGGCAGAAGTCACAGTGGTGAGTTGTTAGAGCAAGGAGGGTTGAAGTACAGATCACTGTTCCATAAGAAAGGTTAGTCTGAGATGCAGTCAATTCTAAAAAGTGCTTTGGATGAGGAATTTTGCAGGAGCAATGATAATGCTCCTGCTTCTCTAGGCATTGTGTTCGAACTAAAATATTTCTATTGATAAACTCTGGCACGTCCACCCTGTTTCTGTATTTAAATTTATAAGACTTGAGGGGCAGTGTGAACAGACTTTTCAGCAATTGACATTCATTCAGACACTCTGTTACAGTATGGAATAGGTGTAGGTTCAAAGCCAATATGTGTTTGGGTTTTTTCCCTTTAGAAAAAAAAAAAGAACCAAGTCATGCTCCCTGAACTTCAATTCACAGACACATACTCTGAGAATCAAAAACCACCACCACCAAAAAAAACACCTACCCTCAACTCTCTAAAATTGTGACTAAAAATGTGGTTACAAACCCAAGATGAATAATAGTAAAATAAGAAATTTCTGGTATTTGTGTTGTTTTGCTTTGCTATAGTAGGGATTCTTGTGTATATTTTAATGGAAAAAAGGCAAAAATAAAATTAGAAAGTGAAAATTTTTGTTAGAACACTGTGTATATTTATGTGTGTGTTCAATAATGCTTTATTCCTAACAGTAATACTTCAGTCCTGAGGTGCAAAGGTTGGTTTACAGCAAACTAAATCTTGGGTAGAAAAGTCAGGAAACTAGCAGTGATAAATGTACCTCTTCATGAAGACTCAGGATTGACCTGTAAATCAAATCATGAAGCCCCCTTCCTTTCTGCCCTCCACACAAACTACAACCTGATCAGGGAAGCTGGATTAAAAGATATCACTATGTAGTGTGGTCACATAAACTCCTACCACAGGGAGAGTTTGGACAAGAAAAGAATAACAAAGGGATAGAGATACAGAGATAAATCTCAGGACTCCATAATATGTCAGAGAACCAGGTCATGAGGGAAAAGTAGCATGTCCAGTATTTTGGTAGGGGAGAAAAATGAAGAATTAAAACAAAAAAATTAACAAATTTATTTAAAAAAAAAAGGAAGGAAAAATAGGGAAAATTGGGGGAAAGATTTCAAAGAGAAACATGAGAACTTGTTCCTGGTGTAAATTATTTGGCATGAAAATTAAGCAAATGCAGATATGGTGGATCAAGGACTTAGCAAAGAGAATTCAAAAAGAAAGAGAGAACTTGATGGAAGATGGAGAAAAATCAACAGAATAGCAGGGAGCTCTGTGGAAAGGAAAAGAAAGGAAAGGCACAGGCTCTAAAGCTGCCTAGCTACCAAGCACCCCGAGGACTGCATTGTGTTGCTTCTGCTGCTTCTTTACGTTGCTTTCTTAGGTCATTCCTCCCTTCTTTATGGTAACAGCTGCAGGGGTGAAGCCCTGAAGGTGTCAGTGGAGAGGCAAGGGAGGAACCAACACTCAGGCAGTGGCTGCATTATTACTCCAATGGATTGAGGGAGCAGCTGAGCAGGACATCTGACACACTTGGCCATGTTTTTCCAAGTTTTATCGTTTTCTGCCAGGAAATGGAACAAAATCCATCATACCTGGGGAAAATATGGCTTTCACTGCAAAAAAGTCTTTTGGTGTACCTTAACCAAGCTCAGGTTTGGGAGAGAAAGAAAGGAGATTTCTGTCCTTGAGAAAAAAATACCTTTGCCAAAAAGACATCTAATATCTATTACCCAGTAAGAAATCACACCATGCAGTGATGGAGTTCTGTTATTGTTTGAGGGTTCTTTTTGTTTTGGTGGGTTTTTTGGCTACTTTTTTTTTTTTTTTTTTAATCTGCCACTTTATTCTCATGAACTCATGGGTTTGGAGTTAAATACTTTATTCAAATAATATTGGCAAAGGTTGTCATAGGTATTTTGCTACCAAACGAATCTAATTAACATCTTTATTAATTCTGAGTTATGTTCCTACTTAAATTGCTCTTCACTCCAAACCTTGACAGAAGAGAGTACTTATTATTCTTCTGTTCATGGGAAGACACACACATCTGAGTTACTGTTCTTGGATTTTGAAAATTGTAGAAACAGAACATGCAAGGAAAAAAGAAGAGAAAGGAAAGAAAAGGTTAGAAATAGATGAAGAAAGGATAATCCTGGATGTAGAAAGAAATCCAAAAAGCCATCACAGAAGGCAGCATCTGTTGAGGGGTTTTGGTGTTTATTTATAACACCATATTTAAGGTGATCAGGAATGGGAAGACTTAGTTTCATAGATTTGCAGATATACAAACCCTTTACATCATGGTTCAAGCCCTTGTTCTGTGCCTGCACCTCCAGTTTTAAAAGGGAGAACACTTCCCTTTCTGTCAGGATAAATTGGTGAATATTTAAGTACCCACTGCTAAGGGAGCCTGATGGTTGAAAACAAGACACTGCCACTTCTTAGTTAGACCTCTGTGTGTAGTGCTCTGATACCAAGATTGATTGCATCAGGCAAAATTATCTTATTTTAAAATATAATTTTTGTAAATATAAAAGCATTCAGAGCCACACCTTCTAGAAACAAAAATGGTCTCTCTGTTTTGTTAAATTAGCTGAGAAGTAATCCTGTCTCTGACCTCACCTCACTCAGAGCTGTGCACATCCATCTGTCAGGAGTATTGTCCCCTAAACACCTACCAGTCTTTGTAAACCCCTGCATCTAAAGAAGGGAAATCACTTCACCGGGAAGATTTCCAATATGCAAGCAGACTCCTTATGGCAGGTGTTCTTCAGCCAAATTAGGAATATGTACAAGAGGGCTTGTTCATACTTACTTTAAAATAAATATCATTTAATCTGGACACCCATTCACTGTGACCCTGTTAAGTGATTTACTAAACAACACATTGGAGACTTGTTTTGTTCTTAAGACTGAAAAAACTCTTCAGCCCAGGGGAGTACCTGGTGAATAGATTAATATTCTGTCGGGTCACAGGCTGTTTGCATCATGGCTGAGGCTAAACCCAGCTAAAGCAGGAATGGTCAAAAATCAATCTTTTTATAGAGGTTGTAAAATCCAGAAGCTTAGTAATTGTATACACAATTATTCAAAAAGTATATGAAAGTATTTTTCTGCATAAATCCAACATAAATCAGCACAGGATTATATGCCACTGTCAGTTCTTGGAAAAGGGTGGATAATGTATTTTATGAAACAACAGTGCCTTTGCTTAGATTGCAGAAGAACAAGTCCTTTCCAAGATGGGAATAGAGTCATACACAAGATGCATACGTAAAAGCAGGACAGGACTATCACCTACGGCATGCCAATGTTTCTCCAGTGCTGTCTGTCATGGGAATTTCATTTCAAGGGCAAGGACAAAAGAGAAGAAAGGACACTTCTCTCAGCCACCAATGCAAATTAAACCCAGGATGGAAATAATGGTACTTTAATAATCATCTCTAATGATGATATTATGATATCATTACAGTTGTTCAAATCCTTTTTTTTTTTAATGAATTTGCAAATCTCCATATTACTCCCAGGGACTAAAAATGAATCCAGACTCTGAAAAAGAAAAAATAGGGGAAAAAAAAATTCTTCTGCCTCAAGGTTTAAAAATATTGAGTCTTGTAAAATAAAGTCACTGTTTGTCAAAAATGGGGTATCGGTTTGCTTCTAGGAGCTACCTCACTGTCATTGGTGCATGTATCAAGGAAATTGCATGGGAAATGATCTGTAGATCATGGTAGGTCCTTGAATAAATTCAAAGCTTTCTAATATTTGTGCTGGCAAAAATTTTTGAATGACTAAGGACACAGTAGTTAAGCTTGCAGCAAAAATGCATGCATAAATGTTTGTTGACGCCCCAAAACAGAACAAAAATCTTTTTTGTAAAAGAACTTCAAGAGGATAAACTGAATAGAAAAAAAAAAGTGAGGAAAGGCATCTGTTAAATTTGTTTTGTATAACCCTCATATTCGTGTGAGATGAGGGAACTTTTATGTAAGGATCACATAACATTTTCTTTCCCAGTGTTAGATACAAATCTAATCCCCAGGAGTCACACAGCAGAAATGGGTCTTCCTAACAGATTTTTGTAATTGTTATTATTGATCATTAATTATACTGTATGCACCATTAGACACCTCAAAACTATCAAGTAAGTTGGTCTTCAGTATCTCAGAAAAACCTAAGAACGATTACTTGACTTTTCAGAATATCTGATCCCGTGTGTGCCAGTATCAAAACTCCTACTGAGATTTCACACCATGAGGCATGGACAGCACCTCCACAGATCAGATACTGAATACCTCAGCCTGTGATTGAGGCCACAGGGACATGGGGTATCATGCAACTATTCACAGGAGGAGTGGATTCAACTTCACCTACATCTGGTAGGATTCCCAAATCTCTGTTCTGCTGAATTTCTGTATCTGTAAGATAGGCCTATGGTCCTATATGACTGCTGCAGGGTATGTACAGTCTCATGTTAGTATCTTAAACTTTGTACCAAACATAACAAAACTACTTTACTTTTGTGGTTTAACCTCTATCAGCAGCTGAGCCTCACACAGCCAGTCTTTGGAAGTAAATGTTTTCCACTTACAGAAGCAATGGCTGAACAAAGCTACACTACAGATCATTATTTTACCATGAGGGGCTCAGCCTCGGAATAGGAAGGGTAATTAAATTTCATTACTAAGGACAGTTTTGCTTATATCCTAGATTCAGGCACAACCATTGTTTTTGTCATGTATGGTAGTTAAAGCTTGGGAAAAAAACCTACGACAAACTTGATCAGAGAATTTTTTGCTTTTTATACGATGGCTATCTGAGGGGGGGAAACAGTCCTTCTCTGAAAAAATATGAAAAAAACTACTTATCCAGAATCAAATGAGTGAGACACATTTTGCAATTTTTTGAGCAAATGAAGTTTGGGAAAAAACGAGTAGATTCAAAGTGCAGAAAGAAAGGTCTTCTAGAGTCTGACAGTTTCCAGCTTGAAGCTTGGATTATTATTTCAGCTAGCTAGCTTTTAGGCCACTTTGTATACTCTCCTGGGAGCAGGTGAAAGAACTAGAGGGCAATAAGTAGTTTTATCCTTTATTTAAGCTGAAGGTTGTCCCCATGAGGTGCTAATCTTATTCACTTGTCATCATCAATCAATTTATGATGCAAGAGGAGAAGTTGTGGGTGTGGGCTTTTAAATCACTGAGTATTACGTGTCTGGGAGCAGCTTTGGCTCTATAGGAAAGCACTGTAGCTTCTTCAATTGGCAGCACTGTCTATAGAAAGAAACGTGAAATCCTCTTTCAAGCCTGTCTCCTTTAATTATAATCTTCTGAAGGCTTTGCAGATAATAGTTCCCATTTCTTTCATAGTAAATTGAGTACAAGAAATCTGTGTTGGCTTCCCAGTGCCCAAGACAAATAAAGCCTGCAGTCTCCCCTCAGAAGCTTTGTCTCTCAACAGAAATGTGTTGCTATTACATGTTGCTGTACAGACTTCCATTCTTGACTTGAGGAGGTGAGGGGACTACAGACCCTCTGCATCCCAAGGGATTGATTGTTAGGAAATCAGTAACAGTATTGCTGAATATCTGTGTCTTTTTTTCTTTTTTTTTTTTTTTTTGCTTTAAGTGGCTTTACTCCTTTTCAGTGAAAGCTCTGAGACTTTCTGGTCTGCGGCTTACTGAATTTCTTACCACAAACTATCCCTTAAAAGCATAAAAATGTAAAACTGTTCGTGGTGGTTTAACACCAGCTGGAAATTAAACTCCAAATCAGCCACTCCCCTTCCCTCTGCCCCTTCCAGTAAGGGAGGGAACAAAATCAGAGGCTACGGGTTGAGATAACAATTTACTGAAAGCAAAAAGCAATGGAATAAAAAGACACTCAATAACAACAACAATATTAATACCAAAAGTATACAAAGAGAGATGTTTTACCCCCAAAAAGGTATTTACCACCGGGAACAAAACCAAGATCGAGGTCGCGTCCACACCGTGCTAAACTCTGCCCCCATCTCTGCGACCAGGACAGTGCTGCTTCAGAACAAAATCCATCTGGACAAAGCTCCTGGGCCTAACTGGACACAAGCAGACCAAAAAAAGAGAAAGAGCAAGGCAGGCATACTTGCCTGGAGTATTCTCTTAGCCTTTGACTATTATCTGCTCAGGGCATTTCCTGAGTCCAACAGTGAATACCAACCCTCAGAAAATTCCCTTTTCTCAGCCTTTCCTTTCACAGTTCTAACTGGAGGACGTGTGTCTGCATTTCTTCTCTTGTGCTTAAATCCATGATTAATGATGAGAATGTGATTAAGAAAGTGGTCTCCGTGGATGTACTTCTGGAGTTTTTCTATCCCCAGGAAGAATTTAACAGAGTTTTGGCAGTCATGACTTCTGAACTGGGAACAAGTATAGGTCTTCCATTTCCAGGGGTAATTTCTCAAAGGTAGAATCATAAAAACATAGACCATAGAATCACAGAATCACAGAATAGTTTGGGCTGGAAGAGACCTTAGATGTCTAGTTCCATTCCCCTGCCATGGTCAGGGACAAGTTCCACTAGACCTGATTGCTCAAAACCCCATCCAGCCTGGCCTTGGTAACCTTTGATCTCTGCTGGACTGAGGGCAGAGTGGATCTCTCCAGCTACAGATACTCTTACACTTGGAAAGCAATATTTGAAGAGCAGAGGTTTTTTCCTTCCTTTCCCTTATCTGTAAGCACCAAGAACAAGGAAGCCATAACACAGAATCAAGACATCTACCACCAGTGACTGGAAAAATACTAACATCTCTTTGTTTCCTCTAAAGAATTGTGTTTACATTTGATAGAGATTGACTGATTTTTTTCCAGCTAACTTTGAACATTAAAACATTCAGAATTTTTTTTTTTTTTTAAATCTTACACATTGGGATAAAAGTGACCTTCTTAACCTCTTAAAGCTTTCAAGAGCTGTGGCGCTGTATGCCACATATTTGTCAGAGAAAGAGATTTTGTAGTCAAGTGATTGGCATATACTGAAGATTCAAATCTATGAATGTTTAAGTCTTTATTAAAATATTAAGAATTCTAACAGAAGAGATCTACTGGATTTGTGTAAATAAGGGTCCCAATTTGAATTCAAAGGCAAACTTTTTCTCACACTTTATTTTGGATTATCAATTAGATCTCTCTAAGGGAAATCTCAAACACTGCTTTGATTTTCTCCCCTTCAACAGATTTCCCAGTTGCCCTGTCAGGTTTCATATTCTCAAGCACTCTCACATGGAAGGGCATACAGCATATGGCTTCATCTATTGTTATAAAAATACCTGTCTGGTGATCTGCAGTGAACACAGCATCATTATACTTGTTTTCAATTTTAAAAAACACAAGCAAAAAAAGAACCAAACCAACCAACCAACAAACAACCAAACAAAACGCAATAAAACAAAGACACAAGAAATGTATTATTTTTATTTTTGGAGCTAATGAGGCCAAGAGGAGACAGAAGGTTAAGGGCTGCATGGTGCAGGTGTAGTTAGTTTGCTCTGAAGAGAAATAATCCTGAACAGTATGGACATAAGGCCATGCCACTTGTTCTCCTCAGAACCAAGGATCATTCTCTGTCTCCCGTTTCATTTAGTCAGTAGAAGTTGTTTACAAAGTAAAGGTACCTTAATAAGTCACAGGAGCAGTCTGAAATCTGCTTTTGCTTGTGGATGCTATAAACAACTGGGTGTATTTCCATCAGCAAAAGTCCACATGCTTGTCCAGAACTGCCATCCCCAGATTAAGAACATTTTTCCACAATGTTGCCAACCTGTTGCAAACAAATAAATTGCCTTCAAGAACTCGCTGTTTTTCTGTATGGAATGATTTTAAGCAGGTGGCATAGACTAAAAGCCTGATTTTTGGGTCTTTATAGTGAAGGAAAAAGAGTCTTAACCTACATCTAGCATTAATTTGGTATGTTTTTAGTATTATCACCATTACATTTGTCTTGGATAAAAAAGCCAGATTTGTGGTTCTTGGTGTGATATGTTGGTATGAACTAAACATTTCACTGTCGCCATCCAGACTGTTTCCCCATGCTGGCAGAGGACAATTTTTCTTGTTGGCAACTCTATGGATAAGACTTTCCAGAAGACAGTGTGTCCGTAAATTTCTTGGATACCATCTTTTACTTCAGCTTTTTATTTCTCATTGAGACATTTCCACTCCCTGTTTTTTTCATCACTGGCAAGCTATCACCCTGCCAGCCTATAGTGGTTTTAGTCTTGGATGTTTTTGACAGTGGCCATGTCATTGATAAAGTCTGGGTGTTTGGGGGAAGAAAAAAGTGATCAAAAATCTTTATTCATCTGTACACTCATGGCTTGTATTATAAAGCTACTACTTCAAAATACAGAGATGAGCCATATCCTGTAGATATGTTTTGAATTTGTAGATCTCAGTTTGTCCCATCATCCAAAATTATGCATGGAGAAAGACTTTCCTTCTTTCAGTTCACTGTTTTCTCTGCAACACTGGGGTTTTAAAACTTCCAGCCTACTGGAGTGCAAGTCCAGAGACACTGTTACCTGCAGCAGGTTATATTTTGCATGCCAGAATTACAAAAATCCCCCTGATGCTTCAGTGGTCCAGTGCTGAGGTGGAATCCATAAGGCTGCAGAAAGCCTCACACAGAAGATTTCAGCTCTGTAATGGTAAAGCAACAGAAGGACCAGCAACATCAGCATGGCAGCTTGGGGGTGGCTCAAAAAGTGATGTCTGCTGCATTTAAAATTTGACCGGAGCTGCAGAGCCGCAGCAGGGGTGAGACAAGAGGGTAGCCCTAGTTTATAGTGCTGATACACTGCTCAGGAAGGAAGGCACAGGGCTGTAGCTGTCCCAGTGTTTGTCAGGAGGACAGGAAATCCAGAGCTGATGGGTGGATGTAGCAGTATCTGCTTTAGAAATCAACAGGTTTCAGTGGGAAGTCATACCTGAAGTGTCTAAAAATAAGGCAGTTCAGGTACTACTGGGCAGGGGTGTGCAGAGAGGTCAGAGCTCACACGGGCTGCACAGCCTTGCTGGGATCCTGGGAAAGCATCTGAGCAGCCAGACTGCTGCGTAGTGCCTGAACACGGCCAGCAGTAACGAGCTTAAAGCCAGGCTGGGAACATCCTCCTGCTCTGTGGTGCACTCCCCTGAGCTGCATTCACGCATCCCCCAGATCCCATGGAGCCGTCAAGCCTCTGTGTCTTGACAGAGCACAGGTTCCCCTTCACCTTGTTTGCTTCTCCTCTCCCTGAACAACGTGCAGAGAAGCAGCAGGTGGGAGAGTTGTTTGTGCTGCTTGGCATCAGGTGAGAGCTCCTGCACGTCACAGAGAATCACACACCTTTCAGCAGTTCCCAGAGCAGAGTGAAGTGGCAGGAACGGAAAGAGGGATTCTGGCACATGGCTGCATGCACTGTCTTCCTGTCAAAAACTTTGAGCTGGAACAGCCACTGAACCCAAGAATGAGCAGGACAACCTCTCTGGGGTGTTAGGGATCATACGGTTATATGAGCTTGGGACAAAACTCTGGAGAAGAACAAGGCAGAGACTCCTATAGATAGGAAAAAAATAGTTAAAGCAAAGAATCTGGGATTTTGATAAAAACCTTATGCAGTTCTGACATGATTTTCTCCATCCTTATTTCAGCAGCTGTCTAATTCCCCATTTCCAGGCTCCCTGGGTTTATCCTCCCAGCATTGCTCCATACCACTCCCTCTAAATCCCTCCTACCTTTCCTACTTCTCTCCTTTATTCTTTGTCTCAGAAAACAGAGTTTTGGAGAGATCAGGAACAGGGAGCTACAGATAAATAAATAAATTAGTAAAGGAGATGAAAAATGGTGAGTGGAAAATTACAGGGCAAATGAGCCTCTCAGGGAAACTTTCATTCTTAATGCCAGAAGAGGTGATAAGTTAAGTGGTATTTAGTTTCCTTATTCCAGGCATATTTTAAAATTCTTTTAGACAGTTCTCAAAAGACTTATCATTGCTTTACATGAAACACAGTGGGGAGGTTTTACCGAAATAATAATTTTTGCTCCCATCTTTTCTATCCTTAACTCCTGCAGCAGTTGAGACTCTCTTACCAGCTATCTAGTAGCTTAATTTACTGTAATTTAGTCCTGCCTTGCTTTTGATGGCTTAATTACTTTCTAATTATTTTTGGCTGTGGGAGGAAGCCAGGTGAAGGCACAAGAATGAGCTGTTATAAATTATTTGTAATCTAGTAAAGTTACAGTTTCACTCCAAAATCAAGGTCGTCTCTTGCTAGGCATGACAATGTAGAGTGATAATCCAAACAGACAAGGGAGGAGGGAAAGTGGTATTATGAGCATCCCTGTTTGGACTGAAGAGGTGATTAAAGATCAATCAATTTATTGCCTGTCAAAAGTAAGTTCCTTTCAGTAACAGTATTCCAGTCCTTCCTGGCAGCCTCCAACAGACTCCTACTCTCTGTACTTCTATTTTATTATAAATTAGAAGTCTTGTGTTGCTGTTGATCTTACTTCATTCATGAGTAACAAGAACAACAAACAGAAATCTCTCTACTGAAACATCAAAACTTATCAGCCAGGAGCAGAAGTGCGTTCTGAATTTTGAGTTTCTTTTCCAAACCCTGGTTTTATCAGGTTTCTCATATATGCCCTTTTTTGTTTTCCTCTTTTTTCCCAAATTTTAAGTATGATTCTGACATTAAGTATGATTCTAACATTTACCACCTAATTATGTTTTATTTTTTATAGGGAATCACACAAAGTCTGTTTCAGAGCAAGGATTTTCTTTCCAGTTTACTTTGATTCACACCAGTTACTCCCAAGACTTCCATGACAGTTTGCAGTTTTGCTTTCATTAGACAATTCTTCCATCCTCCCATTCTCTCCATTATCTAAAATTCCCAAGGAAAAAATCCTCCAGACTTCATAAAACAAGCTCTAAAACAATGGAATATTTTATCCTTCATAAAGAAAAAACCAGCAGTAGTATTTCGTTTAGTAAAACACAACAATTAGCTGTAAAGTTGTGCAGCATACAAATATTTCGTCTTCAGCATTGTATGAACATGCCCATCTATATCTAGAAAGATATATGATATGTTTATGTACATAGATACGTAGAAGGCTTGAAAATACAAATTAATCTCTGAATTTTTTTAGTCTGAAAGAGCAAAAAAAATAATATTAACATAGCTTATGTGATAGGTATTAGCTAGCGACTGCGCACATAGACACAAACACTTTCTGACAAATAATATAATATTGTGATCCTTTGCTCATTCACATCCAAGAAGACAAAAAAAAGTGCATTGCAAAAAAAAAAAAAAAGAAGTTAAAGCTTCAGGCATCAGGCTCCAGGCCAATGATACAGATTTCAAGAAAAAAAATGAGCTGCAGGCCAAGCATTGCTATGTTTGCCAACTTTGACATATTGGGTGAGAGCATAATACATTTAGCCCTAATCTAACACATAATCCCATTATAATTAAAATCTAGCATATTTTGCACAAGGTCACATTTGGTTTTATTGTCCACTGTGATGCTGGAAAAAGATTTATGGAGATGGCTTGAAATGTTTCAAGTGCTAAAGCAAATAGATGTAAAACGTTTCCCACTTGAAAGCCAGATAGGTAATTGTCCTTTTCTTCTGTGATTTCTGAAGAAATCTCTCTTTTTCTGATGGCTGTGATGTACCAGTCAGAAAATTCTCTGTGCCATTATCAGCAAGCTGAAGGTTTTTGAAATGTCAACTATAAAGTAAGGCTATAAGTGTGTTAAGGTTTTTTTCCATAGGTAGCAGGGTTTTGTAGATATTCTAACAGCTTCAGGACACCAACAGAAAATATTTTTTCTCCTGCCTTCTGAAGCAATTCCTTTGAATCCCTTACTAAACTGAGCATGGATAAGAAGTGGTTTTCTTTTTCCATTCTTAATGGAGACAGAGTGGATATGCTGTAGCTAGTTAGGACTGAGATGGAAATTGAGTAGGACCTATGCTGGGTTTGTGCAAGACTATTTGGAAGCTGCAATCATAATTGGAAAAGTTTGAATTCTCATTTAAGTACACCACTTACATCACTTTAGCTAAGTGTGTAAGGCTTAAAATCAAAGCTGCAATGCTGAACATCTTTGTTATGAAATATTAATGTTACATTCAGCTTTGAATTTCATTGGAATAGCCTGTACTGTCAGGGTCTGCTTCAACCAATGGAAATAACCAGATTATAATGATAATTTGGTCTCTTTTTATATGCTTACCTCCTCAGTAACAGAAGAGAAAGCAAAAAGTAGTTCCTTTTTCTAGCAACTATCAAACTTCTTAAATAAATTTGTAATCTAGTAATAGTGACTGTCCGTATAGATTTTTTTTTTTTCAGGGGACAGGAAGTTTTACCTTTCAATATAAATATAGAAAAATGCAAAATACTCTTTAACGAAATCAGTGTGACTTAAGGCAGTGAGAATGAATTTCAGTTTGAGATGACATCACATAAATTTAGATATCTACGTGTTTGTGTCTGTAGATATTATGGATATTTTCTGTGTGTCTGATGAGTTTTTAAACTTTAATTGTATTCAGCAGAATTGTAAACAATTTGGTCAGTAGATTTTATACACCATCTTATAAAACATTTCAGTTTATCTTAAGGTTTACAGAGACTGTGATTTAGAGTGACTCTTCAGTTTCTGTTGCCTATGCCTAAATGCCTAACATCATTTTGGTAAAGGCTGACGTTCTGCTTGGCTTCCAGAGCTGGGAGATGGTGAGGCCATCTGAACCAAAAATTTGTGGAATTCATACCAAAGGATGAATTACCTTGCTAATCACAGTTGTGTCACAACAGTTGCATGTTGAAAACTCCCCATTTGCTGGCCTTTAGGGTCAAGGGAAGGAATGGAAATAGCATAGCAAAGAAATCTTTAATTGACAAACTCTGTCTAAGGCTAAGAGTTTTACTTAGCTAGTTACAATGATCAGCTCCTATTAAATAAAATTTAAAACAGTAATAAATTGTTACATTTCTGAGTTTACAGTGAGCTAAAAAAAAGTAAAAATAATACAGAATGTTCATACTTGTGAATTATTACTTTTCAGAAAATAAATATGCAAATTTTGCATATCTTAACTTCAAGACTTGATCTTGAGACTCTCAGCTTCAAAAGTGTTTTACCACTGAGACAAAGAATTTGCAAATAAAATTATCTTCACCATTCTGTTTACTCAGGGAATGAATTTTAATGGAAGGAAATATGGAATGGGCCACAGCCCCTTGACTGGTGGCCACAGCTACAAGATGGCTCCAAAGCAAAGCCCATATGGATGGTCTAATGCTAATCACTGAAGGTGAGGGGTGCTGGATGGTTGCAAGGAAGGTGTTGTTGCAATTCTGAAACTTGCTGGCAGGAAGGCACTGTAAACAGAAATAATGAAGCATTTGGTACTGTTTAAAAGCAGAGAAAACTGGGAAATTGTGCTAAGAGAATTAAGGGCATTGTCAAAGCACCAACAGTCCAGCAGGCTACAGATAAAGTGACAACACAGGAATCACATGCAAGACAAAAACCATCACAGAAAGGTGGAATAATAACAGAGGCCTTGGACACAAGCTGCCACCTAAATTTTGTTTGGAGCTTCACTTAAATCTCCAGGGAAAATTGCCTTGTTTAAGCAACTAGATTTCTTGGGATAAGCATTAAAGATTTATATTGCTCTGTGGAAATAGCAGGCTTCTCTGGAAGGCAATAAGCAATGCCCAATTTTTATCTTCCTAAGAAACATTCCTGGAAGAAATTCTATTGACTAAAGTTTTACTGTGTAATCCTGCCATGCAGAACAGCTCCTGGCAGTAAAAGGTCGTAAGCTTCATAGCGAGTTTGCAAGGCCTCAGGACTGAAGCTCATCAGGTTTGCTCTGTCTGAACCTTTCCTGACCTGGTTACAGCTTTGTTGTACTGGATTTATCTGTGACAGCAATTTCTCTAATTAACCAGGTGCCTGTAATTAATTTGATTTACTTTTGTTTATCATGAGTCAGAGTTTTATACAGGTGACAATAACAAGCAGTTGTTCTGTGCAGAATGCATTAGTTATGATCAACACAATGATGATAGGTAGAGAAATGCAGGTCTTGTAAACAGTGGAGGCCTTGAAAAGTGGAGACATGGATGGAGCTGAGGATCAAAGGAGGGACCAAATGTATAAAAGCATGTTACAAAACATTAAAAATTACCCCAGATGGATCCTGGAGAAGACATTAATATCATATTAATCCCAGTGGAAGATTCTGGGTGCTGACAACTATCCACAGCATCCCCATCAGCATTGCCTAATACCTTAGGTATTAGTGCCTAATATCTTTTAATCACCCATGAGGAATTGAGTAGAGCATTTCAGACTTTTTTTCACTGGCATTGCCTTTACTTTACCAACCTTTCCCTGCTACTTACGTAGGACTCAATAGGGAGAGAGAGGGCTAAAAGCCCCAGTGTGAAAGAAGTTTGCCTGGCTTGGGAAAGGAGTTAAAAAACTTTGAGGGATTTGCCTTAAGCGGATTTTTGAGCATTTCATTAGCCATGGGGTACTGCGAAGATCTTGGCAGCCTTGTACATATGAGTTAGTGAAAATTAAGAATCCAATTCATTCTACATTTAGACATTAAATGACATGTTAAAATCATGAGTTTGACTGTTTCAAATTGTCTCACAGAGGGAGAAATCTGCCTCCAGATTGATCTAAGACCTAAACCATTTTCAAAGTTTACTTCTCTTTACTGTAAGCAAGGTCTGAGGTAACCAACAAAGACAGCTCCTTAAAATGCTAATGTTGGATGAAATTAATCCAGGTGTAAGGTTGGCTATCAAGTTAGGTTCTGGTAAATTAAGGCTATGAAGATGTCAGCAGTGCTCAATATAGTGGATTACCTGCTAAAGTCATTATAGAGGTTGAAGGTTCAGCATCATTTGCAAAGTAAGTGAAAGTGTGACTTTTTAGGGCAAAACTCTTAATATGATTGAACTTCATGCATATTAAAGGCTGATACAATGAAGTTGTCTTCAATTTGATAAGAATGGGTCTATTTCAGTGTGATATTAACCAACATATAAGCTCTGGTCATCCCGTACCCTGAGATTAAGTCTTGTGATCTGTGCTGGTTCACATCCTACCTGTTTAGAGCAAAGATAAATCTTGCAGACCCAGAATGAGACTTAAATTTCTCACTGTCTTAGGAATACTGGAAAAAGGTTTTTGATGCATATAAATGTATACTCAACTCCTTTGTTTCTGTCTCTAACACCATCTCTTTACTACTTGCAATCATCATATTTTTAGGTAATATACTAATATTTAATTCATTTTTACCCCATTGAGCAACTAAACCAATAGAAGAAAAAACAAGAAAATAAGAACATGGGAATGTAACTTCCATTTGTCTTCAAATCTTTCATTAATCATTTCCTTCCGTTTCTAAAAGATGTCATATATGTATTCGAAAAGAGATTTATTGTAACTTGAATCACATAATCTGATTCTTTCGTGACCTTATCACAGACAGTCTTACAATGGCTTTGGTTATGTGAACAGTGATCTATGGATGTATTCAGTGGTGCAGCTGAGATTTCCTAGACCAGTGATTAATGGTGGGTTCAGGCTGTCCGTTGTACACCCTCTGCTAGGGCATAATCACTATATTCCCAAGTCCAGAACTGTGTTATAAATGTACAATCATAGCATAACTTGGTGTCATAGCACTGACAGGAGTTGTTAGCTGTAATTAATTACCATTTATTTTAACAGAGTTAAGGTGTAGTTAAAACAATAGGAACAGATAAGTATAAGACCTCAAACTGAAACACTGTGTGGGAATGGTCGCTCAAGCCAACAGCTGCCAATCATGAACAAGATTAATATGTTATATTAAAATGCTCTTGAATTCCAAGAATTAATATTTGGATCTGCCTGAATTCCGTTCCACTGAAGACAGAAACTTTAACTCAGTCCTGCCTTTTTAATGGATTTTCTGCTTCTCCAAGACATAGCAGTGGTGCATCCACAGATTGTCTGGTCAAACTGTTCCAGTATCTTATCACTCTCATCACAAAAGGTTTCTTTCTCATGTTCAATCTAAACCCGCCATCTTTCAGTTTAAATCCATTGCCCCTTGTCCTGTCCCTGGAGTCCTTGGTGTTTCTGTCTTTCTTTCAAGTTTCTTTTATATATTGAAAGGCCACAATAAGGTCTTCCCAAGACTTCTCCTGGCTCAACAATCCCAGCTTTCTTGGTCTTTCTCCACAGGAGGGGTGTTCCAGTCCTGTGGTCATTGTCACGGTCCTCCTCTGGAACAGTTTGGACAATGTCCATGTCTTTCTTGCACTGGGGTCTCCTGATCTCTTATTCATTGGGATGGAGGTCTTTTGATCTTGGAGGATGTGATGTGATACTTGACTATTAACCATCATTTCTGGGACCCTCTTTCCTCCAAGGCTTTATCCCATGGGACACTTCTAAGCAGATCTCCTTGCCCTCAGGATCCTGAACTCCACCATCTCGTGGTCACTGCAGCCAAAGCTGACTTGGATCTTCACACCTCTGATGAGCCCCTGCTTGTCAGTGAGTGTGAATTTACCATGATTTTTAATGTTAACTCACACAGGTCTAAACATTTAAAATCAAAGGCAATTTTGCAATTTCTTCTTGATTTCTGATCAAAATGTTTTACAGCATCAGTCCTAGTATTGATCCCTGTAAAAGTCCTCTTCTAGTAATAAATGTTTTTGGAATGTTGATTTTCTATTTTTTGATAAAACTATCTCCTACATTTAACATTGCAGAGGGTTTTTTTCTACTATTCTTAGGTTTTTCAGCTATCTTTCTTTTTCAGTCCTGAATAATTTCCTTGCACTCCCAGAATTCAGTGCTACAGCAGTCCAAGAGGTCTGATCTGCAGATTGCTTTTTATATTTTCTATCATACTGATGGAACAAGGATAATTCGAATATAAAATAATACCTTGCAGCTACCCAGAAGTCCCCCCTCCAATTCAATGAATATTTCCTGCATGCCATTGATTTATACTGGAGGAACAGAGTGTGTGGTTTATTATACAAAAAAAGAAATAATTAAATAATATTTCACCTCATTTCACACAGAGGGTTAAAGCACATAGAACTAAAAGAGTAATGCAAGAGCTTGAGAAACATTGATTCTTAAACTGTGAGCAATTAAAAGCACTACAAACTTCTGCTAATCTAGATCTCATTCGGGGTCACAGGGTCTTGCTCCAAATATTATAGTATAGTTAAATGTAGCTGAGAAGCTATTTAATCCTTGCAGAGAGATATCATAAAAATGATAATAAAAGCCACATGAAAATGTGAGCTTAAGCAGGAAATTATGATCTGGGAAATTTATAGAATGGATGAAAAGAAAGTTCATGTTCCCCTTACTTTTTCACCAGCACTAAAGGCACAGCTATTTTAGAGCAAAGCCTTAGTAAGAAATACAGGGATAAGAATTAACTTTGTTCTATGTATGACTTGGAGCAATTCCAGGTTTCACTGTACCATTGCTGATTCTGGTCAGATTAGACCCATTTCTTTGTAGTGGTAAACTACAAAGATTATTAATTTCAATTTAAAAAAGAAGGAAGAGAAAGAAAAGTTAGCTACATTCTTCTATTTAATTTTATGTCATCTACCAAAGTAATATCATGCTTTTAAAATGATTTTCTGACAACATTTTATTGGTAACTGCATATTACAATAATTATTTGGCTGATAAACAGGCTTATCCCACTTCCCTACACTTAAGCAGAACAGACTATAGACATAAGGAAACAGAAAAGTTATGAAAGAAAGTTTCTCATAATCATGGATTTTACCTGCCTGTGTCAGAATTCCCAGTAGTCACTTTAACATCACCAAACTGGTCTCTTTTTTCTTTTATATGTATTTGTGGGAATGAAGATTGAGGTGAAAATGAGTAAGCAGTGAGCAAACAGACATCACTCAAGCAGCAGTGCCTTAGCACAGCTCAGTTCTCCTGAAAGCTGGATATACTTCCTCATGCAGAGTCAACATTCAGCAGGAAATGTTGTTCTGAGGATAAAAAATCATCATTTTTTTTCATATGAGACCCTGAACAACCTGATCTAGTGAGTGGCATCCCTGCCCACGTGAGGGGGGGTGGGATTAGATGATCTTTAAGGTTCCTTCCAACATGAGCCATTCTGTGATTCTATGGGAGATGAAGGCTGGAGAGTGTCTTTACAGAGGTGTACAAGCTATGGGAGAGCTCTTCCCCATCATGGTGTGAGTGACACACAGCTGAGAATCACAGAATCACAGAATCACCAGGTTGGAAGAGACCTTCAAGATCACCGAGTCCAACCCATGCCCTAACACCACCTCAACTAAACCATGGCACTGAGTGCCACATCCAGTCTTTTTTTAAACACATCCAGGGATGGTGACTCCACTGCCTCCCCAGGCAGATGATTCCAGAACTTTATCACTCTTTCTGTAAAAAACTTTTTCCTAAAAAATGTGCATGCAGAAGTCCTGAATGCACTTTGCTGTTGCTTCCTCCCCGATGCCATTTGGTGCAATTCAGTACTCAGACCACAAGAAAAATCGCCACAGTTGACTGATCCAAGAGAAACCAATTATATTAATAATGGAAATATTCTAAAATAATGTTCTGCTTCGCCTAGCTTTAAATGGGTCTGTTTTCCACAGTTCATCACATTTCCTGCTGTATCCAAGCTGATAACTTCATAGTTTTTTGAGGTTTGGGGTTTTTATTTAGTTTGGTTGTTTTTTTATGGACTAGGGGTTTAGTTTTTCTGCTTGTTTTTAGTCAACATAGACCTTTTCAAAGACCATGTTCTTCAAATATATTTTGGAAAACACAAAATGCTTCATACAGCTTTCGTTTTTCATCTAATTATGTAATTGTTAAAACCTCATTAAAATTGCATCAGAAAATGTGATGAAAAAGGAAAAATCACTGCCATTATTATTCACAAAAAATTCTCAATTTTTGAAAAAGACCTTCTTTTCTAAGAAAATTTGTCTTGCATGAAAATTGATGTCTGTTTTTTCAGTCACTGTGGTATAGTTATTTATTACTCACTTCAAGCATTACAAATGATAAATTACATTAAGCATAACAGCAAAAAATATAAACAGTTATCTAAGTATGCTTTTGCTTTAGAAGACATTGCCATTGCACAGAAATTATTTCTTTTTTTCATTTATCAAGGTTTAGTAGATTATTCTAAGTTTTGCAATGCTGTCCAAAAGAAAACAAAAATAATTATGCTATCAGGTTTCCTGTTAATTAAGTAACCAAAGATTTATTGTCATAACAGCTTTCACATGTTGAAATTTTTAACTTAACAGCTTACATTATTGCAGTCTGGTCTATATAAACACATCCTTGTCTTATCTCCATCTGTGACTAGAAGGTTTTATTTCTGTTATTGCAAGTTGTTATTTTTCTCCATTCCTCAAATCAGGTAAGAATAACTTGTTTGTTTGTTTCTTTTCTGTTGACACCCTCTTACACTCAATTTCCTTTCCAATCCAAGTGATTCATATTCCCAGCCTGCTTCCTTCACACTCTCCGAGTCTGCCAGTTGTGATTACTTTAAATAAAATGAATTATTTTCCAGTGTTTTGAAGTGGACAGATTCTGTTCTCAGTTCTACCTTGCTTAAAAAGAAGGAAACTTGAATAACACCAAACCTGCCACTCTATATAGAAATGATCAGATAGAATGTAATTCTGTTTGCAGGGTGCAGCGACACCTTGGTTTTGTCTAAATTCTGTTTGAAGTTTGGATATGATGTGGTCCTTTTGGACTTTACTATGATTTTTATTAGAACTAAAAAAATTTATTCAAACAGAAACTGAGTTGTTGGTTTTTTTTCATAAGATTATTCCAGTAACAAAAGTGGATTATGAATTTTTCCTCCTTGCTCCCTTTCTCTCTTTCTGCTTGGTGTCCCCCCCAGCTCTGCTATTACAAACAGTTACTGGGCTGCCATGTGAAGTGCACCTGAGAGCTGACCTGGGCTAACCAGGTGTCTCATGGGGTAAAAGGACTCTTAATAAAACAGATCACAAACGTTCCCTGTGGCAATAGTGGGGATGCAGGGGAAGAGAGGATCTAGTGGGAAAGAACAATGAGCCTGGGGCATTTGGTGGACAGAGGACAGGAACATTCTAAAAACTGTTGAAAACTGGTACACTGAATGTGCACCCCAGGCTACAGTGGGCATTGGTCTTGACAAGGAGGTGCCAGATGTTAGTGCAGGTTTTTCAAATTTTTGCTGTTGTTCAGTGAGAGAGGATGAGTTCTCCAGGGTTGGAGCTGTCGTTTCTGTTCAAGGCTGAGCATCAGGCTGCTAACATTTCTAACTGATACACTGAGATAGGTTCTGACTGAGATTACTTCACAAGTTTTGAAAAGTCCATCAAAGTATTTGCCTATGTTTTGTTTTTTTCTTTTTGCTGTTGTTGTGGTTTGTGTGGCTGTCTCTAAAAAGCGGGGCTTATATGTTTGCCTCTTGTAGCTGAAAGCAGAGTATGTCCTGCAGGCAAATGGTGTAAAAGGTTTTCCTAATGCTGCAAAGAGTCAGAATCCACAATCTGGAAGTGGGAACGATCCTAATACTTTTCATGGACAATAATCAGGTGTTAGGGATAATGATATTTCCCATTAGTTTGCCCATCAAAGTAAAGAAAGAAAGATAAAGATAGGGTTTACTGTGAACCTGGTGTGCACTTCCCAGGGTGGGAGTCAGTTCTAGTCTAAAGATGAGTCAAATTTAGAAGACCAATTCAACAGATGTGCATTTGTGTACTGATTTGGATGGAGACAATAACCAACCAAACGCATGCAGCATATGCTACTAAACCTAAGCAAAGCTCCACTGAGGCAGAAGCTCAAATGGAGAAACCTCAGCATAATATTTGAGACAGTGATATTTATACCAACTTGTTTACGACTTACAGCGCTACAGAATTACCCCGTCTCCATCTGCTGATCTCGGAAGCAGACGAGCAGAAATAGCAGAGTACTAGACATGCAAACCATTTCTGCTGGCATCTGTGTGCCATTCGTGAAAAAGGAAGTGCAGAAGACATGCACAACGTATCATGGTGATGATACAGAGGAAAGAGACACCAAAGTAGGCCTGGATATCACATCTTAAAATTTTAGGCTAAAAACATGCCAAAGTCTCTAACTGGACCCTTCATATAATTGTCCAAACATTGTATTTCATTACAGCTATGGACAGAATTGTGAAAGACTTATAGGCATAAGAAACAAAAACATGTAAAACAGTAAAAATCAGTGAGGAAAGAAGGCCATACAGGGAGATACACCTTGTCAAACTAAACAGCTGAAGTATTTAAAACAAGTCAGTACTGGAAAAAAAAGGTGTTTCTGATCTTGTTTTCCTAATTGACATTTCACTTTTAAAAATTAGGGAATGTTTTTCTACTTATACACAAGTAATTAAGAGAGATGTGCATTTCATCTCTATAAGGTCTCTTTGCAATTTGCTGTCAGAGTGATGGACATTACCTGGATACAAATGTAATCTACAGTGATTGTAAAATAGATTCCAGGCTACCAGCACTGTTTTCATGGATGCATAGTGCTGACATCATGATCTTAGCACTTGCTTCTTGTTTCAGTGAAAGTGAAAGTTTAATTACTAAAGCATTGATTTTATTGTTTAAACTGAACAAAGAACACAAAATTAATCATAAATTATAACTGACCTTTGCTTCATGTATAACATTCAAGACCAGGGAGTTATTTGGAGACTAAATAATCCCTTTTTTGGAAAGAAAGTAGATTCCCAGGTTCAGCATATGAATATGTAAAGCAATTTATTCTGAGATGGTGTTATGTCTTTCATCAGATGAGATGCATTTCTCTCATCAGATGAGATGAAATGTACACCAGTAAAATAATCTCTAAACATGTTAATAATAATAAACTGATAACAAAAAAAAAGCTATTATAATACCTTTCATCCACTAAGAATTATACATTATAATTCTACTCACAAGTTGTATTAATTAAAGGGTTTTAACCTGGACAAAATAAGGAAAACAAACAGCAAGCTTTAAAATTAAGCAAGAAAAGTTTTGATATCTATCAGAGTTTCTTCTGAGGTCTGGAAGAGAACTTTGGGAATTATCATATTTATGTCCAACCAGTTACTATACTTAACTCTTCACATCCTACAGCTTTTGCAGGAATCTGGATATTGGGGAAAATGAACCTTTGCTCTGACTCAAGTACTGGCCTTATTCAAGTACTTCCTTATTCTAGGAAGATCTAATCATTGTTGAAGGAGATGGTATCCCTCTATTTTTGTTACATACAGGGCATTTTGGATCAACTCAGGAAAAAAGAGACCTTATACCTCCAAAATCGGTACTAGTAGGCGGTCAACCTTCAAGCGTCTGCTACCAGCAGCTCCACTTTAATTTCCTGTTAAAATCTGAAGGCATGGGAATTTCTTTGCTGCACCAAACTGCATGGATTTCCACAGCCATTAAAACAGAGATCCTCCAGGGAAGGACCTCAGTTTTAATGGGATGGAGCAGCTGAGTGTACAACATACACCTCAGTTTTAGTAGGTTTCAGAAACAAGGAGTAGGACTCATCAATCTCACCTGACTTTCAGCACAGGCACCTACAATTTTAACTGGTTATTTGTGCTTCCATTATCATCAACAGAGATCTGATCAATTCAGTTAATGGAGTTTAGGATGCAATTCCTCTGAACAAATGTAGGCATCTGTTTAGGATGAGATGAATCACACTCTAAATTCCATTGTCTCTATTACTAGATCTTCTCTGGCAGTAAAGGGAATTGAAAGTGACTTGCTGAAATGCACATTAGCACCCCCATTTAGTCAGATGAATCCTGCTGTAAGGGATGCCACCTGAAGAACTCAGTATTACAAATGTTCCAACAATTTGTCTAACCCAGCCTGATAGGACTGAGCAGGTCACCAAGCTGCAGCTCTCTTTTCATCTCATAAAGATAAAGAGGACTTTACTCTAACAGTGGAATTATTATTTCCTCTGCAGTGTGGTGGAAGAAGAGATGACACTTGACATGTAAATTGGGAGAAATTACACTACCTAGATATCTACAAACAAACAGAATGTCCATGTGAAAATCTGAGGTCAGGCTCTCTCAAAGAAGTAACACATTTTGTTCTAACTTCTCCAGGGGGAAATTTTCACCTTTGGAAGAGGGCTAAATGACTTTTAAAGCTTTTAACAGATATATACAGCTGCCTTTAGAAAATCAGGCCAGCATAATTTCCATTAGGCCAACTTGCATTATAGTGCCCATGGCATAAACAGGCTGAAAGCGTTGCTGAGCAATTATATAATGCAGGGAGATCTGAGATGGACTGATGCAGGGATCTGAAGTAGCACATCACGTCTGACAAGCTGAGAATCAAGCTCTTATAAGCACCTTGTGAAAACACAGTGTGGCAGATTTAAGCTAAATTTGTGCTCCCATGACGCTTGTACATACCCAATATCTCTTAAGGGTTGTGTAAATTACACTGCCTGATAAACTGGTAACAACTCACAATTCAGCTGAGCATGTTGAAAACCCATACTCATATTCCATTTAGGCCATTCAGTCTTATTGGACAGGAATACCAGCAGATTAATTTCATCTCTGTTTTCATCTCTCTTTCTTCCCCCTCCACCTCTTTTTTCTCCTTAATTCATGAGATGGTAAAAGAAATTGGAAAACGCTATTCTTTCAGCTGCCATGTTCACCCTCCTTTAATGTGTCTATATTTTGAATTCTACTAAGACTCTGGAAGTGAATACCAATGATTGCTATGTTCATTAATGCTGAAATAAAAAAAAATAAAAATAATAATAATCAAAAAAAAGCAGGTGAGGTAGGGCTGGATGTACAGGGATATAAATATCACTCAGCATTTAACCAGAGCTCGTGTTGTCTGGTGTAAAAATCCAATAAACCTCCTCTTTAAAGGCAAGTTATTTACAGTGTTTTTCCTCCCTTAGGGGATACATTTACAAGCTCGATGCCAATAATTCTAGGCAGGAAACATTGTGATTATATCTGAAAATAGTGTTCAGCAACAGATGAATTAGCTGTCCGCTTTGCTGGGAGATAATTCTATTTGTGTTCCACAGCTATTGTTTTAGTTAAAAAATAATTTTTAATAGTTTATCATGGATTAGAAGTACAGACTGTCATAGATACATGGAATAATTGTGGCTGACAAGGATATCTGGATATTGTGTGGTTTGACTTGCATCTCAAAGCTGGTCTAGTTTCAGTTAGTTCCACAGACACCCAAATGTTAGAGCTTCAGGGTTTCCAAACATTTGTCAAAGACCTCTAACTGTCATTAGGTCACTTTCTAGTTTTAAGACTCATTTGTATAAAATTCTTTTGGGTTTGGTATCCAATCAGCTTTCACTAAAGGATGAGGACAACTGACTGTAGAGGGCACTGCTACTGCGAGGTGTGGAAAACTTACACATCTAGCTTAGTTTTCTGATGATTTTGAGCTTCCAGATTTGTTTCTGGAATGCATTTTCTGTACTCGGCAAAAGGGAAGTGTCATATGGCAAATCCTAAAGAAGAACTTGTGAGGAAGAGCATGGAATACAGACTGGAATATTGGTTGGAGTCCTGAGGGAAGCCTTCTCCATTGAATTTGGGTTTGATATCATTCTTAGCATGCAAAGCTTAAGGGTGAGATAATGATGGCTAAGGTGTCTCTAAAAAAAAAACCCAAACTGTTTATATTATTCACACTCTTAATGAGAAATGCACAACGAGGCAGTCTGAGAATCACTGGAGACCAGCTACATGACTACAGCTGCTTTCATTATCCTTATATCCAGTTTCCCACTGTGCCACAGGTGTACCTGGAAATAAACCTAGTATGAAGGCACATGATGAGTATTTTGAGCTGATACAAGAGCAGAATGTAAATGCTCTGATGCTTAGTAGTCATTCCCAAAATGCAGGTTAGGTTGTGATAGAGGTTAATATCAGAGTAACAGATATGAGGGTGTATTTTTTTTTTTAATATGGCAAGGTTTGGGGAGTTGGGGAAGCTTTTCTGAGAAGAGATCAGGGGCTCACCCTATGTTGGTCACAGCTGCCTCCAGCTGACTCCAAAATGGCCCCACCACTGGCCAAAGGCTGCTTCTTCAGCAGAGCTGATGATGTCTCTGTGAAAACACATTTTAAAAGGAATTAAAAACACTGTATCAACTGTGAGAGAGGAGTGAGAAAAGATGTGAGGGAAAAAACCCTGCTTTTACATCTTTTCTTCTGCTGTCGTGTTGAGGAGGAGGAGTGAGAAAGTGGCTAGGTGAGCATTCAGAAGCCAGCCAAGGTCAAACCCACCACAGGGAATCTCAAATAAGCTTCAAGAGCAGAAAAATGACCAGGGTAATAGATTAACATAAACCTGTTTCTGCTGATTTTCTTCAGAATCAGTCCCTTACTGACCTTCAAAATAATAAAAAAAATGTCACGAAACGACCATCCTTTTGAAGTCTCCGTCACCAGTTCTGTCACCTCTGCTGGTGCCAGGCCGTGGGATTTTAAAGGTTATCATCCTGCGCTATTGGATACTGTCTCCATAGTTTAGAAACAGGAAATTGTGACATGCAGGATTGAAACCCGTTTTGATATATAGTAAAGAAAATTAATATAAAAATGCACTTCTGAAATTCAGACCTTTTAAATGTGTTTGGGATAACTTGAGAGCATTGCGCATGATACACTTCAGTGAAAATAGGTTTTTACCTCACCTTTCCACTTTCCTGGAAGTCAGGAATATTGAATAAACCTACACTTTCAAGAAATGACTATTTTTTAATTTACAAAATATCATGTGAAAATCTTGCTTGGCTCCTTTTTTTAAGTTTTACTTCCTCTTTTTAGTTGTAGTTCCTCATGCTTATGGTGATGGCATATCTGCCAGAAAGAATAAAAGAAATTACCTAGAAATGTGAGGGAATTACCTACAGGAATGTAAAGGAGATACCTGTTTTGTATGATTACAAAACACCATACCTGAAACCCCTTACTCACCTAAGAATACCTTATTCACAGGATTAATCTTCCTGATTTACACAGTGTCACAGCATGAGCAAGGAAGGCACAGCAGAGGAACTTTTGTAGGATTGGGCCCTCAAGTGACCCTCAACGGTGATTGGTTTCTCCTTTGGCAGTAAACTTCCGTGAAAATAAATTGCCCAATCTACAATTTGTCCCTGTAGTGTTCCACTGTTTACGGATCATTTACAACACTCTTGTGAGCACCTTGCTAAAAGTACTTTGAAATATCAAAATGGACATTATTTGTGTAATAAGGTTTGGGGTTTAATAGCTTCATTCACGCATGAGGAATCACAGGCTTTCCTGATAGGCATCTATTAAACAAAATGGTTTGCAACCTCTGCTTAAGGGGAGAAAATCTTTGTGTTACTGCTCTGGACTAAGATTAAATAGGCCTTATGTCTGAGCAGGAGTCTTTTTGTAGCAAGAAAAACCAGCAGATTTTTAGTACAATGCTTTTGTTAGGGTGATGACTGAAGTGGAAAATAATCCATGCTGCTGTCAGAAAGAAGAAAGGGATTGAGAGAAAAGTTTAAAGAATAAGGAAACCTAATTCCTGAAAGTATGTCCTTAGGTCTGATTTCCAATTTTACTAATGTTCTTCAAGTTGCAGGTGGGTGAACAGGAGAATTTTCTAAAATTCTTATTTTTCTATCTCCTTAGCAGTCAAATAAATTCTATTCTTAAACCATTTGTGGCACCAATGGCACTCATCAAGATGGGATGAGCAAAACTTTTGCTTTCAGGTATAGAAGCCATTTTTGTCTATATTATAATCCCTTCACTATGCCTTTTCTATTTAATTAAATAGCTTGAAGGAACTTCCATGGGTCTGGAAGTTTCATTCTGCCTACAGTGAAATTGTGATTAACTTTTGCATGATTTTAATCTGGGACAGCCTTAGGTGCAGCCTCATTTTAGGCCTTCGTGCAAGCTTAAGATCATTGCCAAGAGGCATTTTGGATGTGGCTGCTCTGATCTGGAAGCTAGGAGAATTTTACAGGAAAAGCAGAGGCCATTCTGTTTCACTCAAATTTAGTGCTAGAGGAAAATTCTGATCAAATTTATTTTAAATAATTGATGGCTTGCTGCTCCAGTTTACCATATAAACTCTTAATACTGGCACTTGCTACAATACTTTTAAGAGAATTTTGGGCCTGATTCATTTTTTCACCCTGAGCTACCTACTGTAATTTCAGATACTTTAGAGTATCATGCATGGCTGTCACTTTCCAAAAGGTCCTGAGTTTTCTATTTGCCAGTTCAACGTGAAGGTTTCTGGCAGCTTTAGACAACTCAGGTGGTGACAGAGCTCTTTGCATAGAAAACTGAATTTCGACTCTGCTGAAAATTCATTAACTTAACTAATTATAATGGAAATCCACTGTTTCCACTGTTTGATTTACACCTTAAACAGCTCTGATTTCATCTAGTTTATTTGCTTTCCACTCATATGCCACTAAAGAATGGCACAGGTCTAATGACAGATCTCCCTATCTCCTTAGCTCTCAAATACATGTGACATTTCATATGTCTTTACATACTAATATTTAGGCAATAGCCCATGTTTATATCCTTATGGAATAGGTATTTTGATCTAAAGCTGAATTTTACCCTCTGTGACTGTTAATCAGAGAGCTTGTCCTGAAAGAGACACTAAAAAATCATTGCAATGAACAGACATGACTGTGTCCATACTAATAAATTAAAAATGGCCAGGTCAACAGCTTCGGTCAATCTGAACTTTATTGAGTAATGCCTGAGGGCAGTCAGGAGTTAGATAAGATCAGGGACTGCTGTAATTAGGCACTTAGGACCTTACTATTTTGAGTAAAAGGACTGTTTTATGGTGTGGACAAGAAAGCCGTCCCAACCTGACCTCTGTTTCCTGTAACCCTGCTCAGGTAATAATCTCCAGTGACAGTTGTAATCTATTTGGCTGGTCACTCAAACTGGATTCAGGGGAAGCAGATAACAACATAAAAGCCAAGGGCTAATTTAAGAAATGCACCTGCTTAACCAATAGTGCTGCTCAAGCACCTTGACTTAAGCCAGGTTTAGAAGAAACTAACATCTTTAGTCAGTATGCAAATATAACTGGATCAATCATCTCCATAAATAGTGGACATAAATAGTATGGCAGTGAGCTGCATGCCAAGATCTCCCCTTGAGCAGTGATATCTCCCAAGGTTACTCCTAGAGGCCAAGAGAGTCTTTATTGTGTCAAATACTCAGTGAATTGGAAAAGTTTTAAATCTTAGATGAGTGATTTAAGGGATCCATTGCACAGATCTAATCCTTTAGACACAATCCACTGACCAAGTCTGGAACTAAGTCTGGATCCAGCCACATCTAAACTCCTCACTGAGTTCAGTGATTCACTGAATTCAGAAAACACACGTCAATGAAAAGCTCCCCCTGACCCCATCCTCTATGCAGTAAACATTCAAGAATGCCTTGCCATTCTTGTTAAATCACTGTCACATTTACCATCAACTCTGTAAAATCACTGTTTTATATCAATAAATGTGCGACTTCTCTCTTCTGAGTGTGTTATGTCACTCACAACAAAACTGCTGTGCTAAATGATCTCAGTGCCTGAGAATGCACTTTATTCTGCTTTATTTACCAGTTTGGGTATTTTCTCTGTGAACAGTGAAGTTGCAGTTTTGTGTCACAGTGAAAGCGATGTCACACCTTGGTCTCTCTCTGCCACATGATGGTCTCATTGCCTTTCTCCTCAGGCCCTGAGTAACTTTCATGTTCATCTCCTGCTTCACACCAGTGCTGGGGCTTGTTTGAGCTCTCAGAGAAGCAGTTCAGAGAAAGCTGTACATTTTTTCTACTGTATTTATTTTACGGGTCACCTGAGGGTTTTATGCCCACAGAGATGACACTTATACAAGTGTTTTCACAAAGGAAACAACCCATGGGTGCATCAAGCCACAGAAGGGAAAGGGAAAAAAGTATGACTAGGAGACATTAAATCAGTATTTCCTTAATGCATGCTGTCACAGCGCTGCCTGTGGGTGCAGATACCCTACAAGCCTGTGCTAATTTAAAAATGGTGGTGCAGCAGTGAAGCTACTGAAGTGGTGTCCCCTCCTTCTGCTTCAGTGGTGGGAGATTTCAGTGATGTGTTTTAGCCTCTCCGTAGGGTGGCCCACATCAAGGGTCTGCTGGTAACTAACTCCGCCTGGTGGCTTAACCTTGGCCCCCTTCCACGGACAGTCTTTCCCTCCCTCTTCTCACCAGAAAAGGATGAGAAAAGGGGGTGGAAAAGCTCAAGGACCGAGGTAAAGACAGGGAGATTACCCACCATAGTTACCACCACGGACAAAAATGACTTAATGTATTGTCAGTTAAGATAGATTCAGGTAGAGAAACAGAGACTAAAACATATCCTTCCCACCACGACTCTTCCCCAGGCCCCTCTTTCTTCCTTCACTCCCAACCTGTCTCCCCTGGGCTGCAGGGGGGTTTCTGCTCCAGCAGGGTCCCTCCAGGTCTGCCACGGGGAAGATCCCTGCTCGAGGGCCCCTTCTGCCCTCCTCCTTAGGCCCCTCTTGGGGTCCCTCGGCTGCTGTTCCCTCCTTGTTTCCCTCTTCCTCTGCTGCTGTTGCCTGTAGCCCTTTCTGGAATCTGTTTCCCCTGGCTCCCCCAGCTTGGCTGAGGAGCTTGGCTGTGCCCTGGGTGGGTCATTAGAGCTGGCTGTGACCTTCTGTGTCCAGCACCCTCTCCCCACAGAGGAAACACTCTGCATCCCCACTGCCAGCCCCTAGAGACATCTACTACACAGTGCAAGAAAGAAGACCCAAATAGCTTTTTGGGGGTCTGAAATTTTGTAAAACACTTCACACGGCCACATACTACCCTGGAACCCACTGACAGGAGCAATGGCCCCATTGCCACCTGATGTGGTTAATTCAGAGGGATGTTACAACAGGAAATACTTTCCCACTGAATACTTGGTGCTGCCATTTTGTTACAGATTCCATATAAGAGGGAGTTGCCATTTTATGAAATGTCATACTGTAAGTGTTTTCTGTATGTATGTTTATACTGCCCTTGCATTGCCTGGCAGTGACACCTTCCAGTAGAATAGGTTGTTCAAAGCCCCACAAGGTCTCAGGGCCAAACAACCTGGTCTTGAACACTTCCAGGGTTGGGGCATCCCCAGTTTCTCTGGGCAGTCTGTTCCAGTACATCACCACCTTCCCCATAAAGAATTTCTCCCTTATATCTACTATAAACCTGCCCTCTTTCAGTTTAAAGCTATTCCCCCTCGTCCTATCACTCCTTGCCCTTGTCAAAACTCCCTTTCCCGCTTTCCTGTATGGGCCATCTTTAGGTTCTGGAAGGTGCAATAACGTCTCCCCAGACCCTTCTCTTCTCCAGGCTGAACAGCCCAAATACTCCCCACCTGTCTTGATAGGAGAGGTGCTCCAGCCTTCTCTCTGATCATCTTCATGGCTCTTCTCTGGACTCACTCCAACAGGTCCATGACCTTCTTATGTTGGAGACCCCCAAACTGAACACAATAATCCAGATGGGGTCTCACCAGAGCAGAGGGGCAGAATCACCCCTTCGACCTGCTGGCCATGTTGCCTTTGAAGCAGTCCGGGATAGAGCTGGTTTTCTATGCTGTGAGTGAACATTGCTGGGTCACGATGAGCCTCCGTGTATTCCTTCCGGGCTCCTGTCTTTGCTTCTACCCTCTGTAGGCTTCCTTTTTGTGGTTGCATTTTGTTTTGTGATTTCACTTTTAAATAATCTTCTAAATACTCTTTCTGTGGGCTGTCATAATACTCTTTCACCAAATGTCCTGCTACATGTCTATCAAGGGCTATAATGTTTATTGAATATAACTGTATAATTTATGCTGCAGCTGACAACCTTTTTAAAATATCTTTATCCTGTATTCTATATTCATCATTTATGATTGGGAAAGGCAGCTGATTCTCTCCTGAGATTAGCAGCATAATGATCAGTGCTAGATTCAGTTCCACAGATCCCTGCTATGAGAAAGCCATGATGTTGAAAAGAAAATGGAGCTGTGCAAGAATCAGGCAGGCGTATTTCATGAACTCATAATAGCAAGAAGAACCTTGTTTTCTGCACATGGTTATCTCACAGACCGTATTTCATGCAATATCCAGCATTGAAGTAGAACTTCAAAAAGCAAACAATGTTTGTAAATTCAGTCTTACATTCTGTTAGGAACAGCTGGAGGAAAAAAATGCCATAAGTGGAAGAAAAGAAATTATTCAACTACTTTATCATCAGATGATTAAGATAATTTGGCAAATTGTTTCAGAACAATTAAAATAATCATGAAAATCTGCTGATAAAAATGGAAAAATGTAAACCTTCAAAAGCAGACTAAGTCACTAAAGAGCAACCTCTTCAGGCTATTTTCATGGTTAGGACTGCTGTGTTCCACAGCAGCCCTCATACCTCATCCAGTTTCAAATTCTGTGGTTCACATGAAAGGAAAATACGTAAAATAAGTAAATAATTAAATTGTGTTCCATGTGGTTCTGCATTTCCGTATCCTGTATCATTACAGCCGATAAGAAATCCCAAAACCAGATATATTTGCTAGACCAGCAAGAAAATTCCATTTTGCTGAATTGTTGCATCTGAATAGAATCCTATAAATCAGCTAAATAGGTAAAGGGAAATATTGTCCCAAGGCAGATGCACAGATGGGACAAAGAGAACGCAAAGCTGGTATTTCCACCGTGTCTTTAGTCCTGGTCCCGTTTTCTGTCAGACATAATTCCTTGCTCACTGAGGAAGGAACTAGTACTCAATTACTTACTGTAGGTCACAAAATTCTAATACAGGGAAAAAATGCACTTCATGTAAAATGATGTATCAGTTGAAATATCATGTAGGCAGTTCAAACTTCTGAAGAATCTAACTTTATTCACATATGGTGTACAGTTCCTGAAATCAACAGTATGACAGTGATGAATAATCTAAAGTTGTTTGAGCAAAACACAAAAAGCTTGTTTGAGACCCTGGGTTCATCAAAAATGTTCAGGCCAAAATCTCTTCTAATAAATCTTAGTTTTGCATGCCATGTCAAGATAAAAATACTCACTGATAATCTTTATGTAAACAATGACATTTTTATGTAATCATCAGATTGTGAAAAAAAATAAAGTAAATAGAAAAGAGTAATCTCATCTAAAGAAACTCTTTCAATATTCATTAATATATGAAAAACATCAGTATTTATGATGGAAAATAATTCAATTTTTTATGCTAATCCTTTTTTCTTTTAAAGCAGTCTCTTGTCAGCTTTTGTGAACTCTACATGTCCCGTCTTCCAAGCCAAGTTTCCATGTACCTTCTGTTCAGAACAGCAGTTTGTCAGCTGTTTCAAAGAGGGGATTTGTACCTCCAAGTTTCCCCCCTCCCTAGGAGGATAATCAGTGTTTTAGCAGATGTGATGTTAGAGACATGTCTGCTGGCATGCTGCTAACCACACACATGTAAGAAATGGAACACTGAGCGGTGTGTAATTTAACTAAAGCACAGAAAAATTTTATTAGCAGGATATAACAGGTACTGGATACTGGCCAGGCTCTCACAGCCTTTTTCCTTCTTTCCTTGATTTCCTAAGATCTTTCTCCTTCCTATGCCTGTTGCTGTGAACAGATCACAGCATATGTTTCTTTTCTGCCTCCTTCATCACACAGACAGAGCTTTTTGAAGCTTTCCAAGAGGTCATTGACTTGTGGATAAGGATTTAACACAGGCCTCCTCCCACATCCACCCTCTCTGTGTACAATTTATCTCGAACTAAATCTTCCAGTTCACAGGCCAGGAAGAATTGGTCATAGTTTTGATATTTTTCTAAGATGTTTTGTACATTATATTGGGGTGATGGATGTTGAAGGGTCATGAAGGAGCACATGAGAATTCATGAGAGTTCATCTTAACAGTCTTCAAAATACAGTGAATGTTATACTGCTTTAAGAGTTTGTTTAATGGATGGTTTAAAAATTCCTTTTCTTCATCTAGTCTGCAATTTCCTTGATGTGTACCACTGCTAGAAGCTGTTTTGAAAGCCCTGGCTGTTTCAGTCCATTTTGACATCTAATCCAATTGCCCAGGCTCTTTGGGTACATGGGTGTATAATGATGTAGTTAACTCTGGTGCTGACTGGCAAAACAGGTTGCCACGTTGCTTCTGATCAGATTGGAAATTCTCCTGTTAGATTTTCGCCACCCTAAATCTTCCCACCTTCATGGAAGCTTAGTGTCCTAGAAGAGATGGCATAGTCATGTCTACTCATATGCTGCTACTAGGCACATGTAAGAAATTGCATTCTGGACAATCAATTTTACACACAGAAATGTATTAAATATTTATGAAGTGTTCTGGTAGCTGGTCAGAATTCTTCAATCTTTTTCTTTCTTTCCTCAAATGCTACTGTCCCATCTATGCCTGTTTTCCTTTCTTTGAAGCCTATGGGCCCAGAGAGAAACACAAATAGGTTATGACACATATCTGTCTTCTGAGGAATTATCCTAATTTAAATTCCTCATGAAACTGCATCTAATTTGATAAATTTGGGTTCTATTTCCTTTGGAAGTGAAGGAGGGAAATTCATTTAAGTCTGCTTTTGTTCCATGTGGAATAACCACATAGTAATTTCATATGCTTAAGCAATCCATTTCAAATAATACCTTTAATTCAGAATAATTTTATTGAACGTGGCTGTGTGGGCAAGCTTAAGAACTCAATTGAGTAACTATTAAGAAAATTAAGGAAATCTGGAACAATATACACACAGACAAAATTGCATCCTTGAAGTCCATTCCATCACTGAAAATAGAAGACAAGAAAAAAATTGCATATGCACATGTACGTAGATAAACAGAGCTGCTCTTTACCCTAATTCAAAGCACTGGTAGATTACAACAGAACATACCAGAATTATCTTCATTTAAAAACACTGTGAAAAAGTAAAGCATCAAGGATGCTGAGAGTGCTTTTACGTGATCGAAAAGACATGCTGACAAAATGAAGACTGCAGCTAAAAAAAATTAAAAGAATGATATGGAGATTGCTTTGATATTGTTGTAATTGAGCTGGTCAGAATCTGAACCAGTCATGCCAACAAACTGAGCCATGAACATCTGAAAGGAGTGTCCTCTGCACTTTGTAATACTTCTTGGCCAAGGCTGGTATCTGTTTTCCAGGGACTCAGTTTCAAACAGCTGCTTATTTTTTAGAATGAACAGGACACTTCATCAGGAAAAGGTTGCTTAGGTGTAGCTGAAATTGAAAAAGAAAGAAGGGTACACTAGAGTAGCAGGGCTACTTTGTTAGGCTGTAAGAGTCTCCAATAGATTTCCTTACTCCGCCTAGTGCTGAGCAGTGATTTGAATGTTGGTTCTGCCACCTGAAATTTTTCCAAAGTAGTCTTTCATCCAAAAAAAAGCAACTTCATTTATATAATCTGTCAGATTTCTGCTTTCTTTGGAGTTGTGGTAAGCAGGAGAGAGACTATAGCTTAAATTTCTTGTCTGTTGCACTTGAAACTGTTACCCCATTGGGTATTTTTAATATGGACTTTGCACCCATATTCACATTTTTGCTCAATGACAGACTTTGAAAGATGTGGCTTTTCACCTGATTTGGAAGAAAAAGCTTAAAAAAGCTTTTCAGGGCTTATAATTTGAAGTAATTTTCTGCCCATCTATAACCTAGAAATACCTAGATATGTCCCTAAAATAATGTATGACATAGAAAAAATGAAAAGTTTTTATGAAGCCCAGATGAGTAAGTTTTCTTTCTTTATCTTTCTTTTTTTATCTTTCTTTCTTTCTTTCTTTTTTCTTTCTTTCTTTTTTTCTTTCTTTCTTTCTTATCCCCTTTGTAGAAGATGAGTTTCTACATGTGTGTTTATTTAAATAACTATCTCAGACACTTTAAAAGCCTGAGATGAGGGATATTCATGTGAAGAATCTTCACATCCAGAGGTAATCCTTTCTGGAATTATATCTTTTAACAGTAAAAGTAAATCCAGGTAGTCCCAAACATGTGAGGGAAGAAGTTACAGGGAATTAGTAGGAGCTGCAGAGTGGTTCTGTCAAAGCTAAAGCAATGGGTTAGCAAGTAGATGTCTGCGATATTTTGAGGAGGACTGAGAAGGGTATGTGAGACTACAGCTATTAAAGAGCTTTTCTACTTCTGTGCTTGCATTTGAAATATTTAATTAATAAATTTTTAAAAAATAAAATAAAATTTAAATGTTTGTTAGCCTAGACTATCTTTTCACTATAGAAAAACTCCATGTTCAGACTTCATGTTATCCATTATAGCTAAATCAGCCCTGGAAAAATCCCAAGTACTCGAAAAGTTGAGTTGTCAGTGCCTCATGTTGCTCATTCAAAACTCCTTAGCAGTTGTGCCTTTCATCTCCCAAGCCTCCACTTTGCAGCGCATTGCACAGTGCAGACAAAAAGTGACAAATTCACACACACATGAACAACCTTTAAACCAAAATGTTAATTGAATAAAATGACTGTGAGGAGCTGGTATGCACCAAATTTATCCCTCACTGAATTAATTCTACTTCATAAATAAAATTTAGTCTTAAAGGGGGATAAAAATGACAAGGCCAGTAAACCCAGGTAATACCTTCAATTTAAACTTTCCTAATACCTAGCAGTTGCATAAAAGTAAATTAGTCACCGTCAGACATACTTTCTCAAAATATTCCTCTTGGTAAATATATTTAAAAGATAACTGTGATTGGCATGATGTATCAACAGATGGATGTGATTTTTCAAAAGTCATGCTTGCAAGTGTTGTGGGAAAGAGGTTGATGAATACCATACATCAACATTTTATAATGAATGTCATAGAAAATTGGAGTGTAGAGATAAGACCTTTATTTCCTTCTTCCCTTCATTTATATTTTCAAATGGTATTTCACTGTTGAGAACAAATGTGTTGAAGAATCTACGCTCACATACTCAGTCCAGTACAATAAATTAACAAATAAAGTAAACTTTGTCCCAGATAAATAAAAGTAGATATTTAATATGATTTCCATTTAAGGAAGAGCACTTTCAATTTCAGTTTTTGTCACTGCAGCTCAGAATTAAGCTTAATTTCATCCATATATTCATTGTTCATAATGTTTTGGTGCACAAAACACCAAAGAGTAGCACAAGGTCCAGGCCTCTCCCTTCTACAGTTTAAGAAAAGACCCTGATCAGCTGCTTAGATATCTTTATCTGAGGTGCTCTTTGTCTTATAAATCAGGTTCCCATTGGGAAAAGGAGTCAGCATTCAACACATCATAGGATCAAAGAAAATTTTAGGTTGGAAGGGACCTTTAAGCTTATCTAATCAAACATTCTTGTAATGAGCCGGGGCATCTTCAACTAGACCAGGTTGCTCCGAGCTCTGTCCAACCTAACCTTAAATACTTCCAGGGAATTGGCATCCACAGCCTCTCTGGACAAAATGTTCCAGTATATTACAACCCTGATTATAAAAAAATCTTCCTTGTATTTAGTTTGAACATGCCCATTACATCTTGTCCCACCAACACTCTTACACTGGAATGTAGATTCTGTATAAAGTACCAGCCACCTTGCAAGTGGGCTTGTAACACACTTTTCCCGTGCAATTCAATGGGTTCCTTCCTGCTTCAGAACCTCTTGGGCTTAGAACTTCCAGACAATGGACATAGATATATTATTATCTGCTGACAAGAAGCTTCAGGTGTTTCCAGGGTTGTGAGAAGCAGTAACAGGAGTCAACAATAATTCTCAGAAAAATACATGCAAACATAGTTTTGTTTGTTGATGAGCTGTTTATGAGATGATCCTAAAATCATCTGATACATTTGGTGTCAAATAAAATATTTTTTTCTAAAATATCAAGACACATTTTCCTTTTTAAAAAAAATGAAATGCTTGGTGTGAATTAAGTGTAGCCATTACAATCTTTTCCCTGCATAGAAGATCTTAGTGCTAACAATAGCATTATTTTTAACTGTGAACTTCTAATAAAATGCAAATGNGATACATTTGGTGTCAAATAAAATATTTTTTTCTAAAATATCAAGACACATTTTCCTTTTTAAAAAAAATGAAATGCTTGGTGTGAATTAAGTGTAGCCATTACAATCTTTTCCCTGCATAGAAGATCTTAGTGCTAACAATAGCATTATTTTTAACTGTGAACTTCTAATAAAATGCAAATGCCCCCACAAACAAACAAACAAACAAACACCCAAACCTTTTTCTCTAAGTTATCCTTATCAAAAGGTTTACTTTAAAAGAATCACAGGTGTCTCATTTTTTTTGAAAGTTTCTGCTCAGTTCTAGTCACAAACTTACTTGACTAAGTTGTTATCTTCACTTGAGTAGATATTTCTAAGGTCTTTTTCCTCTGATACTATCCAAGTTCAGAAAGGCACAAAGACTAAATATAACTATATATATATAACTAATATAACACTAAATAGGGTTTTGTGATCAATTATCGTGATCATTCTCCTAAAGGAGGCTAAAGAATGGCAGCAGTGTATGCAATTATAGCTCAAACACCTGGAAACATACCTAAATGTGTTTTAACCCAACAGAGGTTTAACAGGACACAGGTTGCCTCCATTCTGTGGGCAGAAAGAAGGAGGACTGGTGTTTCCAGCCCAATCATATGTAGAAAAGTTTTGAAAAATGCTCAGTTATCCTAATACTGTATTTAGTCCTAGGATACAATTCAGAAATGAAGTTGTTTCAGCTTTTTTTTTTCATCCTCACTCAAGTTTTACTCATTTCTAATCATATTCTTTTCACTTCAGAATTTTGTCCTGAAGTTAATAAAACTGTGAAGCATAAAACATCAGGACCCAAATTTCTCACCTTGTGTGTCCTTTGTGAGCTATGGGATTGCAACAGGAGCCAAATTTCTCACCTTGTGTCTCCTCTGTGAGTTATGGGATTGCATACAATTAGGAAACAATTGAAATACCTCCATTAACTCAGTATTGGTGTTCTAAAGTCCATTTTTCTCATCAGCAGCTTTTATTTCTCATATTGGACTACAGCCCAGATACTCAAAGGTCTCTGAGTATGCAAACTCCATTGATTTCACAGCAAATAGTTGCTTTCAATAACACTGAAATCCCTCTTGAAAAATATGGGCTTCATTCCTGCCAGAACCAAGTCTCTGCAGTACAGCAAGAATCCCAAAGCTCAACAAACTTTGCAGAAGTTCTGTAGGGTTTTGTTGTTTAAGAGCAATAACCTTTAGCTTTCTCACAGCTCCTTCAGGAAGTGCTTTCCCTGTACTGTCTCCTTGGTACCAACTGGCTTACACTCATGATTATTCTGCTGCTACAGAGTAAAAATGCAATTCAACCATTCTGAAACAAGACTATATTGAGGCCAGCTCATAGAGTTTCAGTCATCTGAATCCACTTCCCTTTTCTGTTCTTCATATGGAGTGTGGCAAAACTGGGTGTCTGTTTGGCCTCCAGACAATAAAGATGCTCCAAGATTTCAATCCTGAATCCCTTCATAAAAATGTGGAATTTTCTTCCACATTCCTCTCTTGACATCCTGGTTTCTGGCCTGTATTGCAATTGAGGCATCACAGCTTCACCAAAACCATTGTGTCTCATCACAGTTTTGCATTTTATCATCAGTGGAGCTGTCGATTAAAAAGAATTGGTCCATTAGAGAAAATATTTGCATATTTATGGAGTTACTAAAGGAAAACAGTGTTGATGGGATGGACAAGATACCTTCCTGGTGCTGCAAGGACCTGCATCCAGGATCTTTGTATCAGTAGATAAAATTATGGCCCACATGGCTCACTTAGCAGCATATTCCACCACAGTTTGGAAAAGCAGAAGAAAAAGTTACAACCACCACATCCTCCTGTGCTGGCAAGATAAATATCCTTCTGCTTGTTCTGTGTCCAGCCACAGTCACCTGCCTCACCAAAGAAGCAGAAGCAGGTTACAGTGTTCACATCCAATCTGGTTCAGCATTGTGTGCATAGTTATATCTTCTGCATTCTGAGGCAGAAAGTCTGCATTTTCCCAAAAGTGACACTGCTCAATAATTAAGACGGATGAGGAGGTCGTGTTTTAGGTGAGTTTCTTATTCCCTTATTATAGGAGAGATAGCAGAAGGTGGTTTTCAATGACAGGAGCATTCTGATGTGAAGATGTCTTTCTCCTTAAGGAACTTGCACTAAAACCTACGCACTAAAACCAGTTGATGAGAAGGCAACATGTAAGATAAGTCCAGACACCATTCTCCCTCATGGACTCTTTATTTTGGTGTTTATTAACTTACCTGTTATATTAAAAACTCATTATTTTTCTTGGCTGTAAGTCAGAGTTCTCCTTAATCACCACCCAAGATTACCCCAGAGAGTTTCCCTGGTATGTGATGACAAGCACCAGTTTATCCAAAGGTGCAGATCACCCTAATGTACATCATGGCACCTGAGAGATTTGGAATTAAGGCACATACAAAGCAAAACTTAAAAGCTATCAATAAGAACTGCTGGTGAATCAAATTCACTTTGAAATCAGCAGAGTTTTGTGCTAAGTTCCACCAGACTTTGATCAAGTTCCTNTACAATCTTTTCCCTGCATAGAAGATCTTAGTGCTAACAATAGCATTATTTTTAACTGTGAACTTCTAATAAAATGCAAATGCCTCCACAAACAAACAAACAAACAAACACCCAAACCTTTTTCTCTAAGTTATCCTTATCAAAAGGTTTACTTTAAAAGAATCACAGGTGTCTCATTTTTTTTGAAAGTTTCTGCTCAGTTCTAGTCACAAACTTACTTGACTAAGTTGTTATCTTCACTTGAGTAGATATTTCTAAGGTCTTTTTCCTCTGATACTATCCAAGTTCAGAAAGGCACAAAGACTAAATATAACTATATATATATAACTAATATAACACTAAATAGGGTTTTGTGATCAATTATCGTGATCATTCTCCTAAAGGAGGCTAAAGAATGGCAGCAGTGTATGCAATTATAGCTCAAACACCTGGAAACATACCTAAATGTGTTTTAACCCAACAGAGGTTTAACAGGACACAGGTTGCCTCCATTCTGTGGGCAGAAAGAAGGAGGACTGGTGTTTCCAGCCCAATCATATGTAGAAAAGTTTTGAAAAATGCTCAGTTATCCTAATACTGTATTTAGTCCTAGGATACAATTCAGAAATGAANGGACTGAAACATGCCTGTTGATACTGAAGGTATTTGTTCTCAATTAGGAAAACACATATAGGTCCATGCATGAATATACAGAACATAACAGTGGTTAGCAGAATCAGTATCTGGTTGAAATTTGTCAGTGAACATGATTTTGAAATAATTTGGGCACTGATTATGCATTTTGCTTTATTCTTAGCTCTCCAGTTTTATAAACTATCCCTGCTAATCCATAGATAGATGTTACATGGAGTGTGAAAGATATTGACCTTTCCTTTTTTTACAAACCTGAAGTTTATCCAATATTCGAAATCCCTGTGGTAAACTTGGAATAAGAAACTCACCTAAAACACGACCTCCTCATCCGTCTTAATTATTGAGCAGTGTCACTTTTGGGAAAATGCAGACTTTCTGCCTCAGAATGCAGAAGATATAACTATGCACACAATGCTGAACTAGATTGGATGTGAACACTGTAACCTGCTTCTGCTTCTTTGGTGAGGCAGGTGACTGTGGCTGGACACAGAACAAGCAGAAGGATATTTATCTTGCCAGCACAGGAGGATGTGGTGGTTGTAACTTTTTCTTCTGCTTTTCCAAACTGTGGTGGAATATGCTGCTAAGTGAGCCATGTGGGCCATAATTTTATCTACTGATACAAAGACTTATTAGTGAGGATGAAATTACTCAAATGACTCATGTGCTAAATTCTCCTTAATAAACACGGGTTGGTGAGACTTTCAGTTTTCTGGCAAATATAAACAGTATTTTCCTGGCTTGTATCTGCCTTCTGAAAAGCAGGGAATGAAACAGACCAGAGTAGTTGGTGACATGGGTAGAATGCCAAATATCATGCTAGTGTGTGTGTATGTATACAAATGCAATACTCTGAAGCCATGTTTCAGAATATTGGCTAAGAAACACAGAGCAAATAAAAATNCTTTTTTTTCATCCTCACTCAAGTTTTACTCATTTCTAATCATATTCTTTTCACTTCAGAATTTTGTCCTCAAGTTAATAAAACTGTGAAGCATAAAACATCAGGACCCAAATTTCTCACCTTGTGTGTCCTTTGTGAGCTATGGGATTGCAACAGGAGCCAAATTTCTCACCTTGTGTCTCCTCTGTGAGTTATGGGATTGCATACAATTAGGAAACAATTGAAATACCTCCATTAACTCAGTATTGGTGTTCTAAAGTCCATTTTTCTCATCAGCAGCTTTTATTTCTCATATTGGACTACAGCCCAGATACTCAAAGGTCTCTGAGTATGCAAACTCCATTGATTTCACAGCAAATAGTTGCTTTCAATAACACTGAAATCCCTCTTGAAAAATATGGGCTTCATTCCTGCCAGAACCAAGTCTCTGCAGTACAGCAAGAATCCCAAAGCTCAACAAACTTTGCAGAAGTTCTGTAGGGTTTTGTTGTTTAAGAGCAATAACCTTTAGCTTTCTCACAGCTCCTTCAGGAAGTGCTTTCCCTGTACTGTCTCCTTGGTACCAACTGGCTTACACTCATGATTATTCTGCTGCTACAGAGTAAAAATGCAATTCAACCATTCTGAAACAAGACTATATTGATTAAAAAGAATTGGTCCATTAGAGAAAATATTTGCATATTTATGGAGTTACTAAAGGAAAACAGTGTTGATGGGATGGACAAGATACCTTCCTGGTGCTGCAAGGACCTGCATCCATATATGTATACATACACACACACTAGCATGATATTTGGCATTCTACCCATGTCACCCATGTCTACCCATGTCTACTCTGTTCTGTTTCATTCCCTGCTTTTCAGAAGGCAGATACAAGCCAGGAAAATACTGTTTATATTTGCCAGAAAACTGAAAGTCTCACCAACCCGTGTTTATTAAGGAGAATTTAGCACATGAGTCATTTGAGTAATTTCATCCTCACTAATAAGTCTTTGTNGATTAAGTGTTGAGATAACAATTTACTGGAAACAGCAATGAGATAAGAAAATAGACAATAACAGCAACAATCCTCATAACAAAGTGTATAAAAAAAATGTTTTACAGGCAAAATGATCACCTACACAGTGTGACCACAGCCAGTGTCACAAGACAAAGAATAAAATGCCCCCCCCCCAAGCCCCTCTGCATGCATGTCTTCTATCCCAAGCCTAAGACAATATAAATAACCAGTGGTGGACAGACCATCTGCATTCACACTACTCCTCCAAGCCTGAGACAATGAAAAACAGTAACAGACAAACCTTCTGATAGGGACTGGACTCTGATCATGACACTGGTTCAAGAAAACAAACTTACATCTTTGATTCAGCAGTATACTTGAGTTATCCATTTAAACTGCTTTTTTCCTAAAGTTTTTATAATGGAATATATTGATGAGAGCTCCCAGACAACCAATGGTCAGTGTAATTTCAGATTGCTTGAGGTTCGTTAAAAACATCATCAACAGTGGATATAGGACATCATAGTCCTCAGTGTCAGCTTGTTCTCTTTTTCAGTATTGCATGGCTGAAAGACATAATACCAGTATAAATAAGGTAGAACCAGTCTCTGAACACATGTTTTCCCTGTTTCAAATCCTCTGAATCTTCTGAAATCCACACAGCTCCTAAGCAAATAAAACCTGTGTTTATTTAGAACTTGGTCCAAGTTTACCACAGGGATTTCGAATATTGGATAAACTTCAGGTTTGTAAAAAAAGGAAAGGTCAATATCTTTCACACTCCATGTAACATCTATCTATGGATTAGCAGGGATAGTTTATAAAACTGGAGAGCTAAGAATAAAGCAAAATGCATAATCAGTGCCCAAATTATTTCAAAATCATGTTCACTGACAAATTTCAACCAGATACTGATTCTGCTAACCACTGTTATGTTCTGTATATTCATGCATGGACCTATATGTGTTTTCCTAATTGAGAACAAATACCTTCAGTATCAACAGGCATGTTTCAGTCCCTGCAAAGCTGGAAACCAGGATCCTCTGTTTGTTTCCAGTCTGTCCTAGTTACTTTTTATATCTATTTTTGTAATATCTAAGTGGGAAAAAAATGTCCATGTTTAAAGCTTTCTAAGTCTGGAAAAATGCCACTAATGATTCACTCTCTGTGGCTTAAGCTTATGTAGTGTTACAGCGTGTAAAGCTCCTATCTTCATTGTGTTGTGCTTTATCCATGTAAATCTCTTCATCATCCCCCTCTCACAGATAAGTAGTTGCTGCGTCCAAAGCCAATATTAATATAAATATAAACAACTGCAGCGTGCTTAGGTCTGTCACGTCTCCCTAAATACCCCTTTCAGGACCATTTTCTAAATCATTCTGGCCAAGTGCTGTGGACATCTTTCTTATGAATTGTTGCCTCATTCCATTGTTTTAGGGAATTTTCTTGATCTGTGCAGCTGAAAAGGTATTAGGAATGGAGTGTAAGTCATGTTTTTGAGAGGGACAAGCTGATTTCCTGAGATGTGCATGGGTTTATGTAGACAACTATTGAGAAGATTCCAACAGATCACTTGTGGAATCAAAGTGCTCTTGTTTTACGTACCTCTTGCTTCCTGGACAGTTCAGGCCCAACAGAATTAAAAGTTGTCCTGACAGTTGCACACCTCCTTCATCTCCCAGCTGCTCCCTGAAAGTCCTTGTGTCCCACCAGGGTCCTTCAGTCACTGGCTTTGCATGAGCCACTGCACATGGTTAAAGCACCTCCTTGAACAGACAACCATTTACTGTGTGCTGAATGTCCATTATTATTGTCAGAAATTCTACCTACTGAGCTTATCTAGCCCAATAGATTGTTTTATTGCTTATTTTTTTTCCTTCCTTTTAGTTTGAAAATAGTTTGAGGAAGAAACCAGCTCCTTTTTTCATGGTCTGAAGAATGGGTCGCCTGCATCCCTGTCAGTGGCAAAATGGATGGTGTAGTATGTCACGTGTGGGTTAAGACCTATTCTAAAGTCATACTAAAAATGCTCCTGTTCTTCTTAGTTAACTTGATAGTCTGGTGGATCTAGAAGCATTATATTGTGTTGGCCATACAGTCTCCTAGTGCGCTGTTAGCAAACAGTGTCCTCCTTAATCACAGCAGCCTGATAAGGTGCCCACACTCCGGACAAACATTAGATCATCACAGCACTGAAAAAATGTTTATTTCTGGTAAACTAAGAGCAAGTGTTCCCTGTCTAGGATGAATCACTCTTCCTACGTGACACATCTATGGAATATTTCCTGCACTTTTGCTATTTGAACACACAGGTTATATCTATACGAATGCATTAAATAGATTCAAACTGTACAATGGCACTGAAATCTGTCAGCACTGAACATCCTGTTTTCATGTTGTTAAACTTTTAGTCTTCAAAACACAGAACCCACACACAGGCTGCCTGTATTACCTCCCAGGACTGTGCCCTGAGAATGCAATTTGGTCTGGGTCAAACTGCACCAGGCTACAAAGCTGGTGCATAAAGGAAGGTGCCCTGATACTCTTTCAGTGACAAGACATACGGGTATAGGTAAAGGATTTTGTACATGAGAGAACAATTGCCAACTCTAGGCAGTCGATTTCTTGCTGTGTTTTAAGCTTCTAAAACAGACAGTTGTAATTTATTGACGAACACCAACTTCACTATATCACTGCAAATTAAAGCAACCTCGGTGAAAGCCAGCTTTGAAAAGCCATGATAAGGAAGAATTTACTTAAAATTGTCACAATCACTCTAGTAGATATGTAAAACATAGACACAATCTGTTTTTACTCTTGTCATGTTGTTTGACATGATGCCCAGTATTATATCATGGCAATATTTTTTGTTCTGTATAGTGCAAAGACAAATGCAGTTCTGGTTTCAGGCATTTCACTAGTGTTAATTTAAAAGGAACTTCAAGAAAGTCATTGCCAATTTCTCACTGACAACGCGTTTTGTAGATTCTGCAACTCATTTGTTCTCACACTCCCTGAATATTTTCCCTCCTGAAGGCAAGTAAATTTCTGGTGCACCTTATTTACATTGAAAGAGGTCTGAGCTCTCAAGAGAAACAGAAAGAAATTTATCTGAGTTAAAACAACAAATTCAATGGCTACATTTCTAGTAGCACTTCAATCCAATTAATTCACTATGGGAGTAGTGTTTTATATATACTGGCTCTACATACAAATGCTGGTAAAATTGGTGCATCAAACAGTGCCAGAATATGTTTCTAGATAAGGAAATATAATTGTTCACACTATTAAAATGCATCCTGTGATGCTGGTGATCTGTGACAGCTAGCAGTCTCCCCAAAACTGCAGGGAATGGTTTGGGACTCGTGACAGGCCAGGAATCATTCCCTGAGTACAATTTGCATGTGGCCATGTGGTTTTGGAGACTAAGATAATTTATAGCATTAGTCAAAGGCATTGCCTGCCAACTGGCCTTAGAACCAGAGGACAGCCCTGGCAGATCTAGCAAAGGGGTGGACGAGGAGAGCTGTACACCCTCTTCTAGCTGTGTGACCCAATGCCAGCATCACTCTGTGCTGAAATTAATGGGGTGGGAAAGAGGGGAAGAGCCACCTCTTTTCTCATTTCCCTGTTTGCTGATGAAACTGGGTTTGATTTTGATAAGGCACTGCTGGTACCTCACCTGCACACTTGGCCACATCTTCTGGCAGTGTCTTCTACTGCAATATTTCCTGCTCTTTGTTCTGAGGAAATTATTTTGAGTTTTCTTCTTCTTCATTCTCTTTTATTTTCTTTGAGATGCAAGTCAATGTAGGGGCAGTAATAAGGATAAAAAGCTGGGGTATGGAGAGGAAACATTCTGTGAAATTAAGTTCAAATAAGGTAAACCCAAAGAAGCATCACATATTTATGTCAGTGAAGCAATGTTAACAACTCACTGCTTTTGAGTCCAGGAAGGATACTCCTCCTTGTCCCATACCTAGTATTATGTGTCTCTGTCATGTCTTGAAATATCACTCTTCTTTCTAAGTGTAAACCATTTCTAATGGTCTTTCTGGAGCTACAGAGCAGTACTTCAACCCAACCAAGAGAGAAGGAACCTTGCCAGCACTAATCAATCACCCCAGCAGAAATTGTTTTCAGATTATGACACTGGCTTTGTTAATAGCATTTAGAAATATCTATCTGGAATTACTGTCACCATGCTAATTTTTGACAAATTGCCACAGGATCTTGGTCAGCCTACTCTCACTGCTGGATCTTATTGAGAAGACAGTGATTGCTCAAGTCTGGTTTAACAATGTCAGGTCCACCCACTGACACACAGAAGGGGGGGCTGTTGGTGGCAGTAAAAGGAATAGAACTGAGAGATTAAGCATCTTCAGTACTAGCAACTACAGTGATGCAGAAGGCAAAATGGATTCTTAAAATGTTGCAATTCTGACTGGAATAATCCAGTTGACATGCTGGCTTCATCAATTTTTTGACATTGCTTTATATTCAGTATAGCCTGATGTATATGAGTATTACAGAGGTGAGTGCTATCTTCATTATAATAAATATTCTAATCTCATATCAGAACTTTTCTGTTATTATTTTTATTCCAATGCCCAGTCTAATATGTAATTTCAAAGTATCAAATTCATGTTATGTTAGTGTATGATCTTGGGTCAGATGAAATGTATTGCAACTTCCTCATTAACTCTTAAAGCAGAGGATCTGATTCCATGGAATTATTTGGTTATGTTCATAGAAGGAGATTGTTGCAAATTTTATACAAATAATGTTTAACAGATGAAGAGCTAGGCAGAAAAAAACCCCAAAAAATACTCCAAAATATACAGTTTTTAAGTGCAAAGAAAGCATAGACAACATGGGTGAGAGGAACATACTAAGTTTAAAGGTAGGAAGAAATTCTCAAGCTTTTATTAAAGACATCTAACCCTGATCACCTATCTCTCAGATCAATTAATTTAGGAAATTGCATTACAGAATCTCTGAAACTCATGAATTTCCAGCTGAAACTGGAAATTGCCTCTTAACTGTCTTGCCTCTTGATCCTAATGTACAGATATTCCAGGACTTCACAATTTAACAAATTAGGTCCTGATATTTTAGAAGCTTTTAAAAGTGTGAGGTACTGTATTACCTGGAATTAAGGAAATAAATTACCTTTTTAATTTCCCTCAGTTTAATTTAATGTGACTGTGTTAGATTGAATGGCAGAAGCTGAGCAGCCCTTCATTTCATCAGGCGTAGACATACCATCAAGCTCTGCCAGACACCCATGGTCTAATCACAGAATCATAGGAATCTATGATTCCTCTTGATCGGTTGTCCTCAAGATACATCAAATAAATCTCGTGAAGTAAAAGAAAGGAGCACAGGTTTTGTTGGTGCAAGGAGCAACTACAGCAAGGCAAGAAAAGGCAAAAGAAGTGAACAGCTTCTTATCCTGCTGCTCATTGCTGAGTGTTTCACGGACATGATGGTGGTACGGAGTCTTGAAAGCGAAAAAATAAGCTTGCGGGACACAGATTTTTATAAAGGGGTTTTGCTGTGGGTTTTAAAATGTTTTTTTTCAAACTCCAACTATTTTTTTAAAATCAAATTCTGTAAATTGTGACATCATTCGTGTGATGCACACACTCTAAGTACTGTGCTGTTCCCTGTGCTGTCAGCTAAACCACCATTAATTCAAACATTCTTCAAAAGGCATGGCACTGATGGTGTGCAGTTATCCTACATCCACACAACAGCAGTACTACTGAATCAAAGGCAGCCAAGTGAATGGGTAACATGGGATGTGTTTTGGGATCTATTTCAACCTTCTAATGGCTCAAAAGTTCCTTTCTTTATCTCTCATTTATACTAAACTAATTAGGAAGAAGTTCCCTGACTCGTCCTTGGTTACACTGGTGAATGGCTCATTTAAGCAGAGTCAAGCCTCCCTGGTTGTATATTTTCATGCATACAGGGACTTAGTGCCTCATACTGTGCAAATGTCATGCATATAAACATAAAAATGTATGTACAGACACACTTGAGTGTACATATATCAAATACATCTCGGAGTTCAGTACCAAGAATTTTTGTCTAGAGGAGTCTGCACATACAAAAAGTCTGTGTGCCCATACAGACTCTGCAATAAAAATACAATTAAAATTTTATGAATATTTTCATCTTAGGTATACTGAAGTGATAAAGCACAAAATTTGATTTGAGTCATAAACCCAGGAAAATAGCCTTTCTATTGCTGTGGAAAACTCCCATTTGAAATCAGAAACACCAAGATGCCCATTAAGAATAGAATGTACGTCACTGCAAGGAAGTAAATTGCTCTCCATGCTTCAGCATCCTTCTGTAATGGAGGAGCAGGTTATACCCTCTCTGTCAACCACCTTGTTAAGAAAGAAACTGTCTCTGTGGAACAAATCCCTCCTTTCATCTGTCTTTGTTTCTGATCATGAAAGTGTCATTAGTACTTGAATCCAGGTGGGCAGAATCATCCCATCTATTTTTCCTTACAGAACTTCTGGAATGACAAAATAATCAAAAAATATCTTGACAAAATTAAAAAAAGGTAAGTGTAAATAACACTTGCACTATAAGACAGTACTTTAGGTCTCCTCATTGTTTTTTCCTTCTGTTTCTCAGAAAATATGTTTTCTCACCCTTTCTATCAGCTGAGAGCAACAAACTAAGGACAAAGAAGGAGTTGCTCAAATGGCATATGTTGTTTGTCACAGTTATTGACAAGCAAGGAAGGTTAAAAACAGATCTCACTGAATGTCTGGGTGAGATGGCTCATGTGCACCAGGCACAGAGAAAACAGAATTAATTCTTCCTTGCTGGATTCCCCCTCCAGCTGCAGTCACCTCTGCTTTTCCACTGACATGTTTATTCCAGCCGAGTGACATCCAGGCTGCTGTCAAGGGCAGAGTCAGCTGTTTTCAAATAGGTTTCCTGTGTTTTGAGGACAGGACTGAGGACCACCCCCCAACTCCTGTAGCCATTTCTGGAGACCAGGAAAGTGGTCCTGAATAGCCAGCCTGTGTTGGAGTAACACTGATGTCCCAATCTACGTGAACCATTTTGACAGTACCCAAAGTGCAGGTCTCTGGTGAATCATGAATCATATCAGATTAATAGATCCATTCAAAAAATTTAAGTCTGTATCTTCCCTGCTGTCCCCTCACCTCAGCCCTTCCAATGCAGATCTGCATGCTGACACCCGAATTCGGAATATGTCAGCCGTCAAGACATAGGTAAGAAGGAAAGCCAGCTTGCTTTTTATTGTGACGAATTAGGCATGCTTTCATGGTTTACTACTGTGTCTCATTTTAGAACTGATAACATCTTGCAGAGGAGTGGCAGTTTCTCCTAATGAGCCAAATGGATGGCTTGTCACTGCTGGAAAATACCTGAAAACACCATATAGGAGCTTATGAACAACCTGTTGATGTCCCCCTTGATCAGGGAGCAGAGTTCAGAGAAGATTGTCCAGATGGTAAAAAGGATAAACCAGGCTATTCCTGCCTGTTTGAAAGGCACGGAAAGCACTACTTCCAAACAAAAGGCTTTAGCTCACTTGATGAAGATGACATTGGGAGAGTTTATTTGTTGTTTCCTTTTACAGGTGATACATGTGAAGTGGAAAACACCAGGTAATGAAGAAACTTGAGCAAATTGCTTTCTTTTTCAGCTCATGTGCTGATGTCAGCCCCAGACAACGAAACAAGCAGATTCTGATGAAGAAAGCAAAAGCGTTGATCCTAATTAGAACAGACAAAGGCATTTTTCATCCTGAATCCCTTGTTTAAAGGTTGACTCTTGGCAGGCATGTGATTGCTTGGTGCACTAACGGCACTGTTGACCAGGGTGTCCATCACATGGGCAATGTGCAGCAAGTTCAGAACCAGAATTCATGCCTGGAACTGAAATGCCTGCCAGAAACAGATAGGCCATTCTCTTCAAATGATGACAGAATAATTGCCTCCCGGTGGATGGCTAAAATCTGCTGGCAGACCTTTCAGGGATTCTGCAAGTATTGCTTATCTGCCTGATTATTGCTGAACTTAAGGAGACCTAAACAGGCTACCCAGGAATCTTCAGTGTGACACTTAACCCAGAAAGAAAGTAATTTTGGAACTTAGATCAAAGACTAAAACTTAATACCAGGGACCAGCCCTTTTTATTTTATTTGTTCTTAGAGTGTCTAACGTTAGCAACCTCTGGCCTTATGTCATTGGCTTTAAAGTGGTATGAGAGACAAATGCAAAAGAAATTCAATATGAGAGAACATTAATCAAAAATATAGTTGAACAACTGCCCAGTGTTATTGGGATGACTCCAAATGTAAATGTTCTTTCTCACATTTTGTTTAAGGTCAGAGATATTCTAGAGGTTAGGTTAGATTAAATATTTTTTGTCATTTTGGTTGCACTGAAGCACACCGGGGTGACAGATTTTATGTCTGGAGTGGTCTCACAAGGGAAACTGGTGAGGCAGTCCTGTTGTGCAGATGAGTGCTATAAAAAGCTGCTCTTACAAGTGTAAATGTGGTACTGGATCTTGTCTTCACAGTTTGGCATCAAATGGAAGATAATGCATTCTGATACCCAGGGTTAATATCATCACTTTTTTTAGGACAGTTTATGAAGTGGAAAAAACAGCCAGATACAGAATCAAAAGATAAGTTATAAAATCCTTGGGGTTGGAAGGGACCTTTAAAGGTCATCTAGTCCAACCCCCAAATAAATGAAAAGACAGATTTGTTCTCTTTTTCACATCAGAGTCTGGTACTATAAACAGAGCATGGTTTTGATCTGGCTGGGGAAGAGGGCAGTGTTGCCTGATTGCTGTTTATGGGGACAACCCCTCTCCACCACTCTGGTGTCTCATATGCCTCTGCTCGTGACCGCAGCCACATATTTGTGATTTCCCTTTCTACGAGTTCCAGGGAATGGTCATTTTTCTGATGTTCTTGGAATGTAACAATATAAAAAGGGAATACAGGTTCCACCCTCTGAGGACAGTTTGAGATTAAACCCTCCGAAAAGTTATGTCCTGACTCTGATACAGCAGGAAATTACTTTGTGCTCTCAGGGAGAGGTAAAGAAGGGCTTTGGACACTTACTGTAGCGTTCCTTGGTGTGGGTCTGATGTTGTGTCAGTGACAAAATCACCTGAAATCTAAGCAAGGTCAGATACTTCGTTTGTACAGAAAGCAGACTAGCCCAGTGTGCAGGTGTAGACATGAACTGAGAGATCTTTCTATGTTCTCATATTCATTTGCATTCCTAAACTGACTATGAAGAAGATCATCTTCATTTTTGGGAGGTCACAGATTCTGAAGGTTAAACTGATATGATAAGGTAACTGATATTTTTGAGATAATGCTTAAATTCAGTGGCAATGACTTCAAAGAGGAGAAAGTGTTTAAAGAGATGAAATTATCCATTAGGGAAAGTGATTAGGTGAAGACATGCAAATAAATCACAGAAAAGTTGCAAACTAAAATTTCCCTCTATCTTCCTTTTTCTCTGTATATATATATGTATAAAGCAATGCAAGTAAATGCAATCTCAGGATGCTACATCATTACCTGATGTAAATTGTCTCAGCTTCATTGATTTTGGTAAGACTATATGCATGTATTATAGACGGGGACAATAGCCAGTCGCTTATTTTTATATGAAGTCTGTCATCAGTCCATCCCACACTCCTTCAGCACTGAACTAAATTGCTGCATAATACAAATTTCAATCTATCAGTAGAGAAATGTTTTCAAAAGTTCAGTTAGCACCTAGCAAAAAAAAAATAAATAAAACCAAGTATGAGAAATAATGTTGAATATTTTGCCAACCAGAGCTTTACACAGTGAGGAAAATGACAATACGTATCCAATATTTTGAAATTATCAATTGCACACAGCTTCAGTTCCAACTTTGTTCTGAACTACCCAGTATAGAAAGAAGTGAATGTGTTTTATGACCACCACAGAGAGTGATGCTAGTATTCTTCTTTTATTGCTCTTCTTTTTTAAGTAACATTTCAAAGTGTTTCAGTTTGAGTGCTAAACCTCGTAGGCTGCCGTGTTTATTCTCTAAGGTATTTTTGTATGTGATTAGTCAAGAAAAGACAGAATCTTTACTGACCCCATTTGCTGGAAAAATAAGATAAGATAAGATAAAAATAAAATAAAATCACAAAACTCATTGGACAAATTAAGTTTACTACTTTGTGGGTTATAACACATAACTCTTGATAAAAAGCATTGCAAATATGTAGTTCAAGATTGCTAGTCCCAGCTGCATGGTACATGGCTCCAGCTCAAACAAGCTGTATGCTCCGAAATGGAACATGCTGTTACTGAGATCTTTGTGGAACATTTTTACCCGAGGACCATTTTTGAACAGGATTCCTCATTGCCTATTTCTGTATTTGGATCACAAGAAGAAGGAAGATGAGGCAATGCTCAGCTGCATTCATATCCCTTTCTGAGTTCCTTCTCTCTCCTCCGTTTCTCATAACTGTTTTCCAGAAGGACACAAAAACAGTGTTGAAGCCTGAAGACCTCATCCCAAATCTGACCAGGAAAGTAAATTTGTGACCTCAGCAAATATCAGTTTTGAAAGAGAAATTAAAATGATTGGAGGTTTCTTTTTTCCCCTCCCTCCCTCTCCACCACCACCCCCTGAACTAAAAGACTTTAAGAAATTCTTTTTGGAGAAAGCAAATGGAGACTTTTGTATGTTGTCAACTTCCTGCCAACTGAGCACTCTGCTCAATTTCACCTCCCGACCTCTTGTCACTTTCATTTTCTGCCAGAAGGCAGCGAGTGACTCCAATGAGAATCTTCCAGGCAGGGAGCCAGAGCCAGATGCTGCTCACCTGCTTCCTCTGCCTCTCCAGTTCTCAGCATCCCCATCCGTACCAAGCCCAGTTCCAGTTCCCTAATTCTTCACATGAAGTGTTTTTGACAATCTTGTTTTCGTTTTTCCTTTTTTTTTTCCTCATGTAGATAATAGCAACCAAAACTGTAATCACAATTTTTCATCAGAAAATCCTACCTATTTTTTTTTCCTATGGAGAGTTTAGATTATTTTTTTTCTGAATGGATTGTTCTCTGTTTGAAAATCATTCTGCCATAAAATTGGCTATCAGTCCTGTTCCTTTTTTTCCTCCTCTAGTGCCTAAAAAGGAGCTTAGCTGCCTCCAGAATATGCAGGAATGATGTTTCCTAATGTACTCAGCATGGCTGCTTGTGTTGAAAATGAGATGAAAGCACTTGAATAATTTTCCTTTTCAAATGGCAGGCTAATTAACATATAGATCAGCTGGCTAACACTTCCATGAAATATGTACAGTACTTGTTATTAAAATACAAGCACTCTTTGAACTTCAGCAGTCAGTTGAAAATTTTAATCTTACAATTCTGCCTTTGTTTGTAATAGTTTAGATAAGAAATTGGACAGCTAGGATGCTAAATCTAAGGAATAATTTGGACACTCTTAATGTCGTGGTTGTGACTCTATTTGTTTAACAGCATATATTATGCATAAGAATCCCAGTTCAAGGATTTATCTAAATTGAATGTGTTCTAGCAGATGACAGCAAGAGGATTTCTTTCAAAATTATTGTGTGTCTTTTTAGGCAGAGTGAATTATCCCCAGGTCCCGTGAAATCAACTACAATAGCTTTCACTGTCTCTTGGCAGCAATGGTGCCTTCTGCTGAGAAGAGCCAATCAACTGAAATATGCTTTTGTTGCTCAACCTGCATGAGGTTGGATCATGGTGCATGAAAACTGGGAAAAACCTGAGGGTAGGGTTGCTAGTCTCAGACCTGTACATCCTGGATTTAAAAGACAGGGTGAGTTGAATTCTTGAGTCATGGTGGGTGAGATGGAATCCACACAAGAAAATAGTTGTTTAAGCCTAAAAGTGCTATACAGCAGGTAAGAGAAAGCAGACTCTTGACTTTAATGCATTAAATAGCCTTTTTGTTTAACAAAAAAAATCCCTGTTATAAAATTACCTTCCTTGCTCTATATTTATGATTGTTCAATTTACTTCAAAGTAAATATAGACAATAGATAAAATGATTGTAAAATTGAAAGATTGTTTTGTTTAAGCTCACCTTCTCTACATACTGTGATATAGTCTGTGGATAAAAAACGTGTGTTTTTTAAGTTTGGGTGGGCTTGAGGTTGGGTTGCTTCTTTTTGTACCTGGTTTCAGCAATTTCAATAAGTAAATTATGACATGTTTGTGCAAAAAAAAAAAAAATCAAAACCAAAAACCCACCAACAAATTATTTAACTTTTTTTTTCATATGTAGGAAAACAGTCGAGTACAATTAACTATTTTCAGTTTCAGTAGACATATTTAAGTGCTCACCAGATAGATAAGGAATTTGGTGATGTGTTTCATTTGAAGTCTCTGGGATTTAGACATCTGGTAAAATTGCTATATTGTAACATTTTAGATATTTTTTTTCTCTAAGAATACATTTGGCCTTGTTTTTTAAGTTAAATCGTCATCTCTAGTCTTGTTGATAGTTTTCCACAGAGAATCACAAGGCAAAGTGATGAAAAAAATGACAGGTGAAAAGCTAGAGGGACCATTCATTTTACATGTCAGACTGGAACCTTAGTTTGAAACTTTCAAAACTCTTGGCAAGGGTTAAAATTTAGTCCAGTTTTTTTAGATTTCACTTTTCCAGATAAACACAAAAAGACCACTAAAAATATCCTTGCTGAATTTAATCACTTTTCAGTGTCAAAACTTATTTAGGTTTTGACATTGAAAAGAGACCAAATTAAACAGTAATTTCTCTCTTGCTTCTGCAAGTCTTCTAGGAGGTGTTCCAAAAGAATAATCAATATACAACAGATAGACACTAAATATACCCTGAATGTCTGGCAGTCTTTTATCCCTCAGGCTCACTCACTCTCAGGGCTGCCTGTGCATTGCTGGCAGCATGAGCACCAGCTGAAAGGTTGAGTGCACACTTACTGCTTTTCATTTCTCCCCATGCAAATGCAGAAATCTCATTGTAATCAAGATGGCTAAGACATGCTCCATTTAAAAGAATACAAGATGGGGTCAAATCCTGGGTAGCTCTTTTCTCTCAGTAAAATCACAGACAACACTATTTTATAGTTATATGTAAGTAACCACAATTATTAAATCAAGTCAGAAAGTTTGGGAATGATAGACCCAAGTCAGAGACCAAACATCCATGTACCTTCCTCCATTGACAGGTAAAAAAAAATCCATGACAAAAACTTGTGCTTCTCAAATCCAGACCTTATATTTCCATTCCCTGGGTGCTGCCTTTAATTTAAGGAGAGGTAGACTAAAGCAAAGGACAGATATAAAAACTGAAGTTAAGCTCCTGTTTTAAACCTCCATGTGATGGTTGTGAATGTCACTGTTAAAAATTCCATCTGGAGACCAAAGACACCTCACAACTAAGACAGGACAGCATAGTACCAGCTTGACATACCCCAGTACTTGCAGTGGAGGAGAGCGTTGCTCTAATTAAACACTAAACAAGGTTGATCTGTTTTTTTTAACTGATTGGTAGAGAAATATACCAATGCATTAATATAAATGATGCCAGATGAATTGTGGTATTGGATAAAAGTTATCATAAGCTGGCTGTGAATTATATTAGGCTGGAAACTAGAGGTATATTCCAACAACATGAAAAGAGGAGATTTGTAATAGAATTTCTATGGGAATTATGGGAAAGGGAGGGTCTAATTAATTTTATGTGGAGCTTGAAGAATTTATGAGTATGAATAGATTATATGGTTCCTTGAATTGGCAAGGAGTCTGTTCAGCAACCCATGAAATAAATCCTTGATGCAGGCTCCTCTGTCATCAGCTGAATCATCTATATTCACCAGGTTCTGACTTCATCTTTGGTTGAGCATCTATTATTGTGATGAAGGATTACTTTGGATCAACATTTTTTTTGATGCTACTTTTAATTTGTCAGAGACAGGGTAGGCGTTGTGTGTGTGTGTGTATGTTTCAAATGAAATATAAATACATGACTTGCATTAATTACTCTGCATTATTATTATTTTATTAGCAACATTCTTTGAAGCTGTTGCAGACCAAAGCACTATCTCAGCACTTTTTGCTGACCTATTTGTGCAGAATTTAAGCACTAGCCTAAAGGATATCAGTTGTGTACTACAGTAAGAATGATAGCAAACACACTGATTAAACAGCACCTTCCTCCTCAGCTTTATAGTTCTATTTTTAGTAAATCTTTATAGCCAGTGGGAAGATAAAGATTAGCTTGATCAAGCGTTCAGTGGAGCTCTCCTTTCCACCCTCAGACAAGGGTTATGACTAAATCCCTGAGTGTTTAGGTAATAACTCACAGAATATGTTACCAAGTGCAGTGGATTGAGCTCTGGCAGTCTGACACTTAGCTCTTGATGCCTTGGTTTTACAAGATAGTTATGGCTGGAAATGCTTTTCACTAAGTAGTTTTAAGTGAATTAAACCAGAAGGTGAGAGGACTGTAATTTAACTGAAGAATTTCTTGTGTGTCTTGCCTTCAGAACACCACACTTCCGAGTTCTCCTGTCAGCTCTGCTTGGGGCTGACAGCTTAAGAATTAAAAAGTACTTAACCTGTAAGTGTTAACAAAGGAACCTCAAATGAAGTGTATCACTCTTCTCTGGAATGGGGAGAAAGAGAGAGAGAGACAGATCTGTTTCAGCAGAAGGCTTCTCTCTGGTACCAGGTAGTCTACCTGACCTGAGTGTCATAAATCACTCTGAAAGGAGACAGACTTAAAAATAATTGTATGACTTCAAAAAAATGTAAGACTTAGATGGTTGTAACAGAAAAGACTACATAGTACAGTTACAGCTGATGCTGCTCATAGGATTTTTTTCATGTGATTATTTTATGTGCATCTGCATTTATTCTTTCACATTCATATTTCAGAAATGCTAAGCAGTGAGACAAATTTCCATAATGCTTTTCCTTTAAATGAAGGAAATATGATATAAAGACCAACTAGATTTCCTCTCCCGCAGTATTTTTTCAATAACATTCCTTCTAGATTATCACTCCATATTTCATAATCTGTATCAGATAAAAACTTTTTAAAGATTTTAATTCCTGTCTATAGACAGCTGGATCTCACAATAATATCCTGAACTGTTATCACAGTAATGGTAGGTTTAGCTGTACCAGCTGATGTTAATATTTGTATTATCATCTGTTGAGGGCTACTATCCCATTACTAGGGAGAGCAAATTGGAGTATAAAAACCCTTCTCACCTTTCATGAAAACCAATTAATCCTGAGTTTGTTGTGATTGCGCGTTGAACCGAGCTGTGGGGTGTGAAGGCTGAGAAAAGAGCATGTTTCATTTAACCAACAAAGAGACCTTTAAAAAAAGCAGAAGTGAAAGAGGTTGCTTAAATATTCCTCCTTGTTAGCCATCTTCAATTAGAATTTCCCGCACTGATGTACCAAAAACCATGGTATCTCCTGTTGAAACTCTTCTATGTATTGTGTGCAATGAAATTTGGGTAGAACCAGGATTTTAAACCCGTAGAGCTCCTCTGCCACTAGGTGATCAAATCAAACTTTTTTCTTCCCTAGCTTTTCTTCTGCTTCTGACCAAGTCTTCGTGCGGGGGGATAATCAGAGTTTTCCTCCACCCAAAATCTAAACTAATGAACAGTAGAACACTACTGTGTACCTTACTGATATAACAGCCATCAAGCATTCTGTGGTGCCGTTTTTGTGTTTCTTCTCTTAAGGCATTTCTCCTCCTGGAGATGGTAAATTATGACCTCAGTAGGGACAATCACTGTCCCAATTACACGTCTGTTAGTTTTTATGATGGACTTTGTTTAGTCAGACTTTCATTATATGTAGTGCTGTCTATTCTCAACAATGACACTCAGATTCTGGGCTGTTGGGTGTTTGGAAATACCCAGAGCAAATGGAAATTAATTAAGCATTTCGTAACCTGCTATTTTTATTTTGTTTCCAAGCTATTTTGAGGTGATTGGAACCTTTAATTCTCCTGCTAAAATCTTTCAGTCCCCTGTTCATATTACATATTGGAATGAGAAGGCATCCTGCTCATCCTGGGTGCCCTCACTGATCCACAATAGGACTGATACAAGAGTTATGCATGCATATGTATGTAAATTCCAAAAATACATGCACACGTAGTCATATGTACACATAGATTTTTAAAATTCTCTACTCACAAAGGTTCTTCTGTCCCCTCTGAACTTACAACATTTCCGGTCTGAATCTCCACACATGGTTAGATATTTTTTCTTCTGTTTGAATTATGTTATTCCTTATTTTTCTATACACCACTCCTGATCTTCCTTTGTAGATGTTTGACATTCTTCTTGATCTCTCTATCCTTTCTTTCCCTCTGGCTATTTACTGTCTGCTCCTTTTAACAGCCTCTTTTTCGAGTGTAACATAAGCACATTTGTTCTTGACTTAAAGTCCTTGTCTCCTTACACAATTGAAATGAAGTGAAATAAGTTCTCCCAAACCTGGTAATACTTGTATCTCTTGTTAGTTACGACTCCCTCAAGTTAGTGAACAAGCCTTGAATTTGACCTAAATATTTTTAAACTGGTATTGTCTTAACATAAGTAGTCATTGGCAGATAGAAAGACAAATTAAGGAACAAAGGGCTGGGTCAGCTGGGAATGTTTCTTGGAATGGAGTAAGAATTATGGCCCTGTAGAGAAGATCGTTCAGAACCAGTGGAAAAAAAATCTAATTCTTTCATCTAGTAGTTTTGTGTTGCTTTCTTATACTCTTGACAGTGATGCCTCCGCTCGTAATTCTTAGGGATGAAAATATTAAAAATCATACTATGTGAGAAAATCATCCTTTTTAGTTTTCTGTGGTTCCTATATTTATGAATATCATCACCATTTTCTTTTACTTTAAGGACAGTGGTTTTACATATATCACTTTACAATTGTTCATTTGAGATTCACATTTCAGAAACACAGAAGTGTCAAAGAGATATAAAAAGATATGAAGTGGTTAAACTTGGGTTGCTAGTATAAGAATCCTGTAATATTTGCCTATATATTACTTCAAAGGAAACCTTATACCAATTCAATCATACAAAGTTATTATTCATTATCTCACTCTCAAAGGTTCATATACTTATGCTTAATTAATTTCTCTCAACTGTTAATTACTTTGAGTACAGATGACACTTACTCAGTCCCTTTTATCTATAGTTTTCATCATCTCTTTCACCTCACCTAGATTCCTCCTCTGTACTCACAGACTTATCTGAAAACATAACTGAAATCATCAGTACTCTTAAATTGACCTCAGAGGAGCCCCATAAGATTCCACCCTAAACATTAGATTATACTTTTCAATGCATTTTCCTAAACTTGAATTGAGATTGATGGATTTGTTTCTTCAGTATTATACCACTCTGACAAAGGAGTGACTATCAAAAAACACAGAATCACAGGGAGGGTAAGGCTGGAAGGGACCATAGTGGGGTCATCTGGTCCAACCTCCCTGCTCAGGCGGGGTCATCCCAGAGCACATGGAACAGGATTGTGTCCAGATTGTTCTTGAACATCTCCTGCAAGGGAGACTCCACACCCTCTCTGGGCAAACTGTTCCAGTGCTGGGTCTCCTGCACAAGGAAGTTCTTCCTCGTGTTCAAGAGAAAATAAAAACCTCCTAACAAAGACTTAATAAAACACATTTGTATCATTCTTCTTATTTTCAGACATGGATTTTGACACTTAATCATCATTGAAAATCCTAGTAGAGCCCAAGGAAGTTGTTGAGTTGCTCACCCCTGGAGGCATTTAAAAGACTGTGGATGCAGTGCTTAGGAACATGGTTTAGTGGTAGGCTTGGCAGTGCTGGGTTAATGTCTGGATTCAATGATCTTGGAGGTCTTTTCTGACCTAAATTATTCTGTGATTCCATGACCCAGACTCCCATCAAATAATGTTCACAACACAAATTAAAGAAGTAGCTGGGGCATCTGTGGATGCTCAAAAAAAGTCCTTTCCAGAAAAGGCATTTCTGCCTTTAGCTGAGGAAGTTTGGATGTCATCGTGATATGGCATCATAACAAGAGGGTATTGAGCATAGATTAGGGATATTTTTGAGTAACTACCTGCTGCTGAAATCCAGGCTGCTATCCCCTCATGTTTATCAGTATCTAAGTCTCCCTGCCTGGGAGACAGGGCTAGGCAGTCCTTTATGTCGTCATCATGCTTTGACCTGATCAGTCAATCCACCAGCACCAGCAGAAGAACTGTGACCAGTCAAAATCCTTTTCCCAGACCCAAGGGAGCAGAGGTCAGCAGCTCCCTCAGATTTGCAACACAATCAAGAAAGTAACACAAAAAGGAACTGACAGCAGGGGGAAAAATGCATTTTTCTGACTGGGAGATTGTACTGTGGACAGAGTTGTAAAACAGATGGGAGCTTCTCTGACTTTGCCTGCTCCAAATTTATCACTGGACATGTTTAATTAAAAACACATCAGATTAAGTCATTTTGTTATATGGGAAAATGTTGGAGTCCCTCAGGTGCAATCCCTGTTGGAAGAAACACAACAAGGACAAGATTTTTCATTGTGGCAACAGAAATCAGCAGCAAAAATAGTTTAAAGCCCAACCTGCTGGGGAATTGGAGAGGAGTGAGATAAGCAAGTGTCTTGGCTTGTGCTCTTTATTGCTTTGGTCAGGGAGAAGACAGAATAACTTACAATAGGTGTGAAACACCCAGTTGAGACAAATTATGTTCATGTCACTCCTTTATTTCCCTGTTTCCCTTACAGCTTATGTTTCTCTTGTATCAACCACCTTTCCCACTCAATTTTCTCTCTCTGGGACTGGCTGAAACTCAAATAAATTAACAGCCACATATGATGAAGTTTTTGTAAACTGGTAGCTAAAAAGAATAAGATATTAAAAAGCAAACTCCCGTTTCAATGAATACTCCACTATGTGTTTATCAAGATCACAGATTCCTCTTGAGAGATTTAAATGAATTTTAATTCAATATTTAGAAATTAAGACTTACTCACTTAATCTGAGACTGGACAATTTATTGCAAATTGCTATTAATGGGTGCTAATAGTAGAATTTACCATTTACCCTTTAAATTCCTGTTAAAGCAATGCAGGCTTTATGGTTAAAGCTCTGTGCGTGTATGTGTGCACACACTGACTTTGAACATGCACGTGTGCAGGCTTGGTTATCTGGAGGTTGCTAATTTGTGAAGGCCTTATAAGACCCTGTCCAAATACTCCTTCTCTGGGCAGACTACAGTCAAAAATGTGAAAGTATTTTAGAACAGTTCCTTTGCCACAAAGATTTACTAATATAAAATAAACACGTGGGCTTTAAGCCACAGCTGACAGACAGGAACTGTTAGAATAATGCTTGAGTAAGATAATCATAGGCATTAAAGACATCTCTGTCTTTCCCAATATATAAAAAACAAACAAACAAACAAGCAAACCGCAAAGGCATAAATAGTAGGAGTTACAAATTCCATACAAAAGTCCATGGTAGAACTGCAACCAATGGAAAGACAAATCCCCTACTGCAATTTCCTAACTGACCATCCCGAGCATCAGGAGATCAGAAGTGATCTCATTTTTTAACAAATACAGTTCCTACTCTAATTGCAGCTCCTTCCTCAAATGAAATGTTGATGACAATAATGCAGGGATTATGAGCCCACATAAAGTTCTAATGATACTTTCAACAAACCTTATACTTACATTGATGAATATGATTTGGGTTTTTTGGTATCTGAAATGGTCTTAAATTATCAAAGAAGCTCACAGAATACATTAGCATGATACTCCAGAGATTGTTAATATTAAAGATGAAATGTCTGTGAAGATAACATTAAGGATCTGATGTGAACTGACAAAAGTAAATGAATTTCAAGTTAAACTTTCTACCTTGTCCTTAATTCACTTTGGGGTGTCTACCAGTGGTGTCAGAATTGATGTAAAGTGGTATGAACGTTTAGGATGCCCATTGGTGTATTGGCAGAGGGCAGTGTCTGTGGGCTGTTCTCCTAGGCAAATGGAGGATTGCTCTGGTTCCCAGAGATACAACCCAGACTTTTAAATGTTAGTTGTGAAGTCTCAAGTATTTTCTTAAAGGTCAGTTCAAGCAACTAAAAACATAGTCTGCATAGGACAGGTTGTTTTTTTAAAATTAAATTTAATTATAATCATCTACCTTTTAATTTTTAATTCTATTTTCCATGTTTAGGTATCTTCAGATTTTCAGCTCCTATTTTTAATTGGAAACGATGTTCTTCTCTTCCTCTTTCCCACAGAAATTTGATTTCTAAGGCTGAGGTGTTATTTTTAAGTACTCAATTAACATTTGAACATTTGTCTTTCAATTACTGTCTTTCAATTTCACGATTTGATCTGGAGCACATGAATTAACGTCCTCAGGCAGACATTAACAGCAGACTCAGGGCTGTTTATAAAACTCCCCTGAACACAGAATGCTAAAGGGGCAGGTCAACGTATATTTTCTTCAGCGGCAGAGCTGGTTTAAGACATCTCCTATTACCAGCCCCTTCTTTTTGATTTGGCCAACATTTCAGTTTAGTGATGTGATGCAACTGTTTGGTTTATCTGGTGAATTATAGAACTTTATTGAACTCGAACACTTCCTAAATAGTTTATTTTTTTCTGCAATGTAGGGACTTTTGGTGATGCACTGTTGTTGTCCACCTACAGCACAAGGTGAGAAGGAAAGAGTTGAGTTGTGGAGGAGCCAAAATTTTTCCACAGAAAGTCACCAAGCATCACTTTGGTGCAAAAGCAAGTCTTTCATGTCAGGGAACTGTAAATTTAAGAAGGTATGGACACCTGAGAGTGGAGATACATTGCAACACAGCCTCACTGTGTCAACTGCTGGCATGAAAATATAATAGCTTCCCTCAATAAAGCAGTCAAGCAAATTTAAATTAAATTAGAAAAATCACCTCAGGAGGGGAAGGGAAAAGAGGGTGGGGACTACCAAGTGCCAGATATGAGTAGAGGCAAATTAAAAGACCTAACATGAGGAATCCTTGTGCAAATGGGCTTTTATATTGGAACTGCTGTCAGTCTCTCCGTTTTAACAGTGCTGCCAAGCCCTGCCATACGAAAGCATAAAAGGAATAATCTGCTGTGTTTGGTCCAGATTCAGCTCCCTCCTCCTTGCTTCATGGACCACATACAAACCTTTTCGGAGACCAACTGACATCAGTAATTAGACCCTCCTTTGCAAGAACACACTGACAGGTACCTCAGGCAGTTCCAAGTCATTCTGTTCAGATTTATGCACCCTCTGTCCTGAAAAAGCCTCTGTTCAACCTTCCCTCAACCTACCCAGAGGGCAGAGCATCTCTGGAGTTTTACTCAAAAAGTTGGGAGCTAAAAAAAATTTCTCAAATAGGTAAAATGCAGCTACAAACAAAAAAATAAAAAAATAAAACCTCCAAGTTTATCAGTGGTTTCCAAGAGCCTGAAGTACCATAGAAGTGAATTAAGGTCACACTTAAAAGTGTTAGAAATGCAAATCCCAAAGTTTAAACTAGGCAAAGTATTCCAGAAAACATATGATTTTTAGAGCACCTCTCTGTCTCCACAGTAAGACTCTCACATTAGTCTTTTATAATAAATCATTAAATCAAGTTATCTCTTCACAGCATGCCACACTGCCTATGTCAAGAACAGGGGCTCAGAAGTCATAAGTAATGGGAAATATATGCCTGTTTGGGTTTCTGCGCATGCCTGAGCACTCAGGCAGATCTCTGTTTCTCCTTCTACACACTGAGAATTGTGTCATCCTTGACTGATGACTACTAATCCCTATTAGCAGGAGCATACCAAGGAATGGATGCTGGATCCTATGGTTAGCTCAGATGAAATTATTGTCATCTAGATTATCTAATTGCTAGTGAAAAATAATGGGAAAAGCATGTGGATACTCAAAAACATCTCACATGGCTGCTTAGGTGCCTAAACCATCTGCTCAATGACTCCTTCCCCATATTTCACCCCCTGCTGAAAACAAGACACTCTAGAGGCACCTTCATGTCTAAACACAGAGGAAAATTCTTTAGGCAGAGAAAGTCCTGACCTGCTCATGGGGAAGCTCACAAAATTTTGTCATCCATACATATTCTATCCCTTTCACTGCAGTTTTTCATCTTTTTTTTTTTTCCTCCCAGGGGACAACTCACATAGGAAGATGAACCAGATCTTCTGCATGGTGCTAAATATTTTACCCCAGCTCTGCCTTCTGCATTTTGTTGTAGGTTGGCTTCCAGCTAAAGCTTCCAGCTTTTGATATGTTACTCCCTTGTGTCTTGCCTGTCTGTATAACCTGACTGAGGATTTCACTGCATCAGGAGCTCAGCATTCAGACATGGGAAAAGTTTGAGAGTTTTCTGACAAGCCATTTTGAGTGAAAACCTCCTGCAGCACAGAAGCAGCACACTAAATGCAAAGATTACTCGTGTAACTTCTCAAAGTCCTTTCATTGGCCCCAGTGGCCTTTAAATGCTACTCTCAATAGAAACATCACTAATGAGTTTGAATTCTGTGAGGTGAGGCCCTTGGATAGTGATAACGTCTTTTACTAGACCATTTGACACAAGTGGGAAATATGGAAATTGAAAGCCTTTTATTCTCCATGTGAACTTGGTCTTCTGTCTTTAGGGCTAACGATGACTCCATAATTTCAGGAAAATTTAGCATGAAGTGTAGTGAAAGAAACATGCCAGTAGCTTTGGAGGGGTTTCAAATATTGGAGGGATTTCAAATGCGTACACTTCAAACCTATAACCCTGAGAAGAAAATATTCATACTGGTGCACAAACTATCCAGCTCCATGAAGATCAATTAATTCTATAAAAATCATTTCATGACCTCTTCTTGCTATTGTTGCTGCTGATTAAAAGTACATCTCTTTCATCTCAAGACTGGAGAGACTAGAAGGTTTTCTGCCTAAAAAGGGTATCCAAGAAGCTTCCCAGCTCTCAAATCCACAGTGGCTCCCAAGTTCCTCACAGTTCAGCTATAAATGAGTTGGTATCTGGAGATTAAATCTTGCATATTCAATGAAGTGAAAGACAAGGGAATTGTCCTACACGAGCTGCAGAACTAAAGATAGCTTAGGATCTTTTAGCCCCATCTGATCCCATGCAGGATTAATTTCCCTTAATTTTGATTATGTGTGAGTTAAAGATATAACCTAATATATATTTCTAAGTTCTCATTATATTCAGTGAAGGAAAAAGCAGCACATATACAGAATGATTTATCTACCCTAGGACAGGATGACTCATTCCTCAGAATTAAGTATTTCCTTCCTTTGACTATAGATAAATGATTAACTTAGATTAGAAATCTATTTTTAGATGAAGTTAGGGCAGGTAAATTATATTCTAAAGCAAAAAATTCCCAGACGGATTTCCATTAACTCTGAGGACACTGCCCTCATATATGGGAGTGTTTTGAATGCCTTTCAAGCTCTTAACAGTAACTTAATTTAATATTTGTCTTGTGGTAAACATCTAGACTCCATAGTGGAAAGGAAAGAAAATATGTAAACAGTTATCCAAAATGGAGAGCAATTTGCCATATACAGAGAAAATGTGTCACCTCTTTGTACAGCAACAGGGTGAATCAGAATTCCCTCAGTGCTTTTACCTTTGGGAAATACCCTACAGTCTCTGCTGAACCTGATGTAGTAAAGAGTAAGGGCATTCTTATTCCCTCCTCTTCCCAACCAGCACTGCTTGGTTTATAATGATAAGGAGTATCCTGGTCTTGATGAAGCTAAGAATGCCAGTTGTTGGTGTTGGCAAGGTGGAGGAAAGAGGCTGTTAATAATAAATAAATGATTATAGGCAAGTAGATGAATAAATAAATAAAAAATAATAACATTAAACATGTCTTATAACGTTGAGGGGAACAGTGGCAGGAAGGGACAAGAAAATAAGATCTGAATACTCATATCTGGATTCAGAATGGCTTGTAAGTTCACACCTTTCTATCACCATTCACCAGTTTTTGATTCATGTAGGTATCCATAAATGACAGCAGTGTGTGATTAACATTGGTCGGTATATATGGAAAAAAATGTATTTCTGATTACAGATAAATAATAATGTTCTGAATATCTCAGAAGAGGGCCTCACAATAATAGAGGCCCCACCTCTGTGACCAGGCAATAGCTCAAGGTGTTATTTATATTTCTTTTTGCCCATTATGAATAATTTTTTATTTCATTCAGGTCTTCTCTTCTCTTCTCTTCTCTTCTCTTCTCTTCTCTTCTCTTCTCTTCTCTTCTCTTCTCTTCTCTTCTCTTCTCTTCTCTCTTCCTTCCCCTTTTTTCCTACCCTTGTCCTCACCCTTTCTTCTGAGTGAACGTTTCAAAAAAAAATTAAAAATCACAAAATTTTAACTGCTAAGCCCGTGTCTGTAGCAGCACAACTCTAGGAATGAAATATCAACTGTCACTTAGTAGTATCAAAGAGTGGATTATTTATTTAATTACAGCTGTAGTTTCATCCCCAAACCACTAATGTTTCATGAGTACATTCATAATATTATTTGTATTCCTTCAAAGAAAAAGCTGCACCGTATCTTAATGATTCATAACAGCACTCTTCCAGTGAGGTATATGATCATATTGGCTTTAAGCATAACAAATAGACTCAGCAAGCCTTTCCTCAGAAATAAGAATGGTCTAGTGTTTTGAGACAAATGATCATGACCTGAGACATCTGTGTTCAGTTCTCTCCTACAGCCTGTGGCAATTTTTTGAGAGACATTTTAAATGCTAACTAATGATAGGATTCATCTGAACCAGCTTTGACCATTTAAAATTGGATATCTAATTTAATATACTGGCCATGCAAAATATATCTATAGTCAATGGAAAGACAGAAGCATGTCTAGGAGCCTGTTCTGGATAATTCATCATAGCAGTCCTAGAATAGGGGAAAAAACCATTAATTTCAGGCTATTTATCTCTCTCTATCTCTCCTGGCTTTACAGGGAATTTAACCTGCAGATCTTGTTCCTGAAAGACAAAGTTAGTAAAAATATATTCATTCCTTGACAGGTGCCAAAGGATTGGTATACATAGAACACTTTCATAGACACCTACAGAAATCAGTGAGGACTGAAAAGCACAAATAATTTTAGGTATCTGCCTCTGTCTTTTTCTATAGCTCCGTTTCTCATCTGAAAGACAAAAATAACAGACTCCTGTCCTCTCAGGGTTAGTGAGCACAAAGTTGTTAAGGATGATAAGACTCTTTAGCATAAGTAGATCGAAGGTTCAAGGTATATCCAAAGCCAGGTGCTCTGAAACCATGGCCATGCCTAAACCCAGGAGAAAAAACATGAGTTCAAGCACATTTATGCTTTGGTCATAGTCTACATGGCAGAAAAACATGGACAAATCCCAGGAAAAATCACATCATGGCCCTAAGGCTGTGAAGCAGTTTGGCAGTGTTAAGCATGACTGAAGTAAGTATTTAGGATTATTATTACAGCTGACACACTGCATCTTTTGCCAGATAAATAAGATCAGCTATGTAAGTAGGACATAAGGTTAAAGCACTTGACTAGTGGTTAACAGATCTGAGCTTGGACACTGTTTAGTTTTGACACTGATTTCGTGTTTGCCCTGTGTCATTTCCCATCTCTCGAAGGTCAGTCTCTGCCCTTGAATACAGTGCAAAAGTGTGTAGAAAAATCACATATGTGCAGTGGAGCCATGGTAGAGTTCTTGCTCCTATCTATTTAATGTAAAGTAAGTTAAATACAGCATGGGTTTTGCTGGTTTTTGCATCGTGTGTTCATTAAGCCTGGCCATGCACTTGAGGATTATGTTGAAAGACCAACAGGCAGAGGGGATCAATTCATCAATGCATTACACAAAACCAGATATCAGTGAAGAAACACAAATTAATATCTAAGGAATCACTGGCTGATGAGTAATCATTTGGGTAAGGATTGTATTTGGTGCTGAGAGCCCATGTATTTCTTGCTAAATACAATTTGCAACATTTCCTTTGTTTTGACGGAGGGAAGGTGATTAAATGTGTCTTGAAGCAGGAAAGGTTATAAACCAGCTCCCATTAATGTTTAGTTCTGTGACTCAGTAGCTTGTCCTTTATTCAAACTGAACCAAGATGAGCACATTTTGCCTACTTAGACTGCAAGTCCTTTACAGGGTTCTTAGCAATATTTTGTTCCTTTACGTGTTGCTGTAATACAAATAGCAACGATATTAACCAATAACAATACTTTGATTCCCCTGGCTAATTCCCTTGATCGTGTTCCATATGTGAAAAGAAAAATAAAACAATCTCAGAAACAATAAAAAATAATGGAAGGGTATTCATCTTACAAATATTCAATATCTCTTTATTCCTCTTATGTAAGCAACTGCTAAATTAAATGACACTGAGTTTATCAGCTGAAAAGGAATCTGAATGGCTTTGTAGTTCAAAAACAGGATAACATTTCTTCTTTAAACAGTATCACAGCCTAACGCTATCTATACACAACAAGGGCCTGTATTTATAAAATAGCAATGTGGCATAAGTTAAAGGATGAAACACCTCCTCGTTGATGAAAATGTAAATTGCTACATGCTGATTCTTTGCTCACAGAAAGTTTCAATCTATTTTTACACAGGAACAAATTCTGGCTTCTGAGAGGTGATATGCTCATTGAAGGAGCCTCGCACTGCAGGAGCTATGCTGAAAACAACACTCACAACCCCTGCTGGCTCACCATCAAACAATGTCCAAAAGATGGTTCCATAATGACTGAAAACAAGGATTTTCCCACATTTTGAGTTTCACTTCCCTCAGCGTACCAGTATCTTAGCCAGTCTTAAATTGTTCCAGATTTTCAGCAAGCAAATATTAAAAAACAAACAAACAAAACTCCGCCTAATTTTCATCCTCATATTAGCAAAGTCATTTGACAACTTGGCTTCGTGTACAGTCTTTCAGCTGAGAAATCACTGTTCCCTGATGATTACTGCCATTCACCAGCCTTGAGCTCGTGACACTTAGGATCAGAGCTGGTTTGGTCCTTTCCTGACACAGGCATGCTCTGTATCTGCTCTAATTTGAGGTCACGGACTGGGTACTGAAACAGTGAAGGACATCTTTCAGTGTCAGTGTCTGCTCTGGAAGGATCCCCCAGCAATTTCTTTACTTCAGAAGCCCATATGAGTTAGAAAAATCTGAGTCTCAAGACATTATTATAGTTTTTTCAACATGCTTAGAAACAGTCTCAGGCATAGCGGCTCATAGGAGACAAATCCAATTTCATTACTGCTAGATTCTCTTAATCTCTAAAATGAGGGAGGTGACTCTCTCATGTGTACTGGTGCCCCAGTACTCTGCTCTCATGTGACCTCACCTGGAGTATTTCATCCAGCTCTGGGGTCCCCAGCACAGAAAGCACAGACACCTCTTGCACTAAGTCCAGGGGAAGCCACCAAGCTGATAAGAGGGATAGAGCACCTCTGCTGTGAGGAAAGATTGAGAGAATTTCAATTGTTCAGCCTGGAAAAGAGAAGGGTTCAGGGTAACCTAACTGCAGCCTTCCAGTATCTGAAGGAACCTGAAAGAAAGATGAATCGGGACTTACAAGAGCATGGAGTTACAGAACAAGGGGAAATGGCTTCAAACTGTCAGAGAGTAAATTCAGATTAGATATTAGGAAGAAATTCTTTACTGTGAGGGTGGTGAAGCACTGGAACAGGTTGTTCAAAGAGATGGTGGACATCCCATCCCTGAAAATGTTCCAGGCCGGGCTGGATGGGGCTCTGAGCAACCTGGTCTAGTGGAAGGTGTCTGTGCCTATGGCAGGGGGGTTGGAACCAAATGGTCTTTAAGGTCCCTTCAAACCCAAGCAGTTCTGTGATTCTGTGACTCTCTGGGACTGGTCACTGGACCTTATGTCCAAACCATATCTGCGAGCTCTCTGAGAAGTTTGCAAACACCACAGTGATGCCACAGACAGTGTGAACAGTGTAGTGGTAAGAACAACCAAGCCCCAATGTGCAAGACCATCTCTTGGCACTGTTTAGTCTACTGCTATGAATTTAGCCCACATCATACACCCCTCATATCATTACCTCCACAAAGATAAAATTAATCTTTTTGATTTGAACTCAAGAAGCAAGAACTGGTTTCATTCCTCCCTTTGCTGAATTTTAAATGAGATTTCTTCTACTCTCTTTGCAATAAGCTTGTCATTACAGTTCAGAGCAGAATTTTCCTTGTCGGAAATGCACACGGATTTCAAGAGGTATGAACTCATCTACTGCTGAACAGCAGCTTATGACTGGGCTTGGCAAAAAATGAACTTAAATTATAAATATTAAGGTTACAGAAAGTTGACAGATAGAAAGGTTCTGAGGAACAGGATGGTCTTCAGCTAGCTAATAAAGGGTTTGTTTCAGTTATCTAGTTGTAGTGCATAGGAAATGTGTTGTAATCCAAAATATCCTTGTGGAAGGTATGACAGGGCCTCTAGGGGACCTGAGCTGGTCTACAGTAGCAGGCAGTGGTGACACCAAATATCCTAAATGATAGACATCTATGTTTAAGCATCTGTATCTCTTTCACAGTGTCCTTTAACTCCACAGTATGAAGCAGATAACAATAAAATCAAGCCTCTGGTAGTTAAAATCTGTAAACTTCAAAATGGAAATAAACACTCGCATCATGGCTGAGACGCATAAACGACATTTAGCAAAAGACTACTTAAATTCTCCCCTCACCTCTACTTCTTTCAAGGCAAAGAGCCTTTTCTAAAGCAGAGTATTTTGCTGTTGTCTAACATCATGGAAAAACCATTGTGTGGAATTCCAAAATCACTGCTAATGCTAAATCAGATTAAATTATTAGTCCTGCCCTCATATTGCACTTCTGCTTGCTCTGAGGCAATTTCCATTTCTTTTGTGTATTTATAACAGCTGATTAATTAAACATCTCTAAAAACATAGTTAAGCAATCCCTCCTGTACTTAAGTAACCATTCCAATACTATTAATGGTATGCATGTACATAGTTCATTTACACACTCTGTCTTCCTAGTTCGCCTTTTCTACCAAAAGGTCTTCATAAATACAGTTTTTGATCTCTAAAATAACCTAATCTTTTCAAAAAAGAGCTCATTAGTCAGGAATGTAGAGAAAGTAACAAAAGCCCAATTCCATAAAGGTTAAAGCTCTTCCAGTTCAACTCTTCTTTTTTTATATTCTTTTAATTAAGAAGCTGTTCTGATTCATCCATCAAATAAGCTTTTATCTTACAGTCCATAATGAATAAAGACATTACCTGGCAGTTCCTTAACTACAGCAGCCCATTTAAGCACGAACAAAAAATCCACAGTGGCATAAACTGTGTTTTACTCAGACCTCTAATTTAGAAAACTTACTGAATATTAGTTTGTGTTGGTATTATTCGCAACTTTTTTTTTTTATTTTTTAATGAGGTTCTGGGTTTATCCTAATATAGGTAAAGGAAAAATCTGAAATCTCAGCATCATATTTGGGTTAGAAAGATTCCTGTGCATATTCCTGTATGTATTTACCTATAAGTGATTTATGGGATAAACATTACAGACTCCCACAAGGGCATCCAAGTGATCAGGGGTCATCACAATATCGATTGAGGCTGTGGTTCAGGTGGATAGAGTATTGCTATGTCATGCACCCTTCTAGCATCCTCATCATGAGACCTTGTGGAGAGAGGCAGGACACTTAGTGCTTGACTACCTGTATAGATCCCTCTGACGATATCAGGGGCAACATTTCTCCCTGAAGCCAACTCTTGATGCATTTGGCAGCACTTCAGTTGCAGAGCATATTAACCTGAAATGTCTTTAGGATCAGGATTTCTTCTACTCTGTGAAACTTGATCTGCTATATTCCCAGTGTGCCAGCAGCTGCTCATCCCACCACACCATCCATGACGTGAGCTAGCAGGCACTTAGGGTCTGGGATGCCAGAAAAAAAAGTGCTTGGTCCTCTTCCCTGGTTGAGAAGCCAACATTTTCCACCCAGTACACACAGCAGCTGTGAAACTAAAGCTTATCTCTTTGGTCATGTCTTTTGATGCAGTTTTTACCAGATACACTCCTGCTCAAAACTGGATGCTGGTTTCTGTGGTGTGGCCCAAGATGGAAGGCTGGCAAGGCACAGAAGTTTGACTACTAGTCCTGCTAAAGACTTGTTTTGATCACTATTTATTTCAATATCTCTGTAAGTGGGACTGGAGACATTCAGTAAGATACCAAGTTTATAGTAGTTACACAACAAAAAAGCAGAGTGAAGTGATGAGCCAGGTAACAAAACCTGACCTCTGTCTTCCTTTGTCACTGGGAAATGTTATGTGTTTAGTGTGATTTTTGTAATGGTCTCTATTCATTATTAAAAAGTTTTCCTTTCTAACAGAAGTCAGGGAAGAAATAAAACACTATAAATCATAAACCATTTATTCCGTTCATTGATTACTGGTGGCCCTAGATATGTTTTCAATGGTTTAGATTGCTTTCGTACTTTAGTGACAATGCAGATATACCTGAATTAACGACACATGTCACTCTGGAATGATTGACCTGTGGTAGTGGGGAAGAAAAAAACCCACAATAATAAAGTTGATGTGGGATTCAACTGACCAAAGATATATGAACCTTATAGATAACTAGATCTAACTGAGTCCTGGGTTCTCCTTTATAGTCAAGAGAAACAGACATGATTGGTGCAGTCAATCTCATGCTGAAGTAGACTTCCATAATAAATCAGATGATTGTGGCCTTGAGATACTTATTCCTCTTCCTTGGCTTTAAAGGAAGCCTGAATTACCTAGGTCTAATCCCAGCAATGCTTTATAGACACAGAAAGACAAGTAAGTTAAACCCAATCCAGTGATCTGGATATGATACTGTAAAAAAGGAGTTTCATGAATTATTAATATCTACCTATAATTACAGGGAGTCAGCAAACTGTTTTATCTTGGCATAAACACCATTCATACACACTGACTAATTTTAAAAATATGTGATCCTGTGATCAGACCTCATTCAGATTAAATTTATATTTCCCCATGACAAGATAGCATTAAGAACAGAGGTTCATGCGCACAGAACAATTACTCAGGTGGCACATTAAACCTTGCTGGTCTGGGGTTTTACCAATAGTTACGAAATGGATCATGGGAGGAGAACATGCTCTCTCACAAGGAATGGCAGTCATCACAACAAACCTTTGAGTGTTTGCAATGCATTTTAGACATCTAGAACCTCACCAGGGTTAACTGCGTCAGACTACCCTCGTGTGGATAAAGAGTAACTTTAAAGGGTTGGGTCATCTAAACCACTTCAGAGATCTATCATGGTTGAGGAGCAAGAACAGAGCTTTGAGCCATCATTCCTATTAAGCAGAAACTGTCAGGAATTTGAAAGTCCTACATGTCCCTTTCTTCTACGTTGTAGTGCTCGAGGATGATGCCCCATAGCAGTGTTATCTGTACATTTTTAAGCAGCTACTTTTTTTTTGCCTCAAAAACTCCCCAAAAGTGTAAAAGAGAAGCAAGATAGAAAGCCTTCCTATTCCATTATAGAAAAAAGCCTGAAAAAACCCCCCAAAAAACAAGCCCAAACAAACCCAAAAGAAAATAAAACCAGAATTTAAAGAAATTTAATGATTCTCACAGTGTCTTCCAATCTTTCTTCCTTGGAAACTTCTTTATGTATTGATTATTTTTGGCTAATCCCTTAAAGATAACTGAAAATATATGTGACAGTGAATTCCATTTAAACATTAAGATGGAGGTATTTAATATGATATCTCTCTTAATCACTGCCTTAACTGTTTGCAAGGTTTTGCTTACATGAACTTGTTTGCCAGAAAACAAACAGGTAAGAAAATAAAAAAGAAGAAAAGGAAAAGATGAGTACCATTATCAATTTATTTTTCAAAAGAGGAAGAAATCCTCATCAGGGGCAGTGCAGAACAGTCATTTTATACAGCCATGGCAATACTGCTAGGTGTATTTAGTTCAATCAAAAATTATCCTGTGTTACAGTCCGAGATTTGAATTGCCTTGATTAGAGGTGTGACATACTCAAGATGAAATTGTGGAAGCTTGAGGCTTGAACACTTAATGTTTTCAATGTATATTCTGGATGTATTTCCATGCAGTGGGCATCTTTTCCAGTGAAAAGAAAGGTCTGTATTGCTTTTGATTTTTTTGTCTGGCACTCTTGGCACAAAAAGTAGACATGTGCTAGAACCTCCTGATTTGAGGTGGGAAATTTTACAGAAACACAGAATGTTAAAGAAATAAATGAAATTATGCTAAGGGAAAAAATTCCATCCTGCAGAAGTTTATGTAAATATCCATAAGCTCCAGTTAAGTTACTGTATGCCACAGGGAAATTGTATTGACTTCATAAATAAGAATGAAGAGTAGATAAGAGCCCTTGATTTCTCTAAATGATAAAAGGTATAAAGCAGATATTATGGTATTTGACATTGAGAGATTAATTTCTTTCTTCGGAAAGGTAAGGAAAGAAGACCCACTCAGAGTCATACTCTGTGATAAAACAGGAGCGAATCCAAGATTTCACTCTGACTATACGGGTAAATTACCATTTATGAAATGTCTTTCAGCTGCAAACAGAAATCCTGGTGTTGTAACTGCCAGTCCAATAAGAAAATAGCTTTAACAAAATCTATAAAGGATTTGTAATTCCTATGGTGTAAATCCACCAGTTTATATACAGGTGTTTTTGTTTGGTATTTTGGGTTTTTTTTAATAAATTAATTCTTAAAAAGCAGAAAACTTTTTAATATAAATACAATTTGTATTATGGGGAAAAGAGGGGGATTTTAAAGTCTTGACAGTTCTAATGGATTTTACCACAAACAAATAATCAAGCAAATAAACTTCCCCTGAATCTTTCTCCAGATATCTAAACAGGAACTAAATTATTGGGATTTAAATTGCATTCATCAAAGAATAATAATATTGCTCATTACATGTAGCTTCAGGTATTCGCTATGGGAAAGAGTTAATTAAAAGATATTGGAGGTTTTTTACATATTATCACGCTAAAGAAATTGTTCTGTAGTACTGGGCTTTTTGGCCATTTACAGTTATACTCTTCAGCTTTTATCTGAATATGGAGTGTTCTTTCAGGGTTCATTTGAAAACCAAAGGATTACATAAAAAGAATTTTTCTATTTTTGTATTATAATTATTTTAGTCCAAGAATCCCCTGGAAGCTTAAAAAATTAATTGAATAAGCCTGTCTGTCATATAGGCAAAGGTTCTGTCTTATAAATGAGTAAACTGAAGCAGACAGACTTGAGTGGCAGAGGCAGACACTGAGGTCTGAGCTCCAGACTGTCTTCAGCTAGAGCAGCATCGAGGCATGCTTATCATTTTAAGCACGTAATTAAGTGTTATTACAGTTAATTTAGTTGCTTATGTTCTGATTGCACTGGAAATTCATGCAAATGTTGCTGAACTGCTGTCCCAGTTTGAAGTAAGGAAGGTGGTACACAGATTGAGGGAGAACGTGGTAGGTTCAGACCTCAGCTAACCTGGCACGCGGTGGGCTGCCATAGCCAAGAGATTTCATTTCACCTTCTCCAAAGCCACGGGTGCACACATAAAATAACCTCAGCCTTTTGAGTTGAACTTTCCAAGTTCAGGAAAAAGTCTGTAAGTTTTACAGAGGTCAAGAGATCTTAGAGGTGAGAAAGCAGGGCCAATGAAATTACTAGATGAAAATAGAAAGATCATGATCTGCATATAGATCATGAGGGTAAAGATCCCAGTTCTCTCTATAAGGAGTGTGAAGGTTTGAAGGTTTTCTAAGTACCTTCTAAATTACTGACTCGCTTCCAGATAGTTCTCAAATTCTGTTATTATTTAGATGCAAATGATCCTACTTAGACTAGACTAGACTAGACTAGAATAATAGAATATTTTACTTGGAAGGGACCTACAATGATCATCTAGAATCGTAAAAGAATTTAGGTTGGAAAAGACCCTTAAGATCATCCAGTCCAACTGTAAATCTAAGAAGTCCAGTACTAAACCATGTTCCTAAGCACCACATTTACCCATCTTTTAAATAGGATTTTATGATTCTATAATCTCCGGGGATGGTGATCAATCACTTCCCTGGGCAGCTCTTCCAGTGCTTGACATTCCTTTCAGTTTCATTCCTGCCCAACCTGGTGTTGTCTTCAAACTTCCTGAGTGTGCCCTCAATCCCCTCATCCAGATCACTGATGAGGATATTAAAGAGAACTGTCCCCAAAAATGAGTGCTGGGGAACACCCTTGCAGCTGGCCACCAACTCAGCCTAATCTGTGATTCACCAGCACTCTCTGGGCCTGGCCATCCAGACAGTTTTTTTACCCAGAAAAGAATACACTTTAGTCCAACTGCAGCTGCATATTTAAATTACCTAGTCACAAAAGAACCAGAATAATGCTGGTCTTCGTCATCTTTTTCATTGCTTTTTAAAAATTTTTCTTTTTCTCTCCACAAATTTTTAAAATTTGAGGCCATATTTTTTGTGACAAAGTATCACTTGTGCCTACATCGTACACTATTTTTTGCACATTTAGTTACAGAATTCTATCCCTGGCAGATCAAGGATCTGAATAAATTTGCTTATCTTTGTATTGATAAAGGAGGTAAAGGAAGAAAGGGAGAGATTTCAGTATGTGATCAAAATGTCATCTTCACAGACACACCACATCATACTATTTATGGTTATATTCAAGGGTCGCTACAAACTGCTATTTCTTTACTTCTGTGTTAGCAAATAAAAGCAGTCTGTGGCACAGACGGCAAATGCTGTGTCACAGTATTTATTCCCAGAGGGAAACTCATTCTACCTAAAGCACATGGTCTTGTCCACGCACCTTGGTGGCAAACATGCAGCTTGTGCAGGTTTGTGTTGTGTTGGCTTGTGCTGCCCTGGGAAGAAGGTCAGGGCATTGAGAGAGAAGGTTCGTTGTCACAGGCCAAAGCTGTGCCAGGGGGCATGCTGGATGTTCATGTACATAGCCCACTTCCATCAGATTTTCTTTAGAGACACATCTTTTTCCTTTCTTCATTCCTGCAGCTGAATTTTGCGAGTGGGGCAAAATTCAGTTAATGCACAGGTAAAAGACCATACATAAATGCTTACATGCTAAGTAGTGAGCTGAACAGTGAAAGAAGAAAAAAAGACAGAGGATGTATATCACCAGCCAGCTTGTGTGTGTTAAATATAAAATATTATCTGTGTCAGGGAAATTCAGAAGAGGAAAACAGAGTGGGTGTCCACTTAGTGGTGTCTGGGGATATTCCAGATGCAGAAAATTGAGTTATTGCGTCCAAAACTACAGAGACAATGACATAAATAACAGGAACTGATAGAAGAATTTAGTTTGCACATGTTTATCAGACAGCCTCAGATTTTAGGTGATTTTTGAGAAAATTATGCAGGATATGTTTTCCCGACTGCATTAAAGATGCAGAGATGCTTTTAAGTTCCATTTCTGAAAGTAACTACATTTACTGCATTGCCAATTAGGTCATCTAGAAGCCTGTGAAAAGTTTAGTTTCCTGTGATATTTTTTAGAAAATTGTCTTTTAAACATATGACTCACTGGACAAGTTAAATGCTTTTTCCTGTAACAACAGCCATAATCTAAATGCTTCATCTGGAATCCCATCAATACTGTACATTTGGCCAGCAAATGATTATTGTTGCATAAAATTACATTTCTGTTTTCCTGGGCTGCCTCTTCAAATTTTTGTGACACTTCAATTCATTAAGAAGATGGAGATGGAACTTGTGACTGAAATGTTTTGTTCAATAAGATGTAAGTTCATTCCCTGAAAACCAGTGTAATCCAGCTTGCTTAGAGGAGGGTGGTTTCACTTCAGCACCTTTCCTAATAACTGCTTGAATGGTTCCTTAGAGAAATCCATTTCTGGCAAATCATGCACCATTGATTAAATACCTTTATTTAATGCTGCCTTTCCCTTGGTAGATGCAAAGAAGCTGAAACTGGAAAGCTGTTGATTATGATGATATTGGACAATTAATTATGCATTGTAATAACCTTTGACCCAAGCAAAGACTTCCTTTTTCATTTAATCAGCCAAAATGAAAAGTGATCAAATAATTACATGTTCTTGTCTTCCAATCAAGCTGTAGGTAGAGATGTTGAGAGGAAATCAAGCAGAATCTTAAAGCAAGTAACAATAATAATGAAGAAAATGCAGAAGAAGAAATAAACCTATTGAAATTAATAATTAGATTATTTTTTCACTTACTTCAGCATCATCTAAACAAATGGAGCCTTCCTGAGATGGGTTCTGTACTCAGCTTCATGTCTGTGTCACTAGGACATGAGGAGTTGTTCCTGACCTCTGCGTTCATACCTGGGTCAATATCACCAATCATTTGTGAATATTTCTGGATCTGATTCCTCAGAGGCTGTTTCTTTTGTCATTGTTTCACACAGGGGGAGGGAAGTATCTTATGAAACCATCTGTGCACAGGTGAAAAAAGGGGTAAAAATGGGGTAAAAAAATCAAAAATGCAGTGTATTACATTAAATAGCACACAAGAAGAAGACTTCTCTATTGTCGGATCCCTCAGTCTTTAGAAAGTGATTATCTTCTGAGAAATAACAGTATCAGCTCTAGACTTCAGTAGTTTTTGGAACCTGGAAAGTGCTTTTTATCTTACTTTTCATGAGTGAAACATTGAATTTAATAAAATTCCAAAACTGAGATGAGGATTCTGTGTGATCTTGGGGAGGTTGTTGGATTTTTTATATGTGTATAGTCTGTAATAGCAAGTCAGCCCTTCTCTGCATCAACCAGTTCTCTCTTGATCAGTAGGAACAGGTTTCTTTAGCAATGTAGTGGGTGTAACATAGATTGGCATTCTTGGGTCATCAGTCTCTCTTCTTGCAGCTCTGGGGGAGCTCTGCTCATCTCTTTAGCTGGAAATTGAAGACTTGACTACTCATCATCCCCTTAGGTGCTCTTTCAATTGTCATCTGAGCTGTTGCTACAGGTGCCTGTCCTTCACTTACCACAGTAGTGTAGGTATCTTGACCAGAGATGTTGAAATTAAATAATTAATGCTGACAAGTCATTCACCAGCCAGTGTGACCTGTCTTCTCTGCTGTGAAAAGTTGCACTTCTGTGTGTTCTGATTCAGCTAGCTGTGTCTACAAAGTGAAAAAATTCAGAGCAGAGAATAATAAAAATAAATCAGCGTATTTGTTTAATAAGTGATTGAATCAGAAATGGATATTGTTTAAAAATATTAAAGCAGTATAGGAAGAACTGCTAGATTTTTACTCCTAAATTTGTTAAAATTTGCTAAAAGAGATCTCTTTTGTAATTGGGTGAATGAACTTGGCTATCTTCATTTCTGAAGAAACGAAGCCCTCAAGTGTGAGGCTTTATTGTATGCAGTACATATATAAGAGTGCAATGCTATTGAAATACCTCTTCAAATCAGTGAGTGATCATTAATATTCCTGTATTAACTCTTCTTTCTAATACTAAAAGTTTTCTTTGATGTTAACTGAGCTCCAGAAAGGTCCTCAAGTGTGTTTTATTTTATTTTGAACACTGAAATAATAGTAACTGCATTATATTCAACATGTAACACATTATTTATTTGACTTCATATAAGTTTATTTCTTCCCTTAATAAAATCCTCCTACAGATATTAAAATTTTCTTATTCTTTACAGGAGTACTGGCAGGATATGCAATATATAGTGCAGGGGTGGGATTGAGCACATTGTTTTCTCATGAATATCACTTTTGATCACATCATTAAGTACACAGTCCTGCCGTACAGATGAGCACAGTGTTTGTGACTGAGAGGTGTGGATATTAATGAGCATCTTTTCTTGCATCTGACTTTGATTGAACTTTTCATCACCTTTCCTGTTTGGAGAGCTTTGCATCAATTCCAGTTAAATCCTTGCTGAACTCATTTAATTTCTTTTACATGACTGACCTTTCTCACACATGACTGGCTGTCTCAAGCTACAGAGACTGGTAGCTCTGGGTTTCTGAATCTTGAGGCATTTAATTGCATCGAGGGGCATTTTTCTGTAGCATAGGAAAGAATGCCCAATTACTTAACTTATTATATGCTTTAAAATTGATCCTGAGAGGTCAGACATAAACTTTGTGAAGCTCTTGGGGTTTTTTTTGCTGTAGTTTGGGTAATTTTTTATGGTGGTGAGGAGGTGTTTGCATTTCTCCCTCCCCTACCCACAACTTAATAATAAAAATATCTATAAGTAATTACTAATTCAATCAATATCCAGCTTAGATGTCCAGAATACCATTTTGTCTTCAGGAAGTACAAAGGAATACACCTTCATCAACAGTTAATAACCCTTACTTACACCACCTGGTCTTATATTCACTGGCTTCTCTAAATCAGTGTACACTGTTCCCCTTTAAAATCAGATAGATTTTCTGGTGATGAGTGAATGAAGTTAGGTCAAAAGTTGAACTATTCTTTTCATTGCAGAAAATTGAAATTGATCATATATTCTATTATTTCTGAAAGAATATCAGGAAACTATTTTAGGAATATTGATGTGTCCAATACACTCAAACTCTAGATTTTGGGGTGGGGTGTTTTGTGTTTTTGTTGTGGTTGTTGTTTATTTATTAGTTGTTTTTTTTAGTTTTGTTTTGTTTTGGATATTTTGTATTTTGGGGTGGGGTTTTGTTTGCTTAGGTTTTGGTTGTTTGGTTCTTTTTCATTTTAGATTTATATCAGGATTCATCTGACATAAGATAACGTTTCCAGAATTTAAACATCTAGTCTAAGCTAGTCTTCACAGTCCCTCCCTAATGCTTGTGTGGAGAAACAGGCCCATCTTGAGGGTAATTTGTCCTAATTATCTTGGGTATCATAAGTTTTGATTAGTAATTCCTGATAATAACATTTCTTCTTCAAAGGAGCCTGAATGAGTATCCTAAAATGGATTCCTAAATTCCAATAATTAAAGCTGGGCAATGCACACCCCATGGACTGTGACTTACAGATTCTCTTTCAATCCAATACTGTACCAGGTTTTTCAATATCTGAGACACATAAACCATGTAAAGTTTCCCCAGGGGCCTTTCCTCAGTGTCCTTCATGCTACTGATCAACCTGGTAACTTTGCAAGCTTCAAAAGATATCACCACACTATACATAAATCAGGCTCTACACTAATTTCCTGTGTGAGTTATTATTGAAAACTAAAGACGAGGGCAGTTTTTAACTGCTGTCAAAGAAAATTCTGTCACAATAACTGGTAAGGTACACTTCAACATCAGATTGTTTTTTTGTTCTGTTTGCATTAGTGTAAACGGAATAAAAATGCAAAGATCCACAGAAGACATTTATGTGTAACCTCAGTGTGATACTAGAGATAATTCCTTTTTATTTTCCACAGCTTCAAGGCAACCGGAATTAAAAACAGTGAAATTCAGCTGGATGACTTTAGTCAAATAATCATCAAAATAGTTCAACTGGAAGAGCAGTTATTGGAAAATATCCAGGTAAGTAAATTCCCCAGCTATGCCTTAACTTCTTACCAGAAACCAATGGGGACAAGTGTAGCACATTTTAGAAAATCAAACACATTCAAAAATTGGCTAAATTCCTGTCTCCAGCTAATGGATGTTTTGTCACTCTCCATGTCACAATTAAAATTAAAGCCCTCTTCCTCTATGAGGCCATCATTGAAAAAAATACTGTAGGGTGTATTTATGTTTTAAGAAAATAATAAAATGTTGCATGTGACCTGAGGAAGACATTAAGCTTTACACGTTTTATCTGTCAGATATAAGTCAAAGAGATATAAATTGATATTTTATTGAAACTATTTTATCTATATTTTCATTGAGAAAAAAGACTTATTCAGTATTTTCTTAAAATAACTCATTAAACCACAATGTATTTGTATTTGTATTTTTTTTTATTTTTACAGTGGGGTGGTTAAGCTGTTTACAAAATGGCCTGTAAAAACTGAACATCAATTTAATTGTTACAAAGAGAAACATAAAATTTTTGGTTCACGAATTATTTGAAATCTTTCTGCAGTCTTAACATGGAGCTGATGAATTTCTTCTAGTGTTTGATATAGTGGGATTATGCTGTGATATAAATGACAAAAACTGCACAAGAAGGTGGAATACCAGTGATCTTCAGAGAAAATGACATTATTTTTGTAGAAATGGGAACTATTTTCACAGCATCACAGAACAGCTGGGGTTGGAAGGGACCTGTGGGACCATCTAGACACATTGCCAAAGCAGGTCCACCCCAAGCAGGTTGCACAGGGTCACATCCAGGGGGGGTTTTCAGTATCCCCAGGGAAGGAGACTTCACAGCCTCTCTGGCAGTATCTGTTTGTCCCGATCCACTAATACAAGCCAGGGTTGTGATGGTTCGTTCGCTCTCAGAGTGCAAAAGACACAAAGGGGATTTCAGTTTTAATCAATAGCACACCTTTATTGAGTGCCAACAACACAATTATGCAATAGAGCAGAGAGAGAGAGAGATATAAAGAAACAAAATAGAGAGAAAAAGAGAGAGAGAGAGAGAGAGAAAAAGAGGGGGAATAGCTACCAAGGGATGAGATGAAGTCCTCATGGTCCTCTGGCCAATAGACTCGCTGGCATCCATGGTGAGATCTCATCAGGGCTAATTCAGAAAGTCCCTTTATAGTCTTTCTCAAAAGCAGGGGGCAACTGGCCAGGAGGCGAGGAGATCTGCTATTGTTGGGAGGGCCCGTTGTTCTGGGATATGGGAGCTGGTGTACAGGACAGGTCCTTCCTTCTCGTTCCAGTGAACCCTTCTCCCCACCCAGGCAGCAAGAACGGAACACCGCGACCTGCACTAATTTTCATACCAGTCCTCAATGGGCGTGCCTGCAGGCAACACTTGGCAAACATCCCACCTCAGCCAGGCCAGGACTCCTGTGCAAAAGTTCACTTTTCCTTTTGGGGTTTTTAGGGTTTTCAGTTTTGTCCTAATCGATGATCCTGAGGCAGATGAGGGATTTTCGGACCGTCTCTTACACTGTTGTAGTGCTCTCTCAGCTTCACAGTAAATAAGATTTTCCCCATATCCAGATGGAGCTTCCTGCATTTCAGTTTGTGGCCATCACCCTTTTTCCTGTCACTGGGCACTGCACAGAAGAGCCTGACCTATGGAAAAGTTCAGTTTGCACGTGACAGTTAACTCTCTTTAATGCCACAGCTGGCTTCAAGGAGCTCCTGGGGAACATGTTCTTTTCTTCATGAGGGTCTTAATTTAAAAGTCACAAAGTTCTGTGGTGTTTGTTATACTAAACTCAGTTTCTAACACTGACCTTTTTCTCCTGCAGGTATTATGCATGGCACTGTGATTCCTTGACATGGAAAACTTCCCATGCCACCCATAAACAGGGCAAATGTCTGAAGAACTGTCATTTGTGGGCACAAAGCTGGGGTCAGATGTTTCCCTGTCACAGATGCACCATGACTCTGAATCCAGTGGTTTACCTACCTTCAAGGGGTTTGGCATTTCCTTTTCTATCATAATAACCTTAAAAGTAAATGCAACAGGAAAAAATTACCTCGAAGCTGAGGTTTTGCAAAAGTCTGATATATTTCTAAGAGTTAATACATCTGGAAACAACTCACTGCCTCTCCTGGGACAGAAAGTGAGAGGAGAACTGGTCAGACACTGGAAAAGTTACTGCCAAAGGCCATTAATAAAAATCCCTTATCATTTAACCTGTTAGTATTTTTGTGGGCTTTTTTTTTTGGTTGGTTGGTTAATTTGGAGTTTATTCATTTGTTTATTTATTTATCTGAAATCTAGCTAGTTTTCTTGTCTCTTGGCATGATCTAGCCATTTTGCAAAATATTGTGACCATTAATTTTTCAAGACATCACCTTCCCATAGAGAATCCTTAGGAGAGTTGATGGCATTAATTCTCCATGTACCTCTTCAGCCAACGTGATTACTGCCAAAGGACAAACACAGGAACAGGTTTACCAAAGCTGCTTTAGAATATCCATCACTGGAGATGTCTCAAACACTATTGGACAGGACCTGGGCAGCCAGATCTGCTGTGGAATTTATCTGCTCTGAGTGGAGAGTCAAACCAGATGACATCCTGAAGGATCCTTCCACCCTAAATTATCCTGTAATTGTGGGGTTTTCTTGTGGGACAGTGAATTACCCACAAAAGTAAAGATGAGACTAAGAATATCCAAATCATCAGGACCAGTCTCCAAGGAAGAAGATGGGATGAAATCCTTTCAAACCCTTGGTCTTAGGCTCTAAATAAGTACTTGTGCAAGAGTTTAGTTTCATCATTAATAATAGAAAATGCTCTACCTTTCCCACCTTCTCCAATTTTAAACTATTTTATGGCCAGGAGAGTGTAAAGCAACTTAGAAGAGCTTTACATTAAAATTTTCCTGATGTTCAGGTCTGCTTAATTTTTCAGGATTTGCTGATATTTAAGATTTGTTTCCTGTTGCTGGGCAACTGATTTACTACTCTAGTGTAAAAGAATGTTATATTTACCTCTCTTGGAAAGGTACCACCTGTCAGGGAGAGACATGAAGCTCTCAATTCGCAGTGAACAGACATGTAGCTCTCCTGAATTAATTGTTTGGTGAGATCCTTTCTTGTCTGCCAAATCATTCCTGTCCCCTATCACAAAGTAAAACTTTCAATTATATGAAATTTTTCACTTAGATTCACAGTTCAGAATTAGCTATCATTATTTATAATGATAAATAAGCATTTGGCATTATTGAGTGTATAGTTCTTGACTGCATGTGCCTAAATTAGCTGCTCTGTATTATATTCCTGAGGCCAAACAGTTTTTATTTTTTAGGAATAACAGCCTCTAAAATAAGGCAGCTCAAGGAATTTGGCTGTAGTTCACTATTAATGTGAGTTATTAGCAGAGAGAGAGAAACAAATATTTAGACCATTTTTCTAGCCACAAATCCCCTTAGTCAAGAATAGATAAATTTTAGTAGTTCCTTTCCACTATGACAGAGTTGGTTCAGGTTTAACTGACACTATTCTGGAAGCTGGCAATGCCAAAATGAGAAAATTCATCTGCTGTCTTCTAGGACAACACACGGTTACATGGGCTTGTGTTATCAAATGTCTACACTGAATGTCTACAAACAAACCTCAAGATTTTATTTGTTATATGGGCTTTGTAAAGACATGGGAACAAAGATAAACAGCTTTCTACCAGTGCTCTGTGGCTGTTTTGCTACCCAGCAAGGAAATAGCTCCACGAACAAGGTACACTGTGACTTTCCCTCCCAAGACTTTTCCTTTTAATTCCTACAGACGCTGGCTCAGTGTTGTAGGGGAAGTGCAGATGGTAAATTCACACCTGTCCAATCTTTTGCACCTTGTCAGAACCTGCCAGGGCATGGATTCTCTGGGAGCGACAGTGTTATTAAACATCTTCTGGCAGAAGCTTCAGAAGTCAACACTCACCTCGGATATGCCATGAAGAGTTGCAAGATGTTTTTTGAGAACAGAAAAAGAAGTAACAGTTCTCTGCTGTGATACAGAACTAAGGAAGGACAAAGGAGCCCAAGAGAAATCCTTTATTTTTGGAAACACTGTCTGGTAATATAGCCTTCTACAGGAAGAAATCCCATACCTAACCCACCCTTTCTGAAAGAATGAGAGAAAAAAAATTCACTGATCAAGATTTTTAGGATGATGTAAGCCTTGAAATTTTTAAATTTTGATTAAGCCTCAACAAATCAAAAGCTCAGCTAATTTATTTCAAGAGAATTGTCCCTATGCCTTCAATATCACAGTCACACAGTCTTAATTTAATTAGTTGGGAATCTGGAATCACCATGTTAACATCACAAGGATTATTTTGGCTTTATAAGGTTATCCAGAAAATCAAAATGTGATTAAGTATGTCACTCATACACATAATCAGTGATGCACGGATTATGAAGGGAGCAAACACCTTTCTTACCCAACAGCTTCACTCACCAAAAACGTTCCTGGAAGAAATTTGGTGTTAAATCAGAGGACTATCATTTCACATGTGAGATTTTAATAGCACTGAAGAGAATGGCAGCAACAGAAATAAGTGAAAAGGCTTGCTGCTTTATGGTTTATGGTTTCACACTTTCTCCCCTACTTCTGGCTAATGAGAGTGGAAACTACACAGCAGTTCTGAAAAATTGCCCGGCAATAGAAACTACTTTTGCTGGTCTCAGGAGCCAAGGAGATTGCTATCGTGTTTTATGCACTTTATTACTTTAGAGATTCTATTTTGGCCTGTTAAAGGCCTTGGCAAATCTTTAGTGACCAAAAGCCTTCCTTACCAGGTGTGTGCATCAACTTCAGGATAATTTCACGTATTCTGTTAATAGCCACAGAATCTAAAGATTCAAGACTGTAGGACAAAACTCCACACTCTTAGGCATGATGGGTTGGTTTTTCAAGCTGAGGAGATGTGAAGCCTCAAAATGCATGTCTTCCTCTCCAGCCTTTAGGGAGAGAAGGAATTGTTTTAGGACTTTGCAGGAGTTCATAGAAGCATAGAATAGTTTGGGTTGAAAGAGATCCTAAAGATTGTCTAGTTCCAACCCCCACTCCATGGGCAGGGACACATTTCACTAGACCAGACTGCTCAGAGCCCTATGCAACCTGGCCTTGAACAGTTCCAGGGATGAAGCATTCACAACTTCACTGGGAAACCTGTTCCAGTGACTCACCACCCTCACAGCAAAGAATTTCTTCCTAATTTGCTTCAAAAACGTCAGCTGGTGACAACCAAACTTTGACACAATAAAACATACTATAGGATTCCCCATATGTCAACTAACAGAGAGGTCTCTAGGAAAAAATACAGTCCTTTGCATGTTAAGACAGTGGGTGTAATTTATCTCACAATAAGGGACTCTATTGTTTCTATCCTCTCCCTCTCCTCTCCTTTGCCACTCTCCTCTGCACCAAGAGCATTAAGTTTAGTCATCCTGCTTCTTTCAGCCACACTAAAAAGCTGATACTCCATGCATTTTCTGCTCTGAACCCTGCAAAACCACAGTGCTTCTGAGGGGAACGTCTCTGTTCTGTGGAGGGGAGCAGCACTGTGGTACAAGCAGGACTCAGAGCTGCTTTCTGACATGAAGGTGATAGAGGTGGGAAGTAATGAGATCCTGAGGGATGAAACATGAAGAACAGGAGCTCAGTCTTTCTTTCAGGACTGTCTCTCTCTCCTTTCACCCTGTCCGCATTCTTGTTTCTTTGGATCACTGGCTTCAGTTTCTGGGATGATCTTTCTCTGAATAAATCCATCATCCCACTAATTTTTCTTCTGCGTAAAACAAATAAAAGTAAAGAGAAGTGCTTTGAAGAAGTGCTTATGTTCAGACTTGAGAGAGGCTTGGTGAACAAATACTACAACTTTGATTATTGGAGCAATGTAAATAACACTTCTGTTGTCTAAAAAAAGTTATGTATATTAAATAGATGAGAAACTGGTTGAATCCTCTATACTGTGAAATTATCACAAACATTTCTTTAAAATAGAATGGATTTAGGAACCTGAGCAATCAGAAGTTCTGACCCTAAAATATCTCAGAGAATTGTACAAAAGTAGTTTCTGGATTGATATACTCAGTTTTATAAAACAGCAAGTTTAACACATGAATATCCTGCAGAAAAAAACAAATTTTTTTTTTCAACAGCATAAACCAGTTGTTAAAGCTGTTTTTTAATTAAAATTAACTCAAGTGCATTTGTGCACAAATGAACAGTGCTGAGCATTTTAAGTAAAAACTCTGAGCATTCAGAACAGCTAAAACTATATCTAAGGTAAATTGAATTTTTTTTCTCTTGAGATAAAAATTGTGCTTAGAGCCAGAAAAAATATAAAAAGAATTCAATTTGTTTAATTTTATTTCCATGTCTATATGAGCTCTAATTTTCTTTTTCTTTTACTAGCCTCATCAATGTGACTGCAGTGCTCCAAGCACAGAAAGTCAGGGTGGAACATATACAAAGACAATTCCCCTGGCTCTCCTGCATGTCAGGAGGAGTTTCAGGTCTAGGGTGGACTTTCCCATCCACTTTCACCTGCAGTAGGATCTAGAAGGGTCTAGCAAATGGCAGGAAATCAAACCAATGTTTTGTTGATTTGATACCGCAGATCACAGATTGGACAATTTTTTGTTATTAGCTTTAACAGGTAGCTTTAATCATGAGATAATCTGCCCCTTTAATGGTACAACGACTAAAAATATACCTCTCATTCACTTACAGAGTTATCCAATCTTCCATGTGCTTCTACTCAACTAGAGCTATTTTAGTTGTGAAAAAAGAAAAATATCAGATTACCTCTTTCTGATGTGTTGAAAATGTTCCCATCCTCTTCTTCCTGGGTGTTCCTTATTTCAATCTCATTAGATGTTTTGAACCCTGTGTTGACATTTGCCACACAAAACAGATGACACAGCATTTGCAGAGCCTGGGGAATCAGAAACCACTCAAGCTGCATCACAATTTGACAGAGCAGAGAACTCCTGTGTCTATTCCTGCTTCAGCACCCCAGCCTTGCTATCTGCCACAGGCTCTCCTGGCCTCGGCTCAATCACTCGTTTGCATGGTTGAGTTCAAGCTGAAGGGTTTGGAATTGTCCAGTGAAAGCTGTTCTGTATCACTCGTTTACCATTTTTCAGCTTATGTTTTTGATTTTATTTTTTTAACTTATCCCCAGCTGTGCTTACCTTTCAAGAGCACAGTTATTTGGGAAATTAATGTGCTTGAACATTGCCAAGCTTACTCCTTCAGGTTTTATTCTAGGAGTAGCATTGTTAATGTGTGGCTGTCGGAGGTGCTGGTCTGCCAACCTGAGTGTGTGGTTCACCACTTGGATTTTGCAGTTGATCACAGTGAGGTTGAGACAAGAAATGTAACCACATGGTGTGTTGTGCTGGACTAGAAAATTTAGACCATGCTATTGGGATTTTAAGTAGGTGCTGATGCAACAGACCTTTACTCATCCATGTATTTATTCCCATTTCTTTAGGAGATCACAGAATAATAGAACATCCTAAGTTGGAAGTGACCCACAAGGGTCATTGTGTCCACCTCCTGGCTGTAGATGCTGAAGGCTTGGTTGCAGAGAGATTTTCCAGCTTTCTGTCAGTGTCCATGTGAAAGTCCTTGCTTTCACACGGATGCTGGCCAAAAACAGAGGTTTTTGTAAACTAGTCCCTTTATCTTGCAGGTGCAAAGTTGTTATGCAGTTTGTTGTGATACTGACTGGAGAAATATTTTGAAATGGGTGTTGTAGAGTTTAATCAATCAATCTAAGAGGTGGATGGTCAAGGACCAATAACCTTATGCCATTTAAGCAAACTAAGATATATAAGCCAGTCTGTAAATTAATAAATAATTCAATTTCTTCCTGGATCAGCCTATCTCATTTCTTGCCGTCCCCGGTACAGCAGCGACACCTGGCCTTGCACAGGACAGCTGCAAGAGTCACACCATGTGCCTGAGACCCTTGTCCAAATGCTTCTTGATCTCTGTCAGGCTGGTGCTTGCATGGGGGGCCTGTTCCAGTGCCCGAATTTGGGGAAGAATTTTTCCTTATTTCCAACCAAAACCTGCCCTGACACAGGTTCATGCCAGTGAGATGTCCCTTGTGCCCCTGTGCTGCATGATCACACTGTGATTTGCAAAATGACCACTGGCTTCAGCAGGGCTCACGCTCCATCCCTAAAGAATGAGAATTAGGAGACCAGTGAGCAGTGACACAGATGGCAGAGCAAATAAAGAAAGTAACTTACGGTTTTTTACAAGGAAAAAAAGAAGATTTTAATTTAAAACAAAGAAAATAAAGACAATCCAGAATGAACTTATAATTGAAGTTTGTCACTTTGCATAAATGTAAAAATCCATAAGAAGAAGTTTTAAGAGCAAGCAATCACAGTTAAAAGCACAACGTGAGCATCTGGATCTTCCATATTATGGATAAAATGTTAATATATGATCTAAACATCATCTCTAATGTTTTCTAAACAAAGATAAATTAACAGGATCAATTTTCCATAGCAAATATTCTCCACCTAACAGGATAATCTTTGAATGCTAATAAAATAAACCACAAATCATATTTACTCTTGGGCTTACTCTCTTGCTGAAATTTAGCTTAGCTTGAGACAATATGGCAAACTCTATTAGCAAAAGCATAATTTACTTTTTTTTCTCCAAAGAATTGCTTTTCTTTTAAGGTGGTTTTTGCATAGATAAAGGAACTCTCAGAGTAAATGAATTAATGATAATTAATATTTACTCATTAAATAAACTAATTTAATTAAATAATTACCTTAATCTGAGTTTCCCCTAATGCATGCATTCAGTACTATGAGCATTCATGCATTAAATGTTACAAATCAGTATCTCTTTCAAGACATTTATTCCTGGAGGTGCATGGGTATATTATCAAATCTGTACATGATTAGAACATACTATACATGTACGGTAATTCAAGGCCTAAGATGATTTCCTGAATTAAGATCCCTGTTCCAGAATGATCACATATAGTGCTAATGGTGGAAAGGCTATTCTTCTAAATATATTTGGTTTTTATTCAAAATCCATTCGGAGACCACTTCGTATGAATGTTAAGGGGTGGGGGAAGGGAAGAGAAATGGAAATTCCATTCCACAGAAAATGATACTTTCTCAGTAGATAAAGGTCATCTAGAAAACTGGCTGAATGAATAAAAACCCCTCGCTGTGAAGAGCTGTGTATATATTTACACGATCACGAGTGACTGAAGACATATTTGGAGGTTTTCTTCTCTTGGATGGAGATCCCCACTCTTCAGCTAATAAGTTGTTCCAGCTGATCCTTGCCCCTGAGATCTGTGCAGTCAATCAGGTCTTACATGAAAGAAAATTAACTTGAAAAGTGATAGTTTCTTTGAGTACAACTACAACTATTGTCTAGGCAAACTGCCAGAAAACTGGGAAGGTCAGAAAAACAGGTGAATGGAGACATGGCTAAACTATACTGGCCAGACTTTCACAGTAAAAAAAAAAAAAAAAAATTTGAAAAACAATGAAATAAACAAATTTTTTGGTTTCAAACGGGAAAAAGATATATGCATGCCTTGCCCAGAACCTGAGGGAACCATCAGTTTCAACTGATGGTACTCCAGGATTGATTGTGTGTCTTAGAAAAGAAAATAAAACCCCAAAGAAACAAACCCTAAAACCAATAACAAAATCTCCTAGAGTTTAGGTGATTAAGGGACTGGAACACCCTTCATACGAGTGGAAGCTGAGAGAGCTGGGACTGTTCAGCTTGGAAAGGCTCACGAGGGTTTTCTCCCTCTGTATGGAGAATACGAATGGAGAATATGAAGATGAGGGAGACAGACTTCCAAGGGGATCCAAGTGATACAACAAAAAGTAATTAATGAAAGAAAAAAAAAAACAAACCCCACATCAAATTCCAGCTGAGAACGTGAACACACTTTTTGATTGTGAGAGTGACAGCACTGTCATAGGTTGCCCAGTCACTGCAGATTTTTCATCAGGGCACTGTCCTGCACAATATGCTTTAACAGACCCTAACTTGGGCAGGACATTTGGATCCTTATCCCATGAGGTGTCTTCCAACGTCAGTGGTTCTTTGGTTCTGTGATTCTGTCATTTGGCTGTAACTTGCAATATGGCAACATCTGTGTAGCTTTAAAGTTGTAAACTTTATAGCTATTTCCACAGAATTAGTTTTCATGAAACATCTTACTTTTGTCATACAGATACCAATCTAGAAAAGACAATAAAGTTAAATGTATGGACTTTCATTAGCATTCCTAAAAATGTCATGTCAAGGGTATGTATTCCTGGAAATCCTGATGCTTGAACGACATCTCAAGTGACTAAAATCTTTGGGAACTCTATTCCAGCTCTTCCTTTGTGGAGGAATAAGGTCAAGAAGGCAATACTGTGAAACCTTTCTCCTTACCTTCAGATGCAGATACAGACAAGCAGTATTGTCATAATGTTTTTATCTCTCTTGCCAAAAGTAATCTAAATAACTAAAACACAGTGTAGACATCTGGATTAAAAGGTCAGTGACTTCAGCTTGCCTTTCCAGTAAATGGCAGAAATAATCACCCAGAAGATGGATAAGATCACACACAGTCCCCTTCAGAAGGGGAAATTATTTCACCTTCCTCTATTGCTGAATTAACATGACTGTGCCCCAAAACCAACTTGCTGAGGGTGCCCTTGATCCCACAGTCCATGTCACTGACAAAGATGTCAAACAGTGCTGATCCCAGCACTTACCCCAAGGGAACAGCACTTCTCACTGGTCTCCACTTGGACACTGAGCCACTGACCACCACTCCATGAGTGTGACCATCCAGACAATTCCTTATTCACCAAGTGGTCCATCTGTCATGTTCACATGTCTCCAGTTTAGACACAAGGTTGTTGTGCAGGACAAGGTGAAGTGCTTTGCACAAGTCTGGGTAGATGGCACCAGTAAGAGCCCTGAATACACAAAGAAAACAGAAAAAAATAGGGAGAATAATGCTAGTGGCCTGTGTGTACATGAATGCCAGAAAAAGTGTTCACTGTTTTATTTCTCTTCCCTACATGATATTTTTTACACAAAATATTGAGTTTAAGAGCTTAAGTTTCTGCAGCCACTGCCTGATGGATGCTCCCTCTGATTAATACTAAATACAGAGGTAGATCCCTGTCCTCAGTGGAAGGAAGAAAAACTATTTTAACACTTCTGTTTGAATCTATCATCATCCAGGGGTAGTACATGATACATCACTGCATGCATGAGGCACTAGGAGTCATATATGAATGAAGAGGATCTGGCAGGCAAGATATCTGATAAATCTGCCCTGAGCAACATCAATGCATCCAAAAAGGAGCAGAGCAGTGGTTACTCATGCTGCAACTGAGGTGCAAAATGTATATTCCCAACCCTCTGTCTTTGTGACCTTGTAACCCAAGATGATTGACAATCCACCAGCAGGCCCATTTTCTTCTCCTAGGAAAACTGCAACAGCTGTCTCCGAAGCAACCTCCAGGACCCAGATAGTAATATGTCTTCAGTCATCCTTTCACCAAGCAAATTACAGTATTCTGGACAGGCTAAGAGAGAGGCCATCTGTTATCCCTCCTGATGAAATGTTTTGTGCGGAAACATTTTTTACCATGCAAGGTGGCCTCAGAGGTGTAAAGCATCTCTACCACACTTCTTGTCTGTCACTGAGGCATTGCTTCAGCTACTACCGCCTCCTCTCCTGCTCACATTACATCGATATATATTTTAGTTTTTCTTTTCTTGGTTTTTTTAAATCTTCTTTTCACCAACCTTGTTTTTTGCCTGATTTCAAGGAGTTTTGAGGGTTTTTTTTGTTGGGTTTTTTCTTACATCTGTCACTGAAGAGGAGTTAAATTGTCTTGACAGCTCTTTCAGCTGATGCCAGATACTGAAGATTCTTCTTCATACATTTGTATGCTTTTGGAGGGTTTATGTCTTTTCTTAGGTCACAATGTAAGATGTAACCAAAAGTACGTATTCTATCACCATCTGTTAAAACCAGGTGGGGCAGGGTTCTTTGTCTCTTCCATGACACATCCCTTGATAACTCCCTCCAGGGAATATCTTCTGCTAGTGGGCCATCCAGCCTCACTGCATGACTCATAAAATTACATCATTACATTGTGAGATGCTCCGTCCAGGGAGAAGAACCAGACATTCCTACCTGGATATAACCTGAGGTTTGGAACATCACAGTCAGCCTTTCCTACTGGATTCCCAGAGGACAAGAGCTACCACTGGACCTTCAGGTGAAGACCAGACCCTTCTACAGGATCACCACTTCAACAGAACCAGCAATCTGGACTGCTACCACCATCCTGACTAACAGGGTGTGAGGTTGTATCCTGACTCTGTCAGTGTTCTTGTACTATTGCATTTTCATTTTCATATTAAATTATAATTCTGACTTGTGATCTCCCACTGGTTTGTTTTCAAACTAGTGCATGTCTTTAATTTACATTTCAGTGGAAAGTGGACGGGATTTCCAACATATTAATGTGAGTTGTTTCTTTATAACAACATTCACCCTCTTTATTTTTTCCATAATTTCAAGGGAAAGCAATCTACCTCTGGTTCTTCTGGAATAGGTGAAAACTGGTCACTGAATGAATGTCCTACAGAATTGTGTAGAAATTGTTTTCATAGGATTTTACAAAAGAGTATTAAAAACACCTGCAGAACAGAAAACTGCCTAATGGCTACACACTTTTTTTTAATGTTTTGGAAGAAGTCTGTGCCATATACAAAAGTATTTGATTAATTCTCATATTTTAAAAAATATTCTTCATTCTTAGCATCAGGATCTCCTATGAGATATATTTTGCTAACATGGTCTTAACAGTACAAAGCATAAATTAACAAAACACAAAAGCACTACTTAGCCAACTAAATGTATATATCAACAGCTGAGACATCTTCCCTGAAGAAATATAGAGAGAATTTTTGCTTGGATAGAAGTACATGGATTGTCCTTCAACATCACAGTAAATGTTGCCAGACTTGTAGCTTAGAAAGAAACAACTATGAAGTATTACTTGCATGTGCACAGCGAGAGGGCCGGGGAATGTCTTCAATACCACATCAGACCTATCATTTGCAAACTGAGCAATGGCTGCTTAAGTACTTCCTATCAGCTCATGAGCACTGGAGCCACTGAACAGCATAAGCAGATCATTTTCCTCCCTATTTGCCATAAAAGGGTTCAGTTAATTCTCTGGAATTCTGCAGGATAGTGTTTATAACCAGTTGTGCTGCTTCATATCTGGCTGTATGCATTACTCACTCATGTTGGTCACCTGACCTTATAAAACCATGCTTTCAAATACAGCATGCTCCAGAAATCCCTTCTTAGGTGCTAAAATATGTAACTGTTCCTTCAAAACTCTTGGGTTTACTCTTGAAAAATTAAGTATCTGAAGCTTTCCTAAGGCACCAGCCAGGCAACTGCAAGTGATTCCAAGAAATGAAAGCAAATATACTGCAGTCTCCCGACCTTTGCATATGTCTCTGAACAGATATAGTTTTTCAAATGTTCTAAATTTCAGCCAGTGAGCTTGGCCACTGAAAAGTACTGTGGTTTACAGGTGACAAAACAGGTAACACTTTGGGTCCAACAGGCAATATGAAAAAATCACTAAGTTATTCATTTTCTCTTCATCTCCTTTTTCTATCCTCAAATGACCTATTTTATTAAACGTTGCAGCAGATTACACAGAGAGTGTTTTTATTCTGATGTGTGACATGTGCATTTCATCATCATTATCATGATCTCTTTTTAATGGCTTGTGTACATTATAGAATCATAGATTATGCTGAGTTGGAAGGGACCCATCAGGATCATCGAGTCCGTTCTACATACTAGGCATTTTAGTTTGGAATAAATCTGACTCCATCCCATGTTTCTGTGTTTAAAAGAATAAAACACCTCCGGAAACAAAATTTGTAGATTAGGCCTATCTGTTCTGTCCAATATGTGTTGAATCCTCTGCAAAACTGTTGTACTGTGTGCTGTGGGCTTTGGCCTAAGCCGTAGCTATTCACAAAATTGAGGCTGTTAGGCCCCAATTCATAATTTGTTCCTTACTGAGGGAAAGATTTAAGCCACTGAACTCAAAATGATTAAGCGTGGTCTGAAAATAGAGTTGTTGGTTTAGTACTTTTCTAAAAGAAGACTTGATGCAATCCTCTGCTGTTCTGTTTTTATTCTCCCAACAAACAACTTTATCTCATGGTCATATTCTAACAAAGAATAATACTAATACATTTTTAACATTCAGATTATCTAGATTCTCTGTGACCCAGTTCAGCTGATTCTTTACATGAAACAGGACACTTGTCTTGGGGTGACTGTGCTGTTGTATCCCCTACCACTGCTCTGTGCCCAGACATGATTCCTGAGCCTTTCCATGCCTTTAAAACTGGATGCAAGAGACAGAGAAAAACTGAGCGAACTTTTCAAAACAGTTTGTGCTTCAAGGACACAGAGATTAGCTACTTCTGCGGCGGGCAGGGGAAGCACCTCTTCTGGCTTTTCGGTCAGTTTTCTTCAGCTCTGTTTCTTCGGAGAGGGACAGAGAGTTGAGTTTTTTCCTCTTGGGACTTCGTTTTTTTTTCCCTTCTTCTCTTCTGGACTTGTTCAGAACACCAGAACATCAGAACCCCACTGGGGGACCTTCCACCGGCCTGGAGGGGGGCCCCCCACGCGGACCCAGCTCCGAGGAGGAGGAGAGAGACCGCACCCACAGAAGGCTCTAAAATCTTTCAGGTTTTCTCTCCAGAGCGAGAGATTTTATTATTTAGCATTATTAGTATTGTTTTCCTGTGTGTTTGTTAAATAAATAGTTTTATTTTCTCCTTCACTTTCCTCTGAGGAAAATTTGTTTTTTCCCGAACCCAGTTGGGGGGAGGGGTGGTTTGTAACCTGCCTTCCTTTGAGGAGACGTCCCTTTTGGACGTTTCCCTGAATTTGGCCTAAATCATCACAAGACTACAGTTTCAGTTGCTTTTCTTTCAGTTCAGTTTCTCTATTTTTAATGATTCATTAAAATTTAAATGAGAAATCAACAATATTCCCATGCTGAAGGCCTGTTTTGTATGCATGGAAATCAATGGTAAAGTGTTTATTGAATTAAATGGAACAGTATCTGGTCCTTTATATGTATTGATCTAGTAAAAGATAAGGTCTTAACTATTTTCTATTTAGAGAGTTCAGCATATCCTTACAGTATCCCTAGAACTGATACAATCAGGCAGCATGATATGAAATGGCAAAATGCCCATTGACATTCAAGAGGGAAAAAATGTGAGATAAGAATCTTCTGTAAATTGTGTGCTTTTGTCCAAGGGTTGAGTTTAAGTTAACAAGTAGAGTGGTGCAACACAGAGAAATCTGGAAAGTGAAATAGCCTGTGAAGACTAAGTGGGGTCCTCACAACCTATTTTTCTGGGGTTTTATTTAAATCTGCCTTGATATTAATTCATGGATTTAATACATGTCTGTGCTGTTTGAGTACGTGACCGATAGCATGCTGAATTAATACAAATTAAACTCATGTTTAATATTAATTATTATAAACTTTCCATATATATAATCCTTTAGACATAAACCATTGACCGAGTCCAGGACTAAGTCTGATTCCAACTCCACTTTGGTTCCCCCTGAGGAGGAATTTAGAAAGCCAGGAGGTTCTTTCTGGACCTCATGACTCAACAAGAAGGTCTTCCCTACCCATTTGCATCTCTCATCTCCATATAAATCATTCTAGCTTGATTCCAGAAAATGTTTGTATGTTTAATCCATGCAGCAAATGATAGAGTGAACCTTGTCATCAATCTTTGTTAAGTCACACTTTTACAACATCATATTAAATCTACCTCTGACAGTTATTCTTTAAGTGATCTAAATCCCTCCTTCGTGACAAATTGGCCTAGTTGGCAGGATTTATGACAATCATGGTGTTGTTTGTTTACCCAGCAAATTTCTGGGTAATTGGAGTCACCCATGAGGATCAGTTTCTCTTTGCCCAAGACTTCCTTGAGCAGCTGAAGCGAGGTTTCATTAGTCTTGTGTTCTTTATCTATATTTACTTCATTTAAAAGCAGAACTTACAACTTTGAAAGACTTGGAAGAGCTGAAGAGGTTGGGGGAGACAGAGATATGATTCCTGTCATCATTCTTCTCTTATTTTTATCAGTCACATAACTGTTGGAAGACACGCATAAACAAGCATGTTGCCTTGTGGGACATGCCATCTTGACAGAAGAAGTCATGTGCCAAAAACATCTTGAAATTTATCTAAAAACAGGATGCAAAAAAAAAGAGTTTTGATCACGTATCTTAAAAATATGCCTCAAGTCCTACCAGAATTGATAGCACTTCTCATTCATTTGCACTAAAGTATGGATTACATATCTTTTTGTGCAAGCAATCTCACGGGGTATCACAGAATCACAAAATATCCTGAGTTGGAAGGGATCAGGAGGATCATCAAAGCCAAGCTGCACAGGACACCCAAAGAATGACACCATGTGACCAAGAGCATTGTCCAAACTCTTCTTGAACTCTGTCAGGCTTGGTGCTGTGCTGGAGGAAGGATATAAATCAGTTAAGAGTAACAACACCATAGGTAGTTTGACTCTAGAGCTGTTGGTACCTTTGTGTGGAGGATGGTATGGGGACATCCAGCCTGACTCTGTACCTGAAGGCATGTTTGGCTCAGAACAGCATATCCCAAAGAAACCGTCTCTCCTGGAGTCCAGGAGTACTCGGAGAAGGGTTGATATTTCCACAAGATGTATTGCATTGCTTCTTTTGGATAGGTTTTCTCACATCACTGGTAACTCAGGGACTGCTGAGCTATGTACATGAGCTCTTTGGCTGGCTCAGAATACCTCAAAGGTACTCCGTTCTCTGATTTTGGTTGGCTTATTTTCTCCCAAACATTACTCAAAGGCTGAGTATTTTCATTGTTTTTAAATACATAAGGCCACTTGATAAGATCTGACTCCTCCAGTTTTTGCAGATATTTTCCATTGGGTGATAGAAATTTCTGGCAAGTTATGTATTATTGCCTCTAGCCCTCTTCTGATCTATTTTTTCACACATAAGGAACTTTGAATAGATATCAGTGTCTGTACATCAACTACAAAAGTAAATCAAATGATTTTTCCTGCCAATATAAAATTGTGTTAGATGATTCATTCCCCAAATCCTTTAAGTCTTGTATTTGGTACCAAAAGGTGAGGGATTTTTCTTTGTTTTTATATTTTATACAAATCAATATATTCTCCCAGAATCATGAAGAAATAAAGATTTGTCTGCATAGACCAAATATTTGTGAAGAGAGAAGATAAATATTTAGCAAATGGCAGCTTAGTAGCAAGTACTGAATAATGATGAACTTAACTAAAGTTGCTTTATTTTTTCAATTGGTTAGAAGTAACTAGTTGATTATATTTAATCTACCATGTTAATTACTGCATCTCTAAAATTTATTGAACAATTAAAATAAAGCACTAGAGGCTTGTAATACCAAAGGGAACGATCCTACAGTGAGTGTTACATGAAGGGAAATTAGAATGACCTAATACCACTGAGCCTGTTACACCTGATAATTCCACAGATCTATTAGCAGAGCTTGAGTCCAAACTTCATTCTGTGTTTTGTCACTGCATGAGCCACCATGTCCAAGTAGCTGACCTTTATTCCCTTTTAGTCACTGGCAGAACTCTCACAGCCTGCAATATGTTTTGGATCAGGTATCCCAAATTACCCAAATGACTGGCTTTTTTGGCTTAAAATAATGGAAGTCTACCAAACTGATTTGTCACCTTTGCCTGATGTTCACACATACTAATGAGTTCTGAAAATGTTAATTTGCTTTGTGCCCAGATCAAATATGCTACTCTGTCAGAATAAAATAAGTTCAGAGCCAACAAATTTGCATGAGTATAGTTTATTCTGAAAACATTTACATGTCATTAATACATTTACATAATATGAGGTTCAGAGCATATTTAACTGTGACTGTGATGCTCCTGATTAGGAGGAGTGGGCAGTAGAAAGACCACAACTTTTCTGCATTGTGGGTTTTTTTTAGCTATCCCTGGATTACCTCCTATCAAGGGAGCTGACACCTTCTGCTGAAGTGAAAGCTGGAGATTACAATGCTTTAAGCTATAATTTTCCTGTGGGATCATCTGTTCTTACTGGTGACTGATATTTTTGAGTTACTGGCTACGTGGGGCTGGATTCAGCTGTCCAAACACAGGTGCCACTTTAGCTTCTCTGCATCTTGCTTGGCCTCTATCTCTAGTTTGAGAAAAGAATGTGCCTACCTAAGAACACAACATAAAAAAATTGGGTATGACAAAGCACTACAAAAAGACATCGTTACCTGTGGATGACAACAGAGGAGAGTCCTGGGTCTTCCCTGTCTACAATGGAAGGATGAACACTTTGTTCATGTGTAGATAGCAATGTACTCACACCAGAAGTTAAGGTCTTAATCTGGAGCAGAATCCTACCCATGTTTATTATACAGAAACCCCTGAAGATTCCTCAGCTTCCTGTTGAGTGTCAAGCCTAAGAAGCTCAAACAGTCAGGGCAAGTAAAATCTTCCTTTTGCAGAGACTTTATGGCAGATTTCTAGGGAATTTTCTCAGAGTAGAAAATGGGGAATATTTTTACAGTTTTATGGAGAAAAAGAAGAACTGATACTTCTTATCCTAGCAGTCGAGAGAATCTGATTGAATGACACAGTCCAACATTAGCTTTTGCTACACTTGCTCTGGAGAGGCTTTTTTCTAACATAGTTAAAGTGTTTTTTCTAACCCAGTGCAGAGCTATTCACCCCATTCACACAATTAACGTGTTTCACCCGACTTTGGCTGACTAATTACTGGATTGGAGGAGACACTACACTGATCCTGCAAAACAGATTCTTCTGTCACAGAATCACAGAATCACAGAGTAGGTGAGGTTGAAGGCCCCGTGCCCATATCTCATTCTGGTGAATAACTGTTTTCTTTTTTCTCCCGGGAAGCCTTTGACTGACTTGTGGCTGCCTTTCACTGCCATGAACAGTTGTGAGGGGTGAGTTAAAATCCTGGGAAGATCAGACACTTGCACTTGGCATTGAGGCCATAGCTGTATAGGCTGCCCTGAGCTCCTGAAGAATTCTGGTCCATAAATTAAAGCTTTTTATTAACAAAGCGTGAGTCTTAACCATTTCACACTCAGTGGGAGCAGTGGCCACTAAAGCATCCCTGCAGATCACACTTTCATAGCAGGGAGGGAATGGAAGTGATCCAGAGCAGGTCAGTCTCAGCTGGCTCACCACTTTTCAAACAGAGCTGAGCTAGAATCTGACTGGCAGATCAAACCAGCTCTGTGCACATGAACTGCATCAGGGGAATGGCCTATGGGACTCCAATGACCAAAATGAACTAGAGGAGGAATTTAGCAAAGTAGCTCTGCTGGCAGTCAAAACTATTTGCCTCCGTTATTTGGCAAATTTTCTGAGCACGGAATTCAGATGGGAGGTTATTTTTCATCTTCAGCCTCAAGTCAGACCTGCTGCTCAGTCCATGGCACTGGCATTTTTAAAGTGTAGCCTTTCTGGAGGGCAATGAGCAATTGTGTTTCTCTTGGCTGAACAAGACTGAATAGCGATGGGCTGCCTGGCAACACGATTGCTCTGCGCTGGCTGCGTGATGTCAGCCAGGGCTGTGAGTGACATCACCCAGCAGCTGCCAGCCGCCGGCTTATCCGGCTTATCGCAGCCGTGGGATCATCACCCGTTAGGATTCACAGGCAAACAGCTCATTCATGCTCAGCTGCTGCTTTCTTCCCCAGGAAACAAAAAGGCTCTTTGACACAATGATGGCATAGGGAATATCATCAAACTGCTAAAAAAAAAAAAAGAAAATGTATCTCCATCATGGTTTTTGAACAATGGTTTGGAAAATTACTCCCCTTAAGGTGCAAATAAAATTACATCACCAAAGACATGATGAGAGAGACCATCTTAGCACTACTGACTGCCAAAAGGTGCTTCATAGGATCTCCTACGCATTGCAAATAGGGTGGCTGCGGGCAAGTGGAGAGGGAAAAGGATCAGTATGCCTTGTTTTAAGCTGCCTACCCCCAAAATGTAGCAAAGCAATTGGAGCTGAGGCTCAAACGGCAACAAACCAGAGTTTGTGGTTAGCACTGAGGCTGTGGTCACAGTTAAAATCTGTTCAAACCCACAGAGCTGTTCATGTTCATGACCACAACGAATTGGGTTTGTACTACACACAGACTTTGTGACAATGGAATTTGAGGGTGTTTGTTTGTTTGTTTGTTTGGTTGGTTGGTTGTTTTTATTGCATAGCACTGGAATAGTTCGTTCTGGAATAAGGAATGCTGCAGAAATAAATTAGTGTAATAGATCACACTAATCTGATGATATATAAGGTCCCTTCCAACCAAAATCCCTACGATTCTAAGGAATTCTTCTCCTTAAAGTAAACCTCTAGAGGTGCATGTTCTTCATTTGAGGGCACCCTTGATATCAGGAGCTCTATTGCTATTTTTACACAGAACACTCACTCAGCATCATTAAAGCCAGTGTATAAATTCTCCATCAAGACTTTTGCTGATTTCTGGAATGTTATTTTTAACTTTCTGGTTATAGTATATGTATATATGTGCATACATATGTGCAATCATTTGGCAGAGGACCTTTTAATTTTATTTTTAGTTTTGTTGCAATTTTACTTCTGTAAGTTTGCATCAAAGAAGGTAAGGTTGCATAACACTTTGATTTTAACCATCACCATCTTTCTGTTTTGCTTTTTCTTCATTATTTATCCATCTGAATTATTGTTTTATTTTTAAACCTCCTGATTAAAAATGTCATTTTTTCTCAATTATATTTGAGGTCTTTTTGCTTTACCCTAGCTTTTTTTTTTTTTCTCCTGAAACTCTGGGTTTTTTGCAACAACAAGGCTCATGTTCATTCAGTTTGAGATTTGTTGGATTTTTTAAATAAGAGCTCAAGACATTTCAACATCAGATGCATGAGACTAATGTAAATAGAAAAGGAAAAGACTAAAAATATTTCACCCATGATAATGATAAAAAATCATTAAACATTAATTCCAGAACACCTTGGAACAATGATGACATTTTTCTTAAGCGTGGTTAATCATTCTATAAAGTGCCAGAAGTTTGACTGCATTTTTAAAAGCTCCAAAAGGTAAAAATAAAACCAGAAAACAGTGATATCAGAAACATTATATTTTAAATTATTAGCTACCTGCATACTTATATCACATTATTCAATTTCATACAGAAATACAAGATTTACTGAAAGGTGTTCACAGTAATTCCTGCTCTCTGGCCATTTCATTCAGTGTATTGATAAATAGAACAGGCTGAATATTTTTCAGGAAAACAAGTTTTTAAATTATAAAATATATTTTTTTACATATTTAATTTGGCTTGCAGAACTGACTTTTGGTTTTTTCCTAAAACAAAATCTAGAAGTTGAATTGTCTTAAGTTTGAGCTGATCTATAAAGGCTGAGAGTTTCTCTGAAAGAGAATCTCCCCCTGCTAGAAATAAATTATGGTAAAACAAAAGACAAGGTGACCAAACAAGCTACCTGTCCCTGCTGAGGAGGGGAGGCTGTGGGATAGATTACATAAATCTTCTGCACTAATGGAAGTGGATCATTAAATGATAACAGCTAAAATTTCAGATTAGATTTCTGCAGGAATGAACCCACACCAACTCACAACACTACAGAATTACAAAATTGCAGAATCTGGTCCAACCTCCCTGCTCAAACAGGGTCATCCCAGAGCATCCAGACAGTTCTTGAATATCTCTAGTGAGAGAGATTCCGCAACCTCCCTGGGCAATCTATTGTGGTGTTTGAGTACCCACAAAGTAAAACAAAAGGTTTTTCTACGTTCAGGTGTCTTGTGCCCCTTGTCTCTTGACCTGTTACTGCACGCCACTGAGAAGAGTCCAGTCTCACTGCTTCATTCCCTCCTGCACAATATTTACTCACGTTGTTAAGATCTCCCCATGTTGATGCAGGATCAGATACTCCAACCTAGCTCTAGGCTGAAATAAAGGTGCTTTAATAGGTAGAGCAAGAGGTGTGTCTGGAACCAAAGAAACATAAGGAATTAATACATTATATGTCATCTCCAAGAAAGCAAGGCTTCATCCTGCATGATGGGTACTTAGGAGGACAGACCCCATAAGCCTGAATGTCACCCCATTCTTCTGTCTTCTACCAGTTTATGTGTTGAATATGCCAAATGGAATGGGATATCCCTTGGGTCACCTGGGGTCAGCTGTCCTGGCTGTGTCCCCTCCCAATTCCTTTTGCACCCCCAGCATCAGGGGCAGGGCAGTGCTTTCCAGGTATTGGTTGTGATTATTAAGGACTGAGAGGAAAACTCTTCCTGCTATAGTCAGATCTCAAAATTATGACAGTCTCACACATTCTGTGAGGTCTGGAGGCACAGAAATATGAGAGGCCCTGTCATTGCAGTCTTCCAGGATGTTGCACTGAGAAGAAGAACAGGACATGCTTGTACCTATTTGTGCTTGTCATTAACAGCTGATGGTCACAATGGTCCTGTGACAGCAGCAGTGGTTATTGCAAGATGCTTCAGGCAAAGCTTATTTGAAGCCATATATAAATACTGTTCTTAAAACAAGCATGTATCCAATTAACTTGAGTTAATTAATCTCCCATAATATTTTACTTCAGCGATTGTGCTTAAATTCTTATATTTTTGATCCTTGGACCTTAAAGCTCCTTGAAGAGGAATCAAGGTTTATCTCAGAATCATAGAATCATGGAATGGTCTGCTTTGGAAGGGACCTTAAAGATAATCTAGTTCCAACCCCCTGCCAAGGGCAGGAAAAGATTCCACTAGATCAGTTTACTCAGAGCCCCATCCAGCCTGGCCTTGAACACCTCCAGGAATGAGGCATCCACAGCTTCTCTGGGCAACCTGTGCCAGGGCCTCATCACTCTCAAAGTAAAGAATATCTTCTTAATATCTAATCTAAACCTACTCTCTTTCTGCCCTTGTAGATAGTCTCTCTCCATCTTTCCTGTAGGCTCCCTTCAGGTACTGGAAGGCCACAATTAGGTCTCTCCTAGACTTTCTCTTTTCCAGGCTGAACAATCCCTATTCTCTCAGCCTTTCCTCACAGGAGAGGCTCTCCATACCACTGATCAAATTGGTGGCCCTCTTTATTGTGCTAATGCAGGAAGAAGGATGACATGGATAAAGTCACTGCATTGGTAGTTAAGGCATCATTCTTGTGACCAAGCATCTTGTCCCTTTTCAAAATAATTTATGCCTGACCTATCCCTCTTTCATATACTTTCATAAATAGTCATTTCATAATGGCCTCATTAGTCTGTAAAGGATGCTAAAAGGAAATAATCACAGCACATATTAAGCATTCATTTTCTCTATCCTGTAGAGGAGACAGCTGTCAAGGAAGTGTTTTGATAAATCATGAAACCTAATGAATATCAAAAAACCCCCGGATATTAGTAACAAGTCATTGTCATGTAAATAATCCATTTGTTTCATAAATATTGTCCTAATTGTCAGAAAGACAGCATGAGGCAAAATCTAATGTGATTAGACCAAGATGTAAACACGAATATAAAAGATTGATCAAAAACATTTAAAAGTTACCCAGAATATAATAATTTGGGGATGTGGCTTGCTCTAGGAGGAAGTGAAAACAACAAAAAAATTATCAGAGAGGAAAAACATAGTAATCTTTAAATGGCAAGATGCTGAAGAAAAATAATGTGACTTTATGGCAGGGAAAGTAAACAATAGTGAAATGGAAGATAAATTGTCTTAAGAATGATTATAAGGAACTAGAAACAGAGGACAAACGGAAAAGCAAGAATATTAAGTATCATCAGCCAACATAACTGGGGAGAGGGGTGAAGACTTGTTTAGTCACTTTTACAGTTGTGGAAAGGTGGGATCCTTTGAGAAAGGTAAAATGACAATTCATGGAATGAAGAAAAGTCTTTAAGGGAAATGGAGTTTAAAAAAAAATGGAATACTGGATTAAAAGGAGGATCACACGGTCTATCTATCCATGTCAAAAGCCTATGGAATAAGTCAGCTACTTAAACTGTTCAAAATGGACCGGTGGGAAAATGAAATGAGAGACCACTTGTTTTTCCTCATGGAGATTATTCCAGAAATTATGTAGAAGAATATATTAAAATATAACATTGATTGACTGTCACGACCAGTCAAATGTTCATGATTAACAACATGATCAATTTCCCTGACATTTATTAGATGGCAAGGTATTTATATATTTTTAATATATTTTACTTTTAGTATGAGAAGAGAGCACTGGGCTCTGTACTCAGCCACTACCAGATAAGGTGCAGACCTGCTGTGGACTATGGGATTTAATGTCTCTGTGTGCGACTTTGACTTGACTGGTGTTTAGCCATGTCTTGATAGTGAGTTCAGAGGCTTCAATTTCTGCCCTAATTCTCTTCCCTCCTTTTGCAGGATGCTTTTTTGGATCATGGGCTCCCTGTTGCTATGCAAAACATCTTAGCATTTAGCTACTGTTTTCCTCAATGTGACTGAATTCAAATAATTAATCTTAGTAAAATGATATCCAAAAAGCTAATGAGGAAGAAAGGCTGAATCATGAAGGTAGATAGGAAACTGTCTTTTGAATTAAAATTGCTAAAAGAGTTCAAACACAAATAAAAAAAAAAAAGGGAAAAATGCTGAAAATGGCCTTTAAATGTGCCATGAAATATTCAGCTCCCAAAGAGAAAATGAAGAGAATGCCATCTCAGTGTGCTGTGGGAGGGTAGTACAGCTCTTAGGAGGTGGCATTATTGCTGTGAAAGCGCTTGGTTTACCTCACCCAGAGCACTTTCTGCAGCTTTGCTGCACCTCAGCAAGAACGTAATCGCCCTTGAGCTAGGAAGAAGCAAAGCAGCAAGAATAATATCCTTGGAGATGTGTCATAGAGAAAGGTTAAAGGAGTTTAGTTTAGTGCAATACAAAAAGAGACTTTGTAACAAATTAATTGAAGTTTTTGGGGCTATTAACAAGCTACCAGGCATGATTTGAGAACAGAAAAATATAGCGCCTTAGAAAGGCTGAATATAATACCTTAGTCTGTTAAAACACACAACACGCAACAGACCAGATGCTCATCTGGGGAAGCTTGAGGTCAGGCTAGGAATTGCATCAAATTACACTAATTTACACCTGCTGAGGATCTATCTTGAAATTAATTTGCCCTCAGAACATTCTCGTTCACATTAAACCTTTTCATTTTGGTAAGTAGAATAGCTTACTAAAATGGATAAATAAGTCCTTCAAAGTGACACACTGAGTGAGTATCAAGAGGCTTTTTCCTTTTGTTTTGTTTTATTTCTCCCTTGGTGTCATGTTTCCTTTTCTCCTGCTTTCATTCAAAGTCTGCTAAGCAGTACAATCGGGAGAGATCAGAATGGGGCTCTTTGATCAATCAGTCTTTAGACAGAAGTTGCGGGAAGACTTTTTTCCTCTCCATGAAACGGTTCAAGCGTTTTGGGATCTTCTCAATGTCAAGTTTAATTTCGTTCATTTCTTTATCTTAGTGAAGTATTTGCACGGGGAAAAATATTTACTTTGGAAAGACGTTGCCCTTAGATCACATTTTCAACTGCATTCTTACTTGACATTTTTTCGAAACTTAAGGTTAATCTGGGCTGACATACACTTGGTTACAAAATAGGGCCTCTATATTTTCATTATAATGTGTTTGCTAGTAGTTAAGCTTAATGGGAAGCTTCTCCATCATGTATAATTTGGAAAAGTTACTTTATGATAATGATTTCATTCTTTTTCAGGGAATGTCCTTGGAGAGACCTGGACCTACACCAACTCTCAGGTATTTTTTGTACCGAATCCTAAACTGAATGGCAATCAAGAAAGTACAGAGTGTGGAAAATGAACAAAATGCCATGGAATCAACCCATGATTACACCAAAAGAAAATAGAGACAATAAACACATTAAAATCCAACAAGAACCTGAAAAGTTATTCTGTAAGATGAGTTATTTCAAATCACCTTGTGCGAATAAGTTAATCATGTAGCTGGATTCTGCTATTCAGAACTGGCTATGAACTCTCAGCAAATTCTGGTAGAAATGAGTCCAAGGCGGACTTTGGACTGCCTCTGTATATTGTGAAGAGTGGACCATGTGTCATGGTCTGTATCTATCGATGTTAGTTCAGAGCTGATGCTTCTCCAGGCACTGGGGATCAGCACACTCCAGATGCCCTGGGCTTTATAGTTCAGGTGAAAGACTAACAATTTACTGGAGAGTTTCTGAACATCTGCAGTGCATATAATCCAAGATATTCCCAAATCCCTTTGTCACTCTGCTAGACAAACACAGCAGCGTCATTTCTATTCACTTCGTCCAGCAAACTTACAGTCAGAATCATGGATCAGATTTAGGATCTCAGTGCGGATGTCCGGAGCAGTTTTAAAATCTTCCCAGCTCTGGTGGTTTACATTGGCTAAGGGCAAATTCAACAAAACATTGGGGATCAGTGCAAAGAGGGGCTGAGCCTGGAGGAGATTGAGGCACCTCATTGCAGCTACAACTTCCTCAGGAGGGGAGAAGGAAGGGCAGACATTGATCTCTTATCTGTGGTGACCAGTGACAGGAGTCAAGGCAATGGCCTGAGGTTGTGTCAGGGCAGGTTTAGGTTGGATATTAGGAAAAGGTTTTTCGCCCAGAGGGTGGTCGAGCACTGGAACCCGTGGCCCAGGGAAGTGGTCTCAACACCAAGCCTGACAGAGCTCAAAAAGCATTTGGACAACACTCTCAGGCACATGGTGGGATTCTTGGGATGTCCTGCACAGGACCAGGAGTTGGACTTGAAGATCATTGTGGGTCCCTTCTGACTCTGTGATTCCATAAATCCATCTGAGGCTTCACTCATTAAACAGAGAATGGGAAGATGCAGAGTCACGTGTTTGCTTACAGTCAAATCCACACTCTCTCACTTGGAGTTTAAATCATGCACTCAATCCATGCTGTCAGTAAAGGGTGGAGGCAAAAGTACCCTCATCTTTTGCCTCTGTTAAATACACTCCCAATATCTCATTTTTTTTAGTGCAACAAATGCATTAGGATTTACATACTATATAGCATGAGATAGGGAGGAAGAGCTCGCTGGTCAAAATAAACACTCCTATTTTTTTCCTCATTGATGGGCAATTGCAGCTCACTTTTGACTTAAATAGGATTATATGATTTACCTCTCTCTTAGAGCCTTTTATCCTTATCAGTGAGACAATCGCAAGCAGCTGTTTGTTTCAAAACAGACTAGAGAAAAACAAACAAACAAAAGCCGAGGCTGAATCACAGATGAACACATCCACAACCTGCACATCCTGTATGTAATTTGAAATATTTCCTATCCTAAAAAATGAAACTAGTGATGCAGATGGAAAACAAATCAATCCACTGGGCTTGAATACTCACAGGCAACAATGAGGAAGACTGAATTTTTCTTTTTTCTCTGAATGAGTGCTGCTGCACAGACTAACCATGCATTGCTAACCATATTTAAAGAGCTGATATGCTCAAAATACATCCTGTTGGGAAGCAGAGCATGTGGAATACGACCATTTGCTTTATGCAATTCAGGGAAAACCAGCAACAGGTTGTGCAAAACATAAATCAAATTGGGAGAATTCTATAAGTAGTGCTGGAAAAATGAAGACAGCTTTTAAATATGTACCAACTCAGGAAAATAATCACTTGGAGTTAATTGACTCTAGCTGAACACCTGGGGCATATGATCAGTTCACAGCATTTATTTAATTTTTTTAAGTTCCCTCCAGTTTCTTCCTTATTTGCAGACACAAATAAAGCTGAAAACACAATGATGTCTATGTTCTTTATATTAGACATTCATATTAAAATATTTCATTCTAGCCTTCATAAATGGTAATAGAGCTGGGGTGTCAAAGTTGACATAATAAAAATTTCCTGATCTTCTGAAAGCTTTGTTTGTTTGTTTGTTGTGGTTGTTTTGTTTTCTCTTGTTTTGTTTTAGTTATGTCTTCTGAAACATATTTCAAACAAAAATCTATATGTACTTTGTTATTTTTCTAAAATCTTCTTCATCTAAACGTGCTTCTAACCAATTTTATTCACTGGATACTGTGATGATGGGAAGGAAGAATCCTTCACACCAAACTGAATCTAAGAGATAATGCTCAAAGCAGTTGAGACAGTGAGGAAGCTACAGGAAGGGATAGAATCTGACAGAAATAGTAGCATAATATTTCCACATGTAGCCCAGATGTACACAGGCAGCTTGTGCTAACATATCTGTTTTCATGGCAAGTGATTACAGACAAGTGGCTTTACCTTATGTATAAATCAGAATAAGTGATTTGGAGCCATCACTTATAACTGCAGAAGCCTTTCAGCCTATTCAAGCCAGATTTTGGTGTCAGGCCTATTTTTGTTGCCTGAAAGAAAATGCAGCTGAGAAATTTAGGAGGTGTATTTAAATGTGTCCATCTAGTTATTCCCATGGTAACATTCCTTTTCTCTTCCTTTCTCAACTGATCTTCATCCTGACCTTTAGTTGTATTGTTCCATTGTGCTATATTGCAAATGGGTAATAATTGTGGAAGAGAGAGATTCCATATCCACAGTGGAGACCTCTGAGCTAACTTCAACGAGGACTTCAGGTCAGTACAGGAGTGCCTAATTTTAGTGGTTTCTCAGAGGACAGCATCTGCAGCCTGGTTTATTGCCTATCTAGGCTTTTAAGAGTATGATCTATAAATCCATGGTACTGACCCTGGAAATCATCTAAGATAGTTAATTGCAGATACTATCACCTGGATGATGCTTCCCAGGTATTTTGGTGCATCTTTCCCATTGCAAATTGCCATCGTGTTGAAGCAAGTAGTCCAACCAGGCCACTTTTTGATCAAGATAGAGGTGTGGGTCCTTCTTTTTCAGATGGTATCCAGTAATTAAAAATACTCATCTGCAGTAAATGAAACCCTGAATCAACTCTGCCCTCTGATTTAAAACAGGAATGTTGCATCCCAGCCTCCAGCATCCCAGCTGAACACACAGACCATTTGATCTGTAACTATGCTCAGGTATTACTTGCATAAAATCTAACAATGTTTAAGGAGTGAAGCATAAATTGGACTATGTGCGAAACAAAAGGAGACCGAGTCTCTAATTTAATGGCAGTGAAACCCATAAAGAAAAGAAAAATGTAATCCTGAGCTTTGCCTGAAAGTATTTGCACTCAAATAGCCTATGAAAAGTCACTTGAGACCAGACATAGTCATTCAGATATCAGACTGTCCAATATTTTTTTTGCTGAAGCTGTTTCTGTTTTTGTAAGTTAATAAATATTCATCAGCTGAGACTGTAGGAAACCATAACGGACTGTAGTAAACCATAATTTAGCACAGAAGGCTGGCTCTCTGTTCTTAGACTTGTGAGTAGCTGAAGATTATTTGTTGATTTATTTATTCACCTATGTATTTTTACAAGGCAGAGTGTTTTCAACAGGAGACAAATGGGAACAGTATACACTCAAATACCTCATACTATAAACGTTCATGCATTGACTTAGTGTGCTGACTCTGATGCCTTGGCATTGGCCTCTCACAGGGTCACAGCCTCCTTCAGCATCCCTCTGCTCTGGTGTGGGGTGCTCCCCAGGCTGCAGGTGGATCTCTGCATCCCCATGGATGCCCATGTGCTGCAGGGGCACAGCTGCCTCACCGTGGGCTGCACCAGGGGCTGCAGGGGAATCTCAACTCTAGCACCCGGAGCAGCTCCTTCTCCTTCACTGATGCTGGTGTCAGCAGGGCCATTTCCCTCACATATTCTCACTCCTCGTTCTCTGCCTGTTGTGCAGTTCTTTTCCCCCTTCTTAAATACATTATCTCAGAGTCACTACCAGTGTCACTGATGGCCTTGGCCAGTGGTGGGTCTGTCTTGGAGCCATCAGGGATTGGCTCTGCTGAACATGATGGAAGCTTCTGACAGCTCCTCATGGAAGCCACCCCTGCAGCCCCCCCACTACCAAAACCTTTCCATGCAAACCCAATACATTACTTGACTAAAAGGTGAAAATTTATCTTCTCATCTAGGTCTCTTCTGCCAGAAATTCTATCTTCTTTCCTGTCTCTTTTAGAAAATCATTTAGCTATTCAGTTTCAGGAGAAGGATCAGTTTATGGATCTTGAGAGGACTAAACTATTTGGAAATTAAAAACCTTCTCCCCTTTGAAAGAATTACTAAAATTTCTGTCTGCTGAAAAGCATGAGTTGGAATCATACTTTTCCTCTGTCACTGTATGGGAGAGCTTGGGTAGGGATCACTAATTTTCCTTCCCAAGAATATGCTTTAATCCCTACAAGGGAAACATGAAGTGTCCCTGTTTCCTTTTCTTTTTCTTTGAATGGTGCAAGGAACCCATATAACATTCAGTAGGAAATATGTACTTTGAAGGAGGGCAGCAATGGATGCTAATGTATTTATACCTTTTATAAAATGTGAAAATCTGCAGAAATTTTTCAACACCATAAAGTCATCAAATCTTTTTATTGACTCAGGTGGGCTTTTAATTTCACCCCAGATGTTTCAGAGTTGAAAACTTCTAAGAAGCGTTTTGCAAAGCTGACATCCAGCAAAAATCAATGAGTTCATAGGTAGTCCCACACAAGAATCACATCAAATCAATTTTTCTTAGTGCATCATATTTTCAGGACACTCATTAAGCAATTCCAGGCATATTGAAAACATATTGATCTTTATTAAATGCGTAAACAAATCCTTTGAATGTTGATGTATTGAGCAGGCATGAACTCTAGAAATAGATTCAGGAAAACAGAGTAATACAAAATTTTGGCACACAGGCAATACCAGACAATGCCAGGTTCACCTTGCCGAACACATTTCTTTGTCACAAGGGAACATTGCTGGCTCTTGTTTTACTCGGTGTCCACCAGGACCCCAAGATCCTTTTCTGAAAAGGTGGAACTGATGCCTTAGGTTTTAACTTTTATATTTTTCAAATCCTGTACTGCCTAATGTGTAACTCTGAAGTTTCTTGTGGCCTGTCAGCTGCTGTTCTCTCATGCTGGTTAGACATAACAAACCTCTCTAGGGTTCCACATCAAGGACACCAGGCCCCAAAATGTGTAAACTAAAACCCTCTGAAGAGGGACAAACTTGGGGTAATTACATCATGAACTGAGGTTATAACTGGACAATTAACCCTGATATGCAACTGAACTAAACTTATAAAAGTGTGAAGAATCCGTTGACTCGGGGTCCATCTTGGGTGTAGCCTTTTGACTGCCCAAGGTGTACCTTGAAGGCCCTTCAAATAAATACCTGCCTTTATTTCCTTATTCTTGTCTAGTCTCTGTGTTTTAGGTGGTGCCCTCAGGCATCAGAACCTATAGTCATGCAAACTCAGAAATCAGAAGTAGTTGAATATGATATTTGCAGCATTATTTTCTAGTGGATATTCACAACGTTGTCTGTTGTACGCTTACACAGGCCTTGGGGTTGACATCTTCAGACTTTTCAACTATACTGCATGATTTCTGCATCAATTCCTTTGATTACTGCTTGCAAATTAGTAGAATGACATTCCCAATGCATCAAGAAGGTTCAAATGATGAAGAATATACCCAATCTACATCAAATTGTTGCATTTATTAACAAACTTCAATATTAACATTTTTCATGCTACAAAACTTACTCTTTAGTTTTTAATTTTTATAAGAAACATATGCATGGACAATGAACGTGATGCAAAAATAGTTCAGTTAAATAGGAATTTGTTTACTATGGTTTGTTTAAATTTTTTTAAACCTTCTGAATAATAATAATAATAATAATAATAATAATAGATTAAAATATGTTTCTAAGCAATGAATAATTGAATGATCAATCATTATCACTTTACTGTGAAAAAGGTGGATCTCAGCAATGGATCTTGAAAGATTTTGCAGTGAGGCCTAGAATTATTTAATCCACATAAAAGTTGCAAGATATACAGCAGAGAAAGCAAATACTAAGGTGACACATAGAAAAAGATGAAGATATATGAATCCAAATACTTCTGCTTCCATTCTTTTCCTAACATACAAAAAAAAAGAGAAAGAAGTATCTTTGATATCTTCATAAAATCATGGAAAAGATTATGGTGCAAAGTACTGAAAAACACCTGGAGGACAAAGACAACTTCAATAACAGACAGCACAGCTTCATGAGGGGAAGATCCTGCTTGTCAAACCCAACTTCCTTCTATGAAAGGGTAACCCGCAGAGTTGATCTAGGAAAAGCACTTCAACAAGTATCTTTACAGACAAAGTGTCCAGCATTCAGCTAGATAAAGGTGTTATGGGATGGGTGAGTAACTGGCTCACAGGTCAGGCCCAAAGAGTTACAGTGAGTGGGGTGACATCAGACTGGTGACCTGTCACTAGTGAGGTTCCACAGGGCTCCATCCTCGGCCTTGTGCTCTTCAGCATCTTTATTAATGACTCCAAGGAACACTAAATAAAGTTTGCTGATGACAGTAAATTGGGAGGAGCTGTCAACTCCCTTGAAGGCAGAGAGGTCTTGCAGAAAGACCTCAACCAACCATAAGAGCTTTACCAATGGCAAGTGCCAGACTTTGCACATGGGTTGGGGCAGCTCTGGATGTATGGACAGACTGGGGAATGAGAGGCTGGAAAGCAGTTGTGGGAAGGACATGGGGGTCCTGGTCAATGGAAAGTTGAATAGGAGTCAGCAGTGCCCTGGCAGCCAGGAGGGCCACCCATGTCCTGGGGACATCGGGCACAGCATCACCACCCGGGCAAGGGAGGGGATTGTCCCACTCTGACCTGAGCTGGGGAGGCCTCACCTTGAATATTATGTGCAATTTGAGCACCACAATATAAGAAAGACATGAAGCCATTAGAGAGCATCCAAAGGAGGGAAACAAGGATGATGAAGGGTCTGTAAAGGAAGCCTTACAAGGAGCAGCTTAAATCACTTGGTCTGTTCAGCCTGGAGGAGACTGAGAGGAGACCTCGCTGTGGTCTTCAACTTCCTCATGAGGGGCAGCGGAGGGGCAGATACTGATCTTTTCACTCTTGTGATCAGTGACAGAACTCGAGAAAATGGCCTGAAGCTGAGTCAGGGCAGGTTTAGGTTGGATATCAGGAAAAGGTTTTCAACCCAGAGAGTGTTCAGACTCTGGAACAGGCACCCCAGGGCAGTGGTCACAGCACCAAGCCTGCCAGAGTTCAAGAAGCATTTGGACAATGGTCTCAGGCACACGGGGTGATTCTTGGGGTGTCCTGTGCAGGGCAAGGAGTTGGATTGAAGATCCTGATGAGTCCCTTCCAACTCAGCATATTCTATGATTCTATGATAGATTAGAAAATTCAAATTACATTTCCTTAAGTCCTCTTTCTATTTCTTACTAGCTTTGGATGTCTATAAAAGCTATAATTTTCAACTTTGAAAGAGTTCCTAGAAAGCTAATTGTGCTCAACACCTGCTTCTTCTCCAGTCCTTAATTTATGATGTTGACAAAGGTTATTTTCTACCATGGAGAGTACCTTCACCTTCTTCTGTAGCATCAATTTATCTTTCCCGTGACTATGAGAGATACAGCAACTGAGAAGATGAGAAAATGGGAAATTTTCAGTGATTTTGGTACCGCAGCAGAAATCAGACCATACTGACGGGACCTGCTGATTTTTTACTCTGACCACCTTAAGGGTTGCCCAGAGTTTTGCAGACCTCCCCTCTGAAAGCTTTGCACTCCCATGACCTCCAATGCACACACTGCAGCAACTGCCTTAATAAGATGATGTTTCATAAAAGACACTTACGTAGAGAAAACGCCTGCACATTACTCACAAAGCTCTTTCTTCAATCATTCTTACAGCTCCCACCTCAATATGGAAAGGAACAATCATACAAAGTAAAGAGCAAGGGATTTCTGATAAGAATTGCTTTGTACCGGTGCTGATTGACTCTTTCCGACACCTTAAAGCTTCCCGCATCAGGTAATGCCTTTCCTGAAGCCACTGCTGGTTCTGGTTGATAAGGGTACTTGAAATGGTGACAGCTGTGATCTTGTTAAAAAGGGTCAAAAGAAGCAATCTTCGTAACATTTCAATGGTTGGATTATTGCTACTGAAGAGAGCAGTAAATGCCACTTACAACTAAATTTTCCACTTCATCCGAGGCACGGATAACTGTTCTTCTGATACCTTTCCCCCAAGGAAAGCTCTGTAGCAGTAAGCAAAGGAAAGTAATTACATATTTAAAGGTACAGCTGTCTTAGATAAATTCAGTGCAGTGGGAAAAAAATATTAACACAAACCCAGGAAAAAAGAAGGGAATTACTTACAGAAATTTTTTTCATTTAATATATTTTATTAAATCAGGGAAACCATGCCCAACAGCTCAAATTATTTGATTAAAGTCAACTAAGATGCATAACTGTGTATTTATAGGTTTGGGGTTGTTTTTTTTTTTTTAACTACTGCCTTATTAAATGCTTCAATCTTTTTTCTTGTCATGACTGCTTAGGTAACATAAACCTTCTTATCTAAGGTATACAACTACATTATATTATCATTTTCCTTTTTTTCTTTGCCTTTTCTTGCCTTTTTTTAAACCTAAAAGATGTGCTGATCTCATCTTTGACCAGCCATAGGGGACAGAAGAGGGGAACATCCTGTCATGATAAACAGGAGGCTTGGCTGTACAGACAGACACAGGAGATATCCTGCTTTTGCAAATTGCACTGAATACTTAGGCTTTGAATCCACAAAGCTGGTCACCTGCACAGTGCAGATCATTTCTGACTCTCAGAAACTGTTAAGCAGGATTTCAATTTTTTGGATGAATTTTGAAATAACACTAGAAATTGTAGGTATTGCATTTTGTAGTGGGGACATCCAATATTTGAGTGGAGTTTCTCCAATCAGGAGATGTACAGTGTCACAGGACAGAACAAACTCCAAGCAGTTCAAAGAATATCTACAAGGCTCAGGAGAGAGACAAACACACAAATGTTCTGCGCTGAGTTGCTCTGAATTCCCATGTGCTTTCCTAATTATTTTCTGCATGAAAGCAGTTTCTATGCAAGAAGCTTCTATGCTGCAGCTCACTGGACCTCACTCAATGCGATTTAGGGAATAGCAACACTGGATGATGTGGGCAGAGAGGCTGTAGAGAGGCTGAAAGCACCAGATTGATGTGCCGTGCTGTGTCACCCAATGCAGTTGTGATGTGTCTGTCCCTGGCCTGTGTTTCTCCCTGAGCTGTGACGTGTGGCCAGAGGTGCTCATCTTGACAGGTCAAAGGATTTTCATGCCGAGATACAGAGCCACAATCTAAATATTTGTCTGTGTTTGCAGAGGGACTTTAACCAGGAGGTCACCTTAGGCACTTCACAACACTTATAACACAATGAGCACTAGAGAGAAGGTTTTCTACAGAAATTAGAGAAAGAATGAAATATAAAGAGAAGGAAGAAGTGCCTCCTATCTCCGCACAGAACAGAGAATTTAGATAACTTTCTAAAAAAGATGTTAGAACATAGGTCCTTAAATGTATATTCATATCGAGGACAGGAGTTCCCATTATGGAAGTTGTTTGGCTAAGCAGAAGTCTATAGTTCTTTTAATTTTCATTTTAATGCACTTACTTTTATTCTATGACTTTTTAAATTTTAATTTACAGGTGTTTCTGTATTCTGACAGGAAGAAAAAGTAAGCGTGGATCTGAATATCAAGCCCAGTTGTTCAGGATTGCCCTTAATAGGATTTTATGCAGTGATTTTTCAATGCAAACTAGTCCTTTAACTGGAACTCAGGTGAGTTCCCTACATAGAAACTTATAGGCAAATATTTTATATTGATATTTTTACTGATGACAAAATGCAACAAAATTTTAGAATAGAAAAAAATGCCTACATTATATAAATATATATATTTAAATTACTGTACATTTCTGCGATGTTTGCGGTAAACAAAACACCACAGACAACAGTTCCCTATATGCTTGAGGGTTCCAAAAATGTTTGTTTATTGATATGTATTTGTTTTGTGAAGTACTTTATTCTATTCTGCTCCTTTTCTTTCTTTTTTTTTTTTTGTTTTATTTTTCCCCTAGCATGCTACTTTTTACTTTCTCCGTTATTTTACAGCCATTTCTATATATTGATCTGCTGATAGTGCAGTTCTCACTGTGACAGTCTTGAGTTCACCACAGTTTGCTTAAATCCTCTGCAGACTGATAAACCTCCAACTATAGTCACAAGTCTTTTTAGTCCAGGGAGCTAATTTAGTCAAACTAGATGGTTCTAAGCAGGTTGTCAGAGACACTGTATTGCTCTCCATTGGCTAGTTATGGGATTAAAATATTTCATTCAGGGGTACTGGTTCATTTCCCACCAATTTCTTCCGTTCTTAACACCACCCTCCCTTCTCTCTCCACTGCACATATTTAGAACACTATGTCTGAGGCTTATCCATGCATAAGTTAAATGCTAAATTAGTCACACTAGACTTGAGACTTTGTAAACAACAGCATCATTTTCTCTTTCATAAAAGTGAAAGTTATATGCTTTTCTAGACTAGCAACTCTCGCTGATGCTTGTAGCTTGCCACAAGCTAAAACTGTTCTAAAACTGACTTATTCAGTCACTACATAAAATACATCTGTCCAAGTTAAGCAATTTTCCCCACATTTTGTAAGAGCCTATACTGCGTCATCTGGTGTTTCAAAATTCTAATTTGATGGCCAACAGGATAACTGGAATGTTTTCACTACAGCTGTTCCTTGCACTGCAGTCTCTTTTCATCATGCAGTGGAGATCTGCTAGGAGACACAGTTTATAACTAAAATAACGCACTTGAGTGTACATAGTATTGCAGAGCCAAAGAACAGACACAGTGAGCCTGCAGCACTTTCTGGTGAATTTAAATGTTACTATTGGGCAAGAAGTCAAAGACAGATCCTAAAATGGTCTATTTTTGCAATACACTTACACTTTTCTGGCAAAAGGTAAAGCAGGAGAAATGTGAATTTCAATTTATAGATATTGTGCAAGCGGTACTGGTTCTCATTAGCTTTGTGTTCTGTTCCAGGAAAGGTGCAGGGTTCCAGATCTCAATAAAAGGGCCCAGCAGCCAGTGTTGCAACAAAACTGCTGTAATAAAAACAGTAATGACAATATGATAAGAATTAGGAAAAGAAATATAGATCGTGAATAAATCTTCTGTTCCTACAGCTATTGGGAACTCCACTCTCATGGACAACCCAGGTGAACAGCCCTAATGAGATGCAGAGAACCCACCCATGGTGAGGTTCACCACACCTCCTTACTGTGGCTCTGTATATCTAATATGACAACAAAACTATAAATTTGTTTTGACAGCAACCCTCTTATGCCTACCAGAACACACCTGGCTGTATGTGTCTAGAGCCTTCCAGTACGCTTGCCTTTATTTTTGTCTAGTGTTATCCTGTGGTCACTCAGGCTGATCTGTGAGGAACTCAAGCCTTAGCACAAAGACCACCATGGCTGTCAGTGTTTGCTCAAGAAAACTAATCCTTCAGTTCCATGTGTTCCACAAGACTCCTATTAAACCCTCATCCTTGTTGCTTACTGACAAAAATACTGAAATATATTGGATATTTTAACCTGCAAAAAGAAGATGTCATATTCTCCCTATGCAACACTTCAAATATTAATGATGTTTACACAAATATCTGTTTACTAATATATTAGTACCAACTAAATCACTGTGCATATTATCATGTACACCTCATTTAACTGCAGTCAGACCTCTCATGAATTTATATTAAATAAAATATTAGCGAATAACTAAATGTTTGCTCTGTCTTTGCAATCAGTAATTAAAATTTCCCATACTGTCTTGGGATAATAGACTGAGTCACTAGTAAAAAAATTGCATCTTGTAGTGGGATTTACAACGTGGGAGTTTTTTATACTCTGACATCCTCTTCCAATTACTATGATTTTTTAATATAATTCTTGAAGCTATAGCACCTGGGGAATAAAGTTTCACATGAAAAAGTTCTATTTACCATCTTTTTATGCATGAAAACAGATGGGGGCCTCAGACAGATGTAGGGATGGCAGCATGTGTTTGACAGGATGGTCTTGTGTTGAAGGCACTAATTTGGAATTGAGAGGGTCTGTGCTATTCTGTCTCTGACAAACAGTTTCTGAATAGTCTTGAGTGAGTCACCTAATCTTATTCTTCCTCCTCTGTGTCACTAAAATAATCTTAATGATCATTTCTCACTTTTTTGTCACTATCATTGATAAAGATGAATCCACTAGAATAGAAGTTGATAGCTAACTAGTAGTTAGTGATCAAGAGCTCATATTTCAAATGTGTTCAGAACAGAAGATGGTCCAAAATTATGAAAGGGATAACTTATCCCAAGGAAGCAATCTTGGGAGTATAACTGAGAGGCAAGATACATTTATAAGGAAGAACATCAATGATAATTGGGAGTTCGGTAGGAAAATTTATCAAGAGATGCTGATGAAACTGAAAGTTTGCAATCAAGGAGCAGAATATGCTAGTTTTCCAGATTCTCAGATATTTTACCCTTACCATAAAGCACAAATACAAGTAAACAAATTATTTAGCCTTCCTTGCCCCGAGTCCATCTCTGGCAGCAAGCCTTACTGGCACAGGTAAAGGTATATGCTTCAATCTAATATGCATAGGCATTTCACTTAACCCAACATGGTATTTTAACTGACAGTATCATCATACAAATCATAATGTGTCTATTAAAAAGACTAAGAATATCCATCTGACATTTTAGTAGGTCAATATCCAGGTCATGCTGAATTTCATGTTAGCATGACTGTGTAAAGATCAAATCTTGGGTAGTAAGTTATTTAACAGCAAAATTCAAGATGAGAAGTAAATGTAAAATTACTGGATAACTCAAAAAGAGGTGTAATAAAGATAAGAACAAGCATTGACCAGTCTAATCTCGTTTACAAGCCTAATGAAAAATTAGATGTCTGAGGAAAACTCTGTGAGGGTCATGCAGACTTATAGAATGAAGAATAAGGGTTTCTCCCCTTGAACTCAATGGTTCTTAAAAGGCTTATTCAACATCAAAAACTCAACATAATGGATGCCATTCTGAAGATCAGGGGTTAGCCAAGCATAAAATATTTTCTGAGTACAGTGATAACAGCAGCAGCTTGAAACAACATGCCAGGTGACCTACTGGAACTTATAACACAGTGTTATAAGGTCTAGAATCTTCGTACTTTGTTTTTAAATCTAGAAGCCAAGAATCATAAGTCTGTCATTCATAAATGACTAATTGACAGTCACCAAGAAAAAATGACCACGGTCTCTATCAGCAGTAGGTAGGATCCCAAATTTTGAAGAATACCTGTTATATACTAATTTGTTGCCAAAAAGTAGAAAGAGTGGTGACAAAAATGTTGTACTACTAAGGTCAACACTCTGAATTACAGGGGTTAGTGGCAGGATTAGCAGTGGTAGTAAGAAAATGCACAGTATTATGGCTTTATGGAAATATCAAATGGAATTTGCTACTACTGAACAGTGATTAGAAATGCATTCACCCTCAAAGGTAGAACTCATTTCATAAGTGTTGCTGAAACCCTTTTTTTTTCTTTCTCTTTTTTGGGACAATCTAAAGCATTATGTGGGAATACAATACTTCCACAAAGATGTTCTTAAACTCTTTTGAAAAGGAATAGACAAAAAGAAAAAGAGAAAGCAGTCCCAAAGTACTGAATATCCCAGTTTTCAAAACTTTCATTTGAGAAACAGGACTGTCAGTACTGAGCCTACTTGTCTTGCTTTCTGCAAGCTCTCTTACTGACCATGGGCAATCTCTATGTGTCTTTTTCTTATTATCCTGAAGGAAATGTTGTATAGACAAGGGATTAATTTTCATTTCCCTTGCTGCTGGAGTACATCACCAAACACACAAAAACTGATTTTTTTGCTGCTGGTGAAATAACATTGTATTGTCCTAGGTATTTTTACAGAAAACATCAAGGTTTACATAGGAAAAAAAGTCACATTCCTCAATTCACTCTTTCTCTGCCTCAAGAAGGTATGGGATATAAAATGAGTGCTTTGCAAATCAAAGAATTGTTGCTAAAGACATGCTCACATCTCAAAGACATAAAAATACTTGTTATATATTCTCGAGGAACTTACACAAATTCTTGAAGAGAAATGAGGAGCCCAAACTTCAATCAGACACAAAAGTGAAGGATTTGTTTTTGAATCACTGAAGAAAAGTCCTTTCAAGAGCATGCAAGGCCAAAGACAATAAAAAGAAAATTAAAATATCACGAAATCAAAATTAATGCATTGAGTGGAAAGATAAGTCTCTTTTTAGGCTCAGTATTGCTTTTTTAAAAAAATGTTGTCATAGTAAGAAAGAAGGTTGTTTCTTTTAAAATAAACTCTCTACTTGCCCTTGGGGAGTGTGGTGGTTTAGGCCAAATTCAGGGAAACGTCCAAAAGGAACGTCTCCTCAAAGGAAGGCAAGACACCTCAAAGTCACCCCAAGACAGGGAGTCATTTCAGCCACCCTCCTGCAAGGACAAAGGGGATAAAGGCATTGTCATTTCTCTTTGTGGTACTGCTAAAAAGTGGAAAATGCCCTGAATTTTCCTGAACTGCCTCATCTCTTTGTACTGCTTGTGCTCAGGCGGTCTCAGGGGCGTGCCCTGAGTAATGGGGATTGACTGCAGCACAGACCCATGAACTAGGCTGAGGTCACTGTCACAGCCTCCTTCCACATGTTGGAAAAAGAAGGGAAGAAACTCAACTAAGAAACAGGCAAGACTTCCTTCCTTCCTTCCTTCCTTCCTTCCTTCCTTCCTTCCTTCCTTCCTTCCTTCCTTCCTTCCTTCCTCCTTCACTCTGTCCTTCCTATCTTCCCTTTCCCTCATAATCTCTTCTTCCCTTCCATCTGTTTTCTCTCCTCCACATATTAATCCATGCCTTTTTACTCCACTGGTGTTTCCCAGATGGGAGGAAGTGGCAGAGTAGCAGCAGAAAACACTCCAGATGTGAGAAGAGATGGATACAACTCTAGCCTTGAACGTGTCATAAAATTAGGTTGCAGAAAGTCCAACTGTCACTGGCTGTGTTTGACTGTGAAGATCTTCCCCTATAAATATGTGTTTTGTTTTGTTTTGTTTTGGCTTTTTTGTTTTCAAAGTGGTGAAATTAAATCCTGCCTTCCAAGAAGGGCATTGATTTTCCATCACCACTAAGAAAACTTCTTCAATAGAGAGGCAAAAAACTGGAATTTCTATTGATATATCACAATCAAATGAGAGCCTTTGGCTATTTCCTCCAGCCCACTGGAGCACCAGGGTAAAGGAATAGATCTTGCTGTATAAAAAATGCTCTTAAAAATATTATTGCTAACTCACTTTGGGGAGTTTGATCTGGAAGGGCCTCGGGTTACTGTTTAATCTTAGCAAATTTTATTTTCCTAAATTTCTGTTTCAGTAAGTGCTGATGTAAACCATCAAATTCCATAAAACACTTAGAGTACAATTAAATTATATTCTTTCCATGGCTAATTAACTGAACAATTGTGCTCATATCCAGTCTCAAGATCCATCTCTTCTTCTTGACATAAAGATTTTTAAAATTATTCCATGGTTTCTTTTGTTATTTATTTCTTGTGCAACCTCACCTAGGAATTGTTTTATCACTTGAGGCAGAATTATAATGTGTATAATGTATATAATAGGGTGCCTACAGCAAGATGAGTGCTTAAGTGAGGAGCTCAGACTTCCCCATAGTAAAAGATAGAGTCCCCTGGGAAGTCCTTGGAAATATCTTTTTTATTGATATCATTGATACGTATACATATTGATATCATTGATGTACAGTATTCCTTTGGGCACTAATTTAAAGTATGTAAGTCTCAAAATCTGCCCCTGCCAGGAAGAATCATAAGCACACCTTGTTACATATCACTACGTTATTTAAAGTTAAAGGCTTGCTTGAAGTTGGAGTCAAATGTTATTGATGACAAGAACACAAATAAACTTAAAGAACGAGTGCCAAAGTCACCCATGGGCCAGTTGAACTTTCCATGAAATTCGCTGAAACCACAAAAGGAACAGCACATGTAATCTCTGGAACATCCGTAATGCGATGAACAAAATCAAAAACTACATAAAACCCCAGATTTCTCCAAATCCTTAAGAGTGTTCCCTGCTACAGCAGCCAGATAACACTTGCATTATTTTGCTTTGCTTTTCTTTAACAAATGAAGTTCTGAATGTCCTGATCAATCCAGAAGATAAGGAAGCTTTTTTTGGCAAGCGCACAAAAGCATACACCATGGATTTAGCAAGCTGATCCTTCATTCTGTGCAGATGCCAGTTGTTATATAAAAGCATGAGGTAAAAATTCAGGGCAGATTTTGGGAAGCAGCTTGGGTTGTGCAGCTACCGATTGATTCCTGAAGAGCAGCAATAGAGTTAACAAGACCACATGAGTAAATGTCTCATTACTGAGCTGAGTTTTATAATTCAGCACCAGATCCGTGGTGGGTATAAATCAGCATAAACTGGTTGTGGATGTGGCACACTAATTTGTCAGACCCCACATTCTTTGGTGAACAATAATCCTTACTTCCTTCCTTCCCATTCTTGAAAATAAGAAGGCAGTTTTGTGGAAAACTTGACATTTAACTTCCACTCTGTGCAGAGAAATGTATCTAGTGCTTGATTTTACTTGTGTTCATGTATCGTTTCCCCTCCCACCTCCTGTCCTTGTTGAACAAGAACTTAGAGGTTCAAGCCCTTGGGGCATGGGTGTCATGATTAGCAATGTGGACCTTAAAAGTACTGTGACAGTTGTTCCATGTCCTAGCATTTACTTCAGCAGTAAATTGAAATACCTTGAGGAATAAATACTAACCACAGAAAACAGATTGTGATCCGAAATCAAATTCTGGAACTGAACTATGTTTGAAAATTATTTCAAAACTTTCTTCTTCTTCACGTACCTGTCAAGATCTAATATAAGCCCTCAATTTTTATTGCTGCTAAATTTTTCCTTGCTGTTAAAAGCAAGGAAATTTTTATTTGTTGAATTTTCGTCACACCAAGTTACTTTTGAGGGAGAAAGGAAAATGAGAAAAGTCCGAGATTCTAAACCGCTCATTTGGCTTCTGATACAAAGAAGTTGGCAATCCCTCGTGCTCTGTGAGAGAGGAAGGCCACAAAGCACAATATGTAGAAGAACAATATGTATTTGTTAATTTAGGTTGTTCCTCAGTGAGTTTGCTGATGTGACATGCAGTTGTTAGAACCAGGCTAGGTGGAAATGTGACCTGAGAGTCATAGGATCCGGATCTGGGCTGCGTTAGCAAACTAACGGCATTATGATCCACAAGGCTGCTACTTAACTGTTATCTGGACTCCAAGGAAATTCAGGTTTCCAGAGTGACTAAGTTTTGTGTGTACATTCAGAAGTATAAAAAAAAAGTTCAGAAAAACCCTCTGGATTTTTCCACTTTCTCTGTGCTTGTATAAATTTGAAGTTAGATCATCTTGTTCAGGTCTGTGAAACGTTGAGTTTTGAATGTCTTCAAGGACAGTCTCTACAGCCTCTCTGGACAGCCTATTTCATCGATAACCACTCCCCTTGTAAAGGGTTTTTTACTTGAGTCTCTTGGAAATTCCCCTTTTACGTCTTTGACTCTTGCCTTTTGTCCTTTCATTGTATAGTTTTGAGCGAAGTTTGGCTCAATTAGTGGTTGCAGAGAACTGTTAAATATCTTTAGATGCAGCTTTTCCAGCCTAAACCAACTCAACACCCCCTGGTACCTATTTTGCTCGAAACCCTACTTTTTTCATGAGCTTCTTGCTCTAAATATGCATATCCAGTTGGTTATCATGTCTCTTCTACTGGGAACTGATAAATTCAGACTCTTCCCTTTGTGTCCCTAGAGCAAGTTCGTGCATTTGGTGCTGCTGAGCTCCATGAGTTTTCTGTCAGCCCATCTCTCAAGCTCTTTGAGAGCCTCTGAACAGTGGCTCTGCCCCTCAGAATAATGATGACTTCTCCCATCTTGGTGTCAACACCAGGTTTGCTGCAGGTATGTTCTCTCTGTCTGTACAGCTTAGTAATGGACAGGTTAAAATCTGAAGCTCAGAAACATCAGAAATGCTATCAAAATCACAGAATCAATCAATTAGGTTGGAAAAGGTCTTTGAGATCCTTGAGTCCAACCTTTAACTGATCACTACCTTATCAACAAGAACATGGCACTAAGTGTCACATCCAGTCTTTTCTTGAACACCTCCAGGGGTGGTGACCCCACCACCTCCCTGGGCAGCCCACTCCAATGTTTAACAATCCAATGTTTACCACCTGAGCTAAAACAGGATCTGGAATCAGGATATATCACCTCTAAGCAGTTTGATCAGAAAAGTGTAAAGAAAGGCCTGTTCAGCTGCTGAGAAAATACAGCAGCATCTGCTGTTTATTTTGAAGTGCAAGAAGAACAACTTCTTTTAGAGGTTACACCTAAAACAAACCCTTATGCCTGAATAATTTCAAACACACAGTTTTTCCTCATTGCAACATGTTCTCTAATCAGGAGCCTATTAAGATCAAGGAAGAGGTCAAATTCCTGTTGAATTTGCCTGACTTTATGGAAAAGAACTTGGAATTGATCGGGTCAGAGAATGGAGAGAAAAAGTGAAAAAGAACATCTTCCTGGGTAGTCCTCTAGGAGAAAGCAGCGTGGGTTCCTAGGACTGCTCTCATATTTTGCATTAGAAATGAAGCTTCATGTCTTGTCCTTGATTCCAGAAAGGACAAATCGCATTCCTCACACTCTGTGCTTCCAGTTATTCTTTCATGTCTCAGAATCAATAAGAAATAAATCACAGATGCCATGTGTTGGGCTTTTTCTTACTGTTGGCACTTGATTAACAAGCATCAGAGACAGTGTCCGACATTGGAAAGCAGAAGCCTGAGTAAACTCTTACATAGGGATGTTGGAAAAAAAAACTCTGTGAGATAAACAGTCCAATTAGTCTCCTACTGATATACCTTAAACATCTTTATAGATCATACTGGGGAAACTCCAAGAATCTGGAGTGGCTGCAAGTAGGACAGATTTTGCATGACAAAACCTAGAATAAATCAGTTAACAAAATAATTAGTTATAGATAAATAGAATAATAGGAAGTAAAAAAGAAAGGAATCATGGGGAATTAAACCTGGCACTTGTTACCCATATGAAATTAAATGTGGGAATAGATAGGAAGGTTGTCTTGGGAGTAAATATTTAATGGGGAATGATCAGGAACAGCCAAAAGTAGATGATTGCTCAAATTCAGTTAGACAGACATACTTTATTTTGTTTTATGGGAAGTCCAGCATCTAAATCACATTTAGAAATGTGGCTGTCATCAAATGCCAATACCAAATAGCTGAGGAATGACATGAGCTTTTACTCACGCCTTAATTATTAATAGCCTTGTTTTGTAGAAATCAGACTTTAAGAAAAAACTGTCAACTCATGCGCAGAAAAATTCAGCAGCAATTCACGTCCCCATCAGGCAGTGGTTCCCAGATTTATTCCACAGCTTGGGTTAGAATTTCTCTGGAGCCAGAACAGAGTTGCAAAGCAAAAGAGTTGTTGCTGCTTGGAGTGGGATCTTGCCTCTTGGTGCAGCTGAGACTCCTACAGTCCCAAAACTCCATGAACTATTGCAATAGACAAAATTGCTCTCTGGCTACTTGCTACAACAAAGTGGATGCCCGCAGTAACAGATCTCAGATTCTCAATCCTGCCCAGTAGCTGACCCTGAATCTTGAGACCTCAAAGCTGCCAACACTTGGACATAAGATCATAGAATCACCGAACCATTTAGGCTTGAAAAGAGCTCCAAGAGCATGAATTCCAACCATTAACCCATTTAAACAGTAAGATTCCCACTCCGATTAATGATTCACAGACCCACTTGCACACACCCGCACAGGCACACCGTGGGTCCCTGTAGTCCCCCTTGGACACACAGTCTACTCAGAGGCTGGCCCTTGGACCCAGAAACTTCTCACATGGAGACACACACTTGCAGAAGGGTCCCTTGGTTCATCTCTAGACTTTCTGGACTCCTCAGTAGCTGGCTGGGACATCCTGGCCCCTCCATTAGCCAGCTCAAAGATGGAGCCTCTCTTGAACCCAAACCATCTCCATATCAGAGCCCTTTCCTTGAGCCACATCAGGGATCCTACATCCCAGGCACTGACCTCCCTTTTCTCTGGAGGTCACATGAGAGTTGATCCTTTGTCCTGCTGGGCGAGGCTTGGAACAGTCCTGGAAGAAACTGGGACTCATGTCTGAGGCTGGGGCTCCCCAGCCTGCCTTTATGTCTCTGGACTCCTCTGTGTCTCTGGAGGTGAGTCTTTAACCACATGATCTGTCACTGATTACTGTAAATGGTCTCTCTGTTACTTCTGAGTAAATTCTGAACACTGCCCGCAATGGGGAAACCCTGAACCTGCCTCGATCTTCTCCTTTAATGATCTTTTCTCTGCTTTTTGCTAGTTTCTTCTTACATTTCTGTTTAAAAAAGATGCAGACTACCATGACTGTTTCATTTACTATTCGGCTATAAACCCACGATCAGAGAAAAATTGAAAGAAAGTGATGTGTGAAAAAAACCCACGAAACACAAAGACACCAGCCCAGCTAAAAGCTTTTTAAACATCCTGATAGTAGCAAGAGTTTATTAGTTTCTATAATGCATAATAAAACTGTATGCATGTCTATTTATTCTTATCAGCGAGGTTTACAAGCAAGTATAATCAGCAGGAAGAACAATTGCTACTCCCCTGTTCCTCTCATTCCCCACTTTTATAAGTTATTCCTGTTTTGTCTTCAGCAAAATAGCATTAGACTTTAATAACAGCGGTATCAAAACCTTCAGACATTCTCAGCTAATTCATAACTAATAAATAAGGCACTTTATGTGCTCTGTACTACCATCAAATACACTGGGGGAGAGGGAAAAGGGGGAAATTAGTTCCAATAAGTAAAAGGAATGGGTTCTTGAGAAGGCAGCTTCTTCCCAGAAAGAGTAAATATTACTACGTGGAATAATTTTTAAAAACTATTTAATAGTTTCTCTCCCTTTATTACTTTTCTTTACAAAATCACTCAAGAGCTAAACAAATGAAGGGCATTGCTAAATTGAAATCCTTACTCAATGCTTGACACATTTCAAAGCTTCAACATATGAGGCAATTTTTCTCTTCATTTCTCCCTTCTGACACACACATTCTCCTTTCTCTTTTTTGCTGGAAGGAGTAACAAATATTTAAGTTACCCACATAATTCATCAAGATTCATTTGAATCCCTCATATCTTTTGTAACTGGAGCCTTGTCAACAGTGCCACGGTCAAGGTGCTAACTTTGCTTGACCAGTCTCTATGTGCCAGAAATTCTGAATTAACAGTTACACTTTTGTGGGGGAAACAGGGAACCAAAATGGCTTTACTGATGCAAAATATACCAAGGAAGCCTTAATGATTTCAGGTTTGAAGTACACAGATATCACAAAGGCTAAAACATGAGCTATGTACATTTCCAAGAGCAAAAATGTGACAAACCTTTAAAAGCAGTCAAAACCAACAAAAAAACCAGTATGTCCCAGACTGGCACCAAAGTAGGAGATTTATCTGACACTGGGACCCAGCAGAAGGCTGACATCCATGAAATAAGACCAGAGATCTGAATGCAGCAATTTTTATTGCCTTGTACCAACCCTGTCACAGGAGGGATATTCCCACGAATATTAATAAATTGTGAACAACAGCTTGTTTAAGGTCTTCATTAACTAATGTCTCCAACTACTGTCTAAAGTACACTTATGTAAGCACCCAGAGTGATACCCTTCCTTTTGCAATGACCTGTCCACTGTTATACTGTTTTATAACTTATGATGCAGACTTCCCCTTTCAAATATCCATTTCCATTGCCTGTTCTTTCTCAAGCAAACTTAATTATTCTCATTTCCAGAGCTCTCTACGTTGAATTCTGCAGCTTGGTTTTAGGGTGTGTTTGTGGCCAGATACTAACATCTTATTTTTAGCTGTTACAGCAGAAAAATGAATTGAGGTCTTAGAGTTTGGTTCATCTTGCACAATATGCACAGCCAGACTAAATATCTCAGCTCCTTTTACAGTCAGTGGAGAGAAGCATTTCCTTCTTGGCGCAATACATCTTCATCTAAAGTAGTTGGTTAAAATTAGGGCAGAGAAATCACTCACTGAGAAACTTAGTATCTCTGCTGAAGAGAATAAGAAACAAGGGTGATTAGCTTGGATGTAAATGTCTTATTTAAAATGAATTTAGTTGAAGGCCACCTCCATCTTCTGGTCAAAAAAAAGCCTTGATCCAGCTGTAGTTCCTTTCTTCTGTAACAGCCTCTGGCTCAAAGCACAGGACTGCAGACAGGCATAGCTGAGCTGGCTCAAACTCTGGCACCACTAAAACCAGAGCTACTGATTTGTCTCTCCTGACATTTGGAAGGGGTTAGTCCAGGTAGGGCTCATTTCTCTTTTCCTGTCTCACTGGTAAGGAAGGAAGCTTTGGAATGATGTGAATCCCTGCTGGAATGCAGCATAAATATCAGAAAGTGGCAGAAAATTGACCTATCCTCTCATCCTTATGTGAAGAGACAAGTACACAAAACCTGCCACAATTAATCATCTGCTTCCTAACAAGCTTTGATTAACCTGAGAAGCCTAGGGCTGTTGTTGCCCCAATTCTGTACAAGAAGCAGATCTATATTCCTATTTACATGCAAACTGGTCCTTCAAATCACAATTGCGTAGATGAGAAAAGGGAGCTGATTTGATGATTTAGTGACCCAGTCCCAAATGGCAGGGCAAATGATCTTTCATGGCAAATCCTGTGAGCTCTCTTTCATTTCTCCCTGGACTACCCCTTGTCTTTTTCCTTGAATTTAAAAGTAAAATTTACCTATAAGGTCTTTACTAGCTTTAGTGTAAATAAAAAATAGCCACAGTTTTTTTGTTGCTTTTTTTTTCAACATTCCCACAGATTGCTGTTGCCAAAAAGCTTGTGCAGGTGTCATAGTTTTCAATTCTTGATGAATATATGACAGTGCGATAAAAAACTGAATTGAGCTGATCATAGTCTGCAGTTAGATGACTGTGCAGGCCCTTATTCTCGTTGACCATTATTTAGTTCACAGGCTGTGCCACTTAGCCCTTGAGCCAGTCTGCAGCTGCTGCTTCATCTTAAGTGCCTCTCCTGCCCAAGAGAATTCTGCAGTTGCTAAAGAACGGCCTCCCCTTACCTTGACACATCATTGCTGCCTCTTTTTGGATGAATTCAAAAGCACTGTTGCATCCAATCGGGGATAAATTCACTATTTCCTGGACTCATTCTGCTAGGCATGCCTATTTCTTGTATCATGTTCTGACACCCTGTGTGACTCTTGGGGTGTCCTGTGCAGAGCCAGGAGCTGGGCTCCATGATCCTTGTGGGTCCCTTGCAACTCAGATTATTCTATGATTCTATTCAACTCTTCTTCCTCCTCCAGGCTGCTCTATTGAAACGAAATGAGCATTTCTATGGTATCTATAAGATCACCGTTTTTCCACTAAAATTTGTCCTTAACATAGGCACAGAACCTTACAGCATCTCATCCCTGGTCACTTGCACCAGGGACTGAGGGAGCTTCTGGTGGAACCATTTCCTGCAATCCTGAATTCCATGATCACTTCATAAACGTTACCAAGTTTCAAAGGAGACATCAACTGGCTCTGTATTTCACTGTGGACTCAGCCTTCCCTCCTTATCCACACTTCATGAACATTGGTTCTGTCCCTGGTCGGATTCTGAAGCAAGGTGGTTGTCTCAAAGAAGCTTCATCTCTGATGTCATGTTTCAGTACAGCCCATGTTTTTTCCAAATGGATCCTTCTGCATTATGTATCCTAAAACACCAAGATAAGAGGCTTTGTGCCCTTATAAAAGGGCAGTGCCACCACTGAATTATGAGTGTGACTTCCAAGGGTAGGCAACATGCAACGTGAACTTCATGCTTTGCAAGGAACACTATTAAACTGCAGCACAGCAATCACTATGTGTGGAAAAACAAGTGCAGGCAAGCACACACATACAGATTATGTCCCAGAAGTGCTACAGGGTTCCCAAAGCACACTAAGACTAAATGCTAAATGGTGTAGGATCAGAAGTTGGCCCCAGAGAGGAGTAACTCTGAAAGCATGGAAGTGAACTAGTTTTTGCTGTTTAGCCTGGGGTAGAGAGTTCTCTTCCTGCTGTGGTCCCTGAAGATATTACTGCTCTATAAAAATCACCATGAGTTTTTCACTCCACTTTTAGTGATAAGCTCATTTTTTTTTATCTGAGGATGGCTGTACTTAAAATGGCTTGATTTGTGTTTAATGTGGAAAATTCAGAGAAACTTATATGAAATTTTCAAAGTTTGCATTCATAGCAATTAGGACCTGCATTATCAGATTAGTCAAAACAAATGGAAATATGTGTAATAATATTTTGAATGACTGCTATAACGTATTTTGTCACCTCACTGCTAGAACAAAAAACATATAATCACTATTCTCTCTGTTTCTTCATAAGAATTTAATCAGTAACTCTCTAAAGAGAGTGGAAAAACCTCACCAATCTAGATTTTACTTCTGGCAAATTTACACTGATTTTAAAATACCTTTTTCTCAGATTCCGATGTGTGTTTTATTCAGGATATGAGAACTTTTCTTGCTTGTTTCTTTTCTGAAAACAAATGAACAGTAAAGAACTTCTTGATTTTTCCTAACAAACTAATTGATTTTAGGCAATTAGATGGAGATACTAACAGAAGTAGTTAATTAGCTAACTGTCCAGTATTTCCTACAAACTTTTCCTCAGAATTCTAGAAAAGCTTTGTATTGCATTTCTTGATGAGTTTATTTTACTTTTTTTAACAATGTAATTTTCCATGCAAAAAATATTGAAAGAAATTACAAGGCAGGTTCCTTCAAATAAAATGCCTTTATTTCTTTCAATATATACTTTTGCCTGGAGCTGTACCAGTTCATGAAATCCTAATTAAACTTTATATTTCTACAATTACTTAAGCAGATCCTCTTGTCCTCTGCTTCTCTCTTTCCAGCTTAGTCTTTGTATTACTACCATGAAACACACCAATAATCCAGGTAAGTATCACTTTTAAAGGACTGCTTAAATCCATTGAACAATTTGCCTGCTTAAAATTAATCAAATGCTTATGTATTCTTCTGGCCTGAGGATATGCTGCTTAATATTAAGCAAAATCAAATCACCTGTGGAGCCACAACCAAGCTTTCCTTGTGTGGTCCTATCCAAATTTGATGATTCTGTGGTTCCCTGTACTTCAAACAAAAGCAGGTAATGATCAAACTCTTTTCACTGCTGCAAAAGCAGCACAACTCCTTTCTCTGACCTTATTCGGGATTGAATTTTCTCTTCAAATACCTTAGTCCAAGGAACATGTAGCTGATGTATAATGAGTGTAAGACTTCCTGGATGACAGACTGAACATCATAAACCTAATTAAAGTGAGAAGGATCGGAAGGATCTCATTCATTTTTAGAACCATCTTCAGTCTAAAATTCTGGAACACTACGATGTGGCACCCTTGGGATACAATTAAACACTCACCTCAATACGTCTCTCAGAGGAGTATATATTTATAATTTCTAATATTAGCATATATATCATTTCTTATAAAAACATAGATTTACAATTTCCCTAACATGGTGCTGGTAATTTCAATTCCTTATTCAAAGAGACTGATATACCAATATCTATGTATTTTACATATATATGAAATATATATACACGTTTATAATATGTATACATATATATGAAAAGAACATCTTATCAGGTCAGCTTTAAAGCAATTGATTTGACCACATCAGAGAGCAAAATTTAAGATTCTTTTAATAACTGCAGATCATATCAGATGAGCACTTCTTGTACTTAGAAAGCTAATGATTTTCCAAACAAAACATGAAAAGCATTTGTTATAGTGCCATAGAGGCAAATACTAATCCAGCTATGAAAGGTGGAGTGCAGACAACAACTGATAGACAAAGAAGTAGTGGAGCTCAGTGAGTTGTGCTGAAACATTATTGAATGCAACATCCTGTAATGTCACTGTTTGAAGCCAAACCTTATGTTCTCTGAAAATATAAAAAGAAAGGCAAATAGGACAGAGAAAAATATAAAAATATCATGTCTTATATCAGAATAAAACTTTTAAATATGCTTAAATAGGCGAGCACTGATGCCTAACTTCCAGAACATCTTGACTCTGGGGTTTTTTAGAAGATATAGCATAAAGAAAGACAATATTTAATGTCTCATTTGATAAGATTTTAAAAATAATTTTTATGAAAAGATTTTTTTATGAAGAGTGAAGGCTTTTGGCCATGTTAATGTTTATAAATATAATTATTTGCATAAACTTGTCTTGAAATGCAGAATGCTTAATAGAAATGTGACTGTTCTGCAAGTCACTTCCTAGTAGAATGGAATGGTTAATACTTGCAGTCACACTTCTTATGTACAACAATGCTTTTCTCTTTTTTCACTTTTTTTTAAATATAGCAGTATTTTTTTGTATTCTCTCAGGGCAGAAAATATAATTGTAGCACAGAAAATAATTGGTACATTACTCACGTTAGCCCTTTGGGACTGCTTTTCCTTCTCTTTTAAACACTACTCTTTAGCTAGGTTGCTTTTGAAACCAAAACAAAATTAAAAAAAAGGAACCATCTGCATTTTAAAAGTAGACTGCTGAGATGGAAACTCATGTATCCCCCTGACAGAGAGGGCACTTGCTAGGTCTATCACCAAAATATTATTGACAACATTTTCTTTATATGACAGTGGAATACAAAGAGAGTCATTATGCTTATTCTGTTTAGGTATACATTATGTTTACATCTAAAACACCAGTTTCCCTTGACTTTCAAAAATGTCATTAATTCATAAAGAGTGCTAGATGGTTAAATTAAGATCTTCTAGAGAAACATAATATCAGGACATAAATAATCCACACAGATTTTTTAGCTGAAGGTGCTGGAGACACAGCCCAAGGGTCATCATTCTGGATCTGCCACACAGGAATAAGAAAGAAGGGGTTAATGATCAACAGCAGACCTGTTTACAGTGACTTGTGGGAAGATGTGAAACCTAGAGCAAAAGAGTTTAGGAAGAGAACCAAAGTTGGGTGAAAGGAGGGTTTAAGGTGGATCATGGGGGGCAAGTTTGTGAAAACAGAAGGCAAAAAGAAAAGCGTGGCTGTGTGAGCAGGTTGATGGTCAGTTCACTTGTCTGGCTGAGCACTGTGCCTTATCAAGTCAGTCTAGCCTGTATTCTCACTAAATTTTAATTGCAACTATCTTCCATGGGCATGAATTTTCTGTTTTGAGTGTGTTTGTGTGAAATCCATGCAGAATTCAAATAGGACCAGCCCACAAGAAGCAAAGAGATCTGGAGAACAGTAGCTGGAGCAGACCGGGTTCTGAGCTGAGGAATGGGCAGAGTGCTAGAGACTCCTTGACTCATGCACATGCCAAATAACAACTTTCAGACCTGATTGACAAAGGGATTGAGAAGCAGAATTTAGCTATCTTTGCTGATGTTCCTGCAAGCACTGGTTGTGATTAGATGGGTGTAAATAAAGGCACTGTTCTCTGTCTGCACTGGTGTGTGTGCAAATGTGCTCAGCCTCGACCCTCTCTGCATCTGGAACCACCACCTGGAAGGGCAGTGAGGGGGATGTGCTGAAGTAAAGGTCTGTCAGCTCAGTCTCAGTCCCTGGAAAGAACACAGAGCAAATCCCCCCCCACAGATCATGTCCAGAGACACAAAGAACAAGGTGCCTGGGAATTGCAAGTGGATTTCACAAGAACTACATGTTTAGGCTGGAGAAGAGAAGGCTCAAGGGGCATCTCATGGCTGTTTGAGCTAATGAGGGGTTACAGAGGAGCTGAAGCCAGACTGTGCTCAGAGAAGGATGTCAAAGCATGGACACAGGTTGCCCAGAGAGGCTTTTGAGAATATTTGGAATATTCTTTGTGATCTTCAACACTCAATTTGTTAAGGCTCTATAGCAACTTGATCTTACCTCAGAACTGATCTTAGAGCAAGGATTGAATTAGAATTTCCAGAGATCTCCTCAAAACTGCATTTTTTGATGATTATATGATCACACTTGATTGGAAGGGAAGTGAACTTTTTTGGTGTCCCTTCTCATGGCAGGAGGGTTGGAACTAGGTGATCTTTAATGTCCCTTCCAACCCAAACCATTTTATGATTCCTCCAGAACCATAACTCTGTACAGTACCAAGCACTAAAGAAAAATGCAGGAAGCCTGTTGTGGCCCTCATGATTCACCTGCCTTGTATATGATGTCTCACCCTGCTTTCTGGTATTTCAACTTGTTTAACAAATTAATATGCCATGCAAAATCTCTCCCTTAATTTCAACTATAATTACACTAACTAACCTCACCTTGGAGGATCTTTGTGTCCAAGCATATTAAATCATGCAGCCTAAAATCATTTTTATGTTTTTCGTAGGTCAAATCAAAACCGTAATTGTGCCAGAAAAAAAATATTATGTGCTCACTATTTACCTCTTGTTTTGGGAGATAATAAACACTTTCTAACTGTTTGGCACATCCTGAAATTACTAATGTTGCCATTATACTATGGACATTTCCGAGGCAAAATTAGGCTCTCCCAGAAGTGATGTGGGAGCAGCTGTGCAAAGCCTGCTGGGGAAAGATGAGAAGCACATGGCAGCACAAAGGAGCACACGGGGGCACAGACCCTGGCGGGAGCAGGTGTCACAGGCAGAGTCCCGAGGAGAGGAGCCTGCCGGAAGCTGACAGACAGACGGGTGGGCAGCGCGGGATCACCCCACGGAAGGACATTTAGAAGGTGCTTTGCTGACACGGCAATGTGTGATAGATTGCTTGGTGACAATTACCATGTAAGGAAATACTGTGTCTTGAAGAATAAAAGATTCAGATCCAGGAACCAGATTCAGATTCCGATTCAATCACCGACAGCCTGCTACTCCTAATCCACTGCATACCCCAGTATATCCCGTTTGTAAAGGAAACACTCTCCTGACTGCACAAGGTAGTGCCAAAGTCCATGACAAGCACCATCTTTCCAAAAAGATTTTAAACGTAAAGGAATCTCATGAGGAAAAATGGTTTCTTAGACTAAGCAGAAATTTTTTACATTTCCACACAGTGTTTCTGTATTTCTTATGCCCCAAAGGCTGCTACCACATACCAATCAAACCAAATGACTGAAAAAATGCATCAGTTTGATCAGCAACTGGATCTTAAAGAGGTTGGACAGGGGAATGTACACAGGGAAGGCACCTGAATATTTAGTCTTACCATGAGGCTTCAAAATACAAGTGCATTCAGATCCAGTACATGACACCATTATTGCAAAAAATAGATAATGAGCTGAACCTCTATCACTAAAAAATTAAGTTTAATTTAAACAAGATTAATAAGATCTTAGTTGTAACCTCATGGGAGTTTGGATCCTTGGGGAATTTCTCAGGTCCCTCTGCTGCTCAGGTCCTTTGTTTATTCCTGATTCTTTTGGTTCAGTATTTTTCTTTTGTTTTTTTCTTTGCTTTCTATACTCATAAGGCACCTTTTACAGTCTTACAGGTGCTGTGCAAAGCAAGTTTCTTCCATCAAGAGGCTTTATCACATGTGTCATGGATGGCTGACTCTCACTTCCCATATCCTTTCACTTCTGACTTCCAAACTGTGCCAATCTGTGTTGTCACTGAGTTAGGTCAAATACAGGTAACACATTCTGTGTTATGAGGTCAGTGTTTTCTCAGTTCCTTTCCTAGCAACACTCCACTCAGTTTGTTTTGGGGCTGACAGCATTATTTGCGTATTCCTTGCAGTTTCTGTTGAGGAAGATTGTAGGAATTTCCATCTTCAGGCTGGACTATAGATTTGAATGAAGAACAATTCACACAAATGAATTATCCAGAGACTGTAAACCTGCAAATTTCTGATTCTGGCACGTTCTGAACTCGGGTAGAGGATATACTCCTGATCACATCTAAAATGCCCTTTAAAAGACTGGGCTTTCAGAAGGGTCGAATAGGAGGATATATTGCTGCTAGAACCCACTCAGGACTTATGTGCACTCAGGAATGAGCTTCTATATGGCAGCTACTCCTTGAAGCCTTTAAGATTCAAATGAATCAAACAAAGTCAGCTGAGCGGAGACATATATTATTCTGCATGGCGCAGAGCTGAAATATGCATATTTTCTTTCACAGAGATGCCTCATGCTCACAGAATCTTTGCAGACTTCCAGAAGAGAAACACATAAAAAGGTTGTCAGGATTAGGCCATGAAGGCACAGCTATTCAGAGGTATTGTTTCTGTCAAAGAAACAAACAGAGAGGCTTAGAAGGGCAAGCAACATGGGGAAAAGCTACAAATTTTTTTCATCCACACAAACCTGCTGTCTTTCTGAAAGCAATTGAGATATGCCTTGAAATCTTGCAAGGATTTTACTCATTTTTCAAGATGAAAAAATTTGAAGCTTCATGAAATACAAGACAAAGGGAAAGGGAGGGGAAGGTCAAAGGATATAAAGGATATAAAAAAAAAAATCATCTGTTGCTATGTTAAAGTTTGGGGCAAAGTATTTTTACACTGTGCTAGAGTCATTACAGAAATTCACCAAACGTGAACATGTTCCCAAAAACTTTTCAGTGAGATAATAAATGCCGCACATTACATGCATCGTGGAAACTGAGGAGCAAAGAGATTTAGGACCCAGTGAAGGGAATTATGATATTACATCTATTAAAAATTTATGGGAAAATATTTCTTGTCACACAATGGATGAGAGTGGTACAAATTTGAAATTTGTGTGAGAAAATAAACCACTTAATGCCAAAAGACCTAAATAGAACAATTGTTGTCTTGGGATACTAAATGTTCATCTTGATCCAGTCTTTTATTGCTATTCATCTGGAGACTTTGACTCAGGCTTTTCTGTGTGTCCAATCATGTGAAAAAACTCCTCTTTCCACTGCTTCCTGGTTGCTTCTTTCTAGGGGTGATGACATCAATAATAACCATGACTTTGATTCAGCGATATTAAGGTATTCTTTTTTTCACCAAGCATAGCCAATGGATGTGTTGCTGTTTTTCAGTTATCACTTTTCTTTGTATCAACAGATTCTGTAAAATAAAGTAATATCTATTACATTTTCAGCATGCCCTGAAACAAAAGGATATAGCAGAATTCCAGCAGTGGAAATGGAAAGTCTGTTTATGCATCAGAAGCATGTTGAAACATAAAAGTAAATATCAATAAATAATGGAAATTGTTTTAATTTTTTTCAGAATTTCCAATGCGATTCAAGACATCTCCAGTGTTACAAACTTGGGATTGGAACGTGCAAGTCTTAAACAAGAAGTTGCACCTCCTCTCATTTTTAATAACGTAAAAAGATGTGTTAATGGTCTCTTAAAATACTTACCATTTTTTCACATAGATATTGTCTTCAGGATATGATGATCAAAGCATCCATTTTTAAATTTCATTATTAACCCAAAGTACAGACTGAATTTCCCTGAGTTTGGGGGTGTTTTTAGTAGCAGCAGAAATTTCAATGAATTATGGTTTCTCATGCCATTTGTAGTAATATGATGTAATATTATGGTCAAGGGCTTGCAAAAATAGATATGATTTTCACTGTTACAATGTCATGGGGTGAACCAGCGACCAGAGTTGAGCTATACATCCTAATGGGTTCACCAGAATATTTCTGGACATTGCTGGAGCCAGGATTTCACCTAATGTCCTTCAGATGTGAACAAAAACATCATGTAGATAAAAGATCTCTGTCTTTCTGCCATGGTGATTTGAAAGGTCTTTACAGGAAGTATCTGATAAGCCTTCATTAATGTAGCTCTAAGCACTTGAAATAAAAGCCCAGTATCTAATTTTAGAAAAAAGTACAAGTGTGAAGAAATCAGTGCAGTTATTGCAGATCTGCTTTTCAGTGAAGTAGCAACCTTTTCGTTCTTTATTTTAAACAAACACTGTCCCGTAAGCATAGATAATTATTAAGCAGTCACATTTCCAGGAGGCTTTATTAGCTTGTTCGTATATATGAAAGATTATAGTCTGAAAACCGACTAATTATCTAGCCTAAAAATTAAATAAGTATATTCTAAAATAAAAATATATTGAGCTTATTTCATAGAAGGGCTTTTATATAAAGAAGATGTTTTAAAGAACAAATGGTGTAACAAGCAAACATTTACTACAAGAAAAAAGTTGACTAATTAGTGAAGAGCATGGAATTATAGGGTTTGAAACTTAAGTGGTGTGGATGCTTCCAGCAAAAATATTGAAGTCTGGCTGAAATGAAAAGAAGCAGGATCTGTCTCTATTTCTGACAACACTTTGTCATGCAAATGAAGAAAAAAATTTTTCAATTTAATTTTTTGTTTCTTTTTATTTTTCCTCCTTTCCCATGTAGATTTTTACATTTTTCTTATATTATCTAGAGAACTAATCTGAGCTGGCACCTCTAGATTATACTGTAATAATAAATGACATTAATGACTTCAGCATTTATCAAGAATTTAGAAATTCAAACAAAAATCTGATTTCCTTTGAAGTACTGACATAACTGAAAGGAAGATGCTTCTCAGTGACATTGCTTGAAAGGACAAGAGGCAATAAACAGAAGTACAGGGAATTCCATTTAAACAGAAGGAAAAAAACAGTTTTTAACTGTGAGTTGAGTAAAACCCTGGAACAGGCTGCCCAGAGAGGCTGTGGGGTCTCCATCCTTAGGGACTTTCAATCTCCAACTAGATACAAACCTGGCCAAATGGCCAAACCTGCTTTAGCCATCCTTAAGGGAGTACACTAGATATCTCCAGAGGTGCCTTCACACTGTTTCTGTATTTGTTTTTTATATTAAAATTTCATCTAAATACTCTTTCGTTGCCCCTTCATCTGATATAACTGAGATATCCGTTTTGGCTTGAACTGAACAGCTTTCAAGGAATGAGATTGAAACTTAGGCTTGAAGCTCAACTAAGATTTGAGACTTAACTTTCCAGCTCCCTCATGGTCAGAGCATGGTTTTAATAACACCAAGTTTGTGGGTTTGATCCCCCTATGGGCCATTCATGTAAGAGTAGGACTCGATGATCCCTGTGAAACCCTTCCAGCTCGGAATATTCTGTGATTCTGCAGTTCTGTAAATTGAATGATCCTTGATCCAGAAGTTACATGACATCAGTTGTCATTTTTTTGTGTTGCTTTGTAGGTTATTTAAAGAAGTAGCTTGATACAATAACATGAAGTTGGACACAGAAAAATACATACACACAGCACCCCTACCAATTTTTGTTACAGTGATAACAGCCTACCTACCATGAGAAAGATACTTTTCATTTTTGATCTCCATGGTAAAATGATATTTTTGAACTTACCTAGTGAAAGTCACAGTGATGTCAGCTTCCTTTTTACCTTTCCTCTAAGTCTGCCCTAACTAAAAGTGGGAGAGCAAACACAAACATACATCACACTGTTTCTGCCCTTGAGATCCCTTTGTCAAAAAGATGCCCCCTCTAAGCTTTGATGAGCAAAGTGAAGGCTGCAGGCTGTGATGGGGTTTTTTTGCAGCTTGCTCTTTTCTTTATCAGAGTGAAGTATGTTGGGTAGATGGGTTGTTGCTGTGCTAATCACCACCAGCTGCTCGTCACTGTCTCACAGCTACAGGTGCAGCAGTTTTGCTGCTGAGATCTAGGCCTTCAATCTGCTCTTCCGAAACAGCTCAGCAACAAAAACTTTCTTCTCTCCTTTGTAAATACTCAAGGAACTCATCTGAAAGGCTTTTTTATGCAAAATACATCATCCTCTTCAATCTCTCAGGATTTTTTACTCAGGAAAAAAGAATAATAAGTTAAACAATAGTGGTGACTGGATAAGAAATGCCAATCACAGTGTGTCCTGTTGGATAAATATGTTCCTTCGCATATTATTTCTTGTTTCTTAGCAGGGGTTCTGACAGAGGAAATTGAAGCAATATTTAAAGAACACATTCAATCTCTCTCTTCATCCTAAAGGACCAGAGCAATGCAGCAAAATGGTAAATACGAATTAAGAAAGTAACTGTGTAAATCAGCAGGTAGATTAATAGAAAATAAAAATAGATGCATACACTAATAGATTAATCTTCCAAGGAATATGATGGTAAAATATTCTGTTACTTTTTCTTCTGGCCAGCCAATGAAAGAAAACTTTATTTATTCTCTGTGCAGGGCAAAGAGATGCTAGATTTGGATAATCTAGTTTTATCCAAATAATATACAATACAATGTATATATATAATCCACTTTGTCATATCTAGCAACTTTGGGTGTGTTGCTGGCAGGTAATATCCCATTCCAGCTGAGAAAAAGATGTTTATTAATATCTCCACTAGCCACCATCTTGTCATTCCAAACTGTCTGCTTCTGAACAGCTTTATTTAGGAGGTCTACACAGGTTTGGGTAGTTGTGGTAGGTATTACTGGGTAAATATTTCTTCAAGTTATAACTTAATGATGTATCTACTGTCCTGGTTTTGGTTGAGATGGAGTTAATTTTCTTCTTGGCAGTGCTGTGTTTTGAATTTAGTATGAGAATGTTGGTAACACACTGATGTTTTGGCTGTTGCTCAGTAGTGTTTACTCTAAATCAAGGACTTTCAGTGTCTCATGCCCTCCCAGAGGAGGTGCTCAAGAAGCCATGAGGGAGCACGGCCAGGAAAGGTGACCCGAACAGGCCAAAGGGATATTCTACATGGGAGAATGTCATACCCAGTACATAAACTGGAGTGGTCTGAAATGGGGGAGTTGTCTGGGAGCCACCAATTACTGATAAGGGACCAGCTGGGCATTGGTCAGTGGGTGGTGAGCAACACTGTTGTGCATCATTTGTTTGTCTTGAGTTTTATACCTCCTTCCCTCTCTCCTCTTCATTTCTAGCATTAGTATTATATTTTTATTATTATATTTTATTTATGCATTTAATTGTTTCCCTATTAGCATTACATTTTATTTTGTTTCAATTATTAAACTGCTTTTAACTCACAAAGTCTGCATCTTATTTCAGATTCTCCTCCCCACAGAGGGATGCAGCAAGAGGTTGTGTGGTACTTTGTTGCCAGCTAGGGTTAAACCATGACATCTACATAATAGAATCTTTCACAATTAGAATCATAGAATGTGAAGGTTTGGAGGGGACCTTTCAGATCGTCTAGTTCCAATTATGGGCAGGGACACCTCTCACTAGACCTGGTTGCTCAAGTCCTTATCCCAGCTGGCTTTGAACACTGCCAGGACTGGGACATCCACAACCTTGCTGAGCAACCCAGTCCAGAGTCTCACCACCCTCAGAATTTCTTCCTAATATCTGGCCTAAATTTCCCCTCTTCCAGTTTGTACCCATTACTCCCTGTCCTATCACTATAGATTCTGACGAAGAGTCCTTCTCTGGCTTCCCTCTAGCCCCTTCAGATACTGGAAGATTGTTATGAGTTCTCCACGCGACCTTCTCTGCTCAACTCTAGCAGCACTTATGTTGCCAATGATTAAATTTCCATCCTGTTTACTTGTCATCACTAATCACATTCTTAAGTATAAAAGTAGGTCTTCTTTGTTCTTTTTTCCCATAGGAAATAAATTTTAGAGGATTAGTAGATCAAACAAGGGGCTAAGTGCTAATTTTCTTCTTTTGTTGTTCTTTATCTGGCAGAAGGTAAATCTGATGTGTTGAAAATGCCTGTAAAATCACAGTACTTGCAGCACCAGAGTCCTTGGAAGCAAGGTACTATTTAATGAGCAAAAGGAAGAGCAACTATTGCAAGAGCTTAAATGCCCAGTGGGTTCTGTTACCCATAGCAGTGGAGAAGGGGAGAGCAGGGGAAGAAGACACAAACCAAAAAAAATGAACTAATCAAGAAAACACAAGATTATGAATGACAAACATAAAAGGAGCGTTTGTGTAGTCCTAAAGTAAAAGGTGATACGAAATTATGGTTGTCATATTATACTAGAGAGACTGCCTTAATCTTTGTTTTGCATTTTTGGTGGTGGTGTTTTGCTGTGTTTTGTCTCCTGGACATGCTTTTAAAATAAAGTATCAAATTCTTTATAACTGTTTTGTAATTCATTTAGTTGAATGCCAGACTTTTCTTTCAGAAATCCTGACAACACTAATCAGAATGAGAAGCAGACTAGACCTACAGGATCATCAGCTGTCACTGAAGATAAGATAAAAAAAATCCCATAGTTCACATAAATAATCTTTTTTTCTTTCTTTCTTACTTGCTGAAAAGAAAACAGAGGCATTGGTAGAACAGAGAGGGGAGACAACAACAAGAGGTCAAAGGATTTTGAGAAATTAATAGTGTTTGGAAAGTCTCATTTTAAGAAAAAAATCACAGCAGCAAGAAATTCGGTCTAGGATCTAAAACTCTTTCATCCATCTGTCACTAATTAAAAAGAATGTCAAAGAACATATGGTCTTGAAACTGCAGGGAGTTAAAAAAGAAAACCAAAGGAGCTGCACTAACAGTGCACTTAAATAATAGTTTTCAGTAAGTGCCTGACAAATCCCCAGAAAGGTAGGTAAAGGACAGGAGGGTGACTTGGAATGAAGGACCACAAAGAATTCAACTGCTGTTAGGAGTTTCTTTGTCTTATACTGCAAGCCGCAGAAGTGATAAAAAACTTCCTTTGGAAAACACAAGGGAGACAGGCTGTGAGGGAAGCCAGACTCCTTCTGTTAGTTTGTATGTCAATGTTTTTCCATGAATATCATCCTCTTGTAATTGCTTTTGCTGATCATCTCTTCCTCTAAATTTTGCTGACTGCTGTATTAAAAAATCATGATTGACTTTTTCTATGCTTTACATTGAATTCATTATTAAAGAATGTAGTTTTAAGAATTTAAAACCTCTTACTTTTTCAATAATAATAGTCCCCAATCTCTTAAAATTGAACATCAAAATGAGAGAAGAAAATGCAATATTTTGTTTTAATAAATTACATTATGTGAAAAGTATTACATTAGGAATTTTAAATGAATACTTTTTTATTACTACCACTTATCGTACGACAGAATCTAGTTCAGTAGTCACATATCATAATTTTTTTCTTTAGCAGTTTGCATAATGGTGTTTATCCTTTAACAACATAATCATACCTTCCTCATAATTCAATCGTATTGCATTGTGAGTTTTGTATGAGTAGTATTACATTACTCTGCAATTTATCTTTTCTGCTTTTCTTCCACTCCTGGAGGAAATTTTCCACTCCTCTTCTTATCAGCCCTTCTTCCACATTCATCCATATTCCTAGCAATTCTCCTTTTTCTCTGGCAGAAGTTTTATTTGGGGGAAGGAAACATGGAATAATCAAGTAGTAAGTCTGCAGGACATGCATCCTTATCAAGAACTTTTTAAAAAACCCACTCAACCCTCAAAACCCTCTATTTTCCCTATCTAAGACTCTTCATCTGGAAAAGTCCTTTAAATTAAGTTCTCTGGTTTAAAATCAAATAAATAAATGCTTGAAAAACTAAGAGCTTTTATTTACTTAAAAGCATTTCTTTTTCTTAATTATGCTGAAAACCAACCGACTTTATAGGCTTTTTGATGGTTAAAACATATAAAAGATCATTACTGAAGCAAGACATTTTTAAATGTTACAAAAATATACCATGTTTGGTACATGAATGCTTCTTCAAAATTTAATTCATGAAATGTGATGAGTTGAATTTGGAATTTTTTCATTTCAGGAATTGATTCCAAAATCCTCAGAAATTTAAGACATGAAGATTACTTGCAGTCGAGCACATCCATATATAGCAGATCTTTTATGTTCTCATTCTTCCATCATACACAGATTGCTGGAAGCTGAGGAAGTGTATATGATGAGGGAGTGAGAAGGGAAGACACCACATAAATTTCCTCTCCTCTCATACACTTCTGTAGGCATTTGCTGCTGTAAAGAACATTTCAGACAAGACAGAACTTTGATCTGATTCAACAGAGGTGTGACTTTCCCCTGCTGCTCTTCTCTCTAGATAGATACCACAGGCCTGAAAAATATCAAGTACACAACTGACTAGTCTTGAATTAGAACATGGAAATATACCCACAGGCTTTGTCCAAGGCATTATCCCCTCAAAATCTCAAAAAACTCAAAAACTTACATTTTTGACAAGGATAACTTCTAGTCTCTGTCTTTTACTTCGCCTGTACCTGCTAGATTCCTTCAGGATCTTCACCATCCCTGTAACATGAGAACTTCACATGCCTTCCCATCTATCTAGCTTGCTAATATAAACAAAGGCAGGAAGGAAGGCAGGAAGGAAGGCAGGAAGGAAGGAAGGAAGGAAGGCAGGAAGGAAGGAAGGAAGGAAGGAAGGAAAGAAGGACAGTTTTATTTAGTGTCCCTAGTCTGGTATCTCTATTTCCACTGACTGGTTCTGCCTGCACAGCCTCTGGCAGTTGTGCTGCAGAGCACACTGGGCCAGGCACCTCAGTTTAGCAGAAAGATGGGTCAGCAAAGGTGGCCAGATCACAGACAGACCATAGTGTGGGATGTAGAAATGTACTGTCCCTGGTATAGCATGCTGGTTTTAGTCAGAATAGGGTTAACTTTCTTCCCAGTAGCTAGCATGGGGCTGTGCTTTGGGTTTGTGCTGGAAACAGTGTTGATAATTCCTGGATGTTTTTGTCAGCACTGATTACAAAGGCTTTTTCTGCTCTTCACCCCACCCCACCAGGGAGGAGGCTGGGAGTACACAAGGAGCTGGGAGGGGACACAGCCAGGACAGCTGACCCCAACTGACCCAAGGTATATTCCAGACTACATGTGGTCATGCTCAGCATATAAAGCTGGGGGAGATTGAGCAGGGGGTGGATGTTTGGAGTGGCAGCATTTGTCTTCCCAAGTCCCCCTTACATGTGATGAGGCCCTGCTGTCCTAATGGCTCCTAATGAGGACCTGCCTGCCCATCTCAATTAGTCAGTTAATTCTTTGTTTTGCTTTGTTTAATATGCATGGCTTTCTTTCACTTTACCTATTAAACTGTCTTTTTCTCAACCCATGAGTTTTCTCATTTTTAATTTTCTGACTCTCTGTCCTGTCCTACAGGGGAAAGTGAGTTTGTGGCTGTGCGGGGCTGACTTCCCAGACAGGGTTAAACTACAATATGTGGGAATGTACTAATTCCCCTACTTTGATCCTAGAATTATTTCCTTCGTTCCATAGTAAAACTTTGATTTTCTCTGGTGTGTAAACCTTCGTTTTCACTGGTGTGAATTACAGATCCCAGCATTGATATTGAAGATTACCCTCTCAAAAACACGCGGTGCAAAATGACCATCTGCTTTAACATCCCAAGGTAATCTTTGCTTCTTACATTTCACTCTGAAAATTAGCGTAGCTTGTGTTCGTGCTTCTTTATTCCCTCACTTAGAGGTGTTTTTTACAGGCCAAGAAATTTGCTTGCCACTTGCCTCTGAATGTTGCTTATGGTCAAGCACAAGTAACACAAAATTCATAATCAGATTTTTTTTTTTTCTAATAACATATAAATTGCTTTCTGGAGTTCAGTAGATTGCTTGAAATCTTGGTCCTCTGCATCTCATCAAAACTCAATTTGATCTTGTATTTGAAAAATTACTAAGATTCGGAATCATTGCTGAGATTTGTGAAACTGAGACCTTTTGGCTTTTGTGTGATGTGTTCAGCCTTGAAGAACCAAGGTCTGAATCCTTTTCTTCCTCAAGTGTACTTCAAAACAGAGCAGTGCCCATACATCATACTTCAAGCATCCTGATTATTGAAATAGAACAATCAAACATCAGATTACAATCGATTTAAACTAATTTTTCTGGCTGGGGTTACAGGAAGGGAGGAATTATGCCATTTTTTACTCATTTAAGAATGTTTTTAAGCCCTGCTGTGATGTTTTTAATATTGAAACAGAAAAGGTGCAAAAAATGGGACAGAAGGAAGAAAAAATTGAGAGAAAAAATCCACAATGTAAATAAAAATCTCTAGAATTGTGAACCAATATATATGTATTGTGCTCTTTTTTTTTTTCAAATCTCTATGTCTTCTGGGTTTTATATGATGCCATGATGATTTTTTTGCTTTTTCATATACTCTTTTATATACCTGTGGTGGTTTAGGCCAAATTCAGGGAAAAGTCCAAAAGGAATGTCTCCTCAAAGGAAGGCAGGTTACAACCACCCCTCCCCCCAAACGGGTTCGGGAAAAAAAAAAATTTCCTCAGAGGAAAGTGAAGGAGAAAATAAAAACTATTTATTTAACAAACACACAGGAAAATAATAATAATAATGCTAAATAATAAAATCTCTCG
>VXAZ01004304.1:0-41750 GCA_013399875.1 Gymnorhina tibicen | reverse complement strand
TACAGCTTTGCATGTATCCTTAGTGCTTTTAGCCCACATACTTGTAATTCCCTAAGTCTGATAACTCGCTTAGACCCAAAGTTCTGTTAAGCCAAGAGACCAAACATCTTGGGAACCTTGCAGCTGGGTCAGAAAGTCCCAGACACCAAGATCCTCTCCAGAACACATCAGACACCAAGATCCTCTCCAGAACACATTCTGTAAACTAAGATAGGCCCCCCAGGGGGAAGGTTCCTCAAGATGGGGGCTTCTCTTGAGCCTCTCATTGGGGAATCTTGGATAGATATGCTAATGTGCAAGGTCTATAATTGTATACGAGATCATCGGGGTGTGTGCATTTTTGTGCATCTCTCTGTGTGTGTGTGTGTGTGTGCATTGTTCAGGGGGTGCACCCTGGTGCATTCCTGGGGTGGGCATCCTGGTGGGCACTTTCGGGTGTACATTTTTGGTGTGCATTCGGGGGTGCTTTCTACCTAGATGTGATACACCAAAGGGTCCTTGAATAAATACCGAGGTAAAACCCTTTTTTCCCCTCTAACCGTGTTTGGCTTTTAATTCTAAGCCCAGGGAAAGGCAACAATATTGGTTATTGTCATAGTGAATGACTAAAAAAAGCAATTGAATGGGAATGTCTCCAACCAGACCATTAAGATATACATATAAGAGACATGAGGAAATCAGTGCCCTCTTTGCTCAGACATCTGTGATCAGAGAAAGGATTCAAGAGGAAGTACCATCAATGGATGAGGGAAGAGTCAGTGATTTCTAGAGAGAACTCAACCCCTGTAAAGCTGTGGGATCCAAAAAGCAACACCCAAGGATGCAGAAAGACATAGCCAATGTCCTTGAAAGCCCCTCTCTGTCAGCAGGCTGGGGAGATTTGGGAAAATTCCTGATGAATGCAGGAAAGGACCTGTCCCACACCATCTTCAAAAGGTGACAATCCAGAAGACTAAAGGGCAATTATATGAGTGCCGGGGAAAACCATGGACTGAATCCTTTTGAAACACTTTTCTGGGACATAACAAAAGAAAGTGATCTGTAACAATTAGCATGAATTTATTCTAGGTAAATCTCGCATGACCAACCAGATTGTTTCCTGTGATAAGCTGTCTGTGTTTGTGGCTGAGGGAGGTGTGGTGGACATAATTTGTTTTGATTTCTGAGAGGTTTTTGATACTGTCTCTCAAAATTTTCTGCTCATTCAAGTGAACATATCTGGGCAACCAGATGCATAAAACACAGGTGAGGTGCTTGGTCTCAGAGAATGGTTGTTACGGGACCATATTCAACCTATAGAATGGTTACGAGTAGCATAGATGTCTGTCATAAGGTGATCATTCTGTGATAACATATTTAAGAAAGGTAAAAACTGTTGCACAGCAGATGGGAGTGAGGAATGAGAAAAACCTGAGAGGAACTGCCCTGCAGACACCAAAGTCAGTGAAGAAGGAGGCAGAGGAGGTGGTCCAGGTGCTGGAGCACAGATTCCCTTTCAGCCCTTATAACAGACTGTGGTGAAGCAGCCGTGCCCCTGTCCAGCTGAGCAGGAAGAGTGAGAGGGGCTGCGGGGGGGTTGTTGGGGTCAGCCAAGATTAGAACCCACACATGCTATGGCATTTCCTACTTTAAATTTTCTACCTGTTCAATAATTATGTATTTTTTGTGTCAAAGGTTACCTCCATTTACAAGGACAATATCAAAATTCTTTCAGTTGTCAGTAGAAAATCAAATCTATAAAGAACAGACAAATGTCTATTTATAATAAGTGTACATCCATCTAGATAACATATATTAAGCTCCTGCTGTTTTACTTCCAGTAAGAAGGAATCTCTCTTCTGTAAGTATAACCAGAGAGTGTCATTACTGTTGTCATTGTTATCCACTCTTCAAAGAGTGAAATAGCAATTGTAACTGTGGCATAGCAAAGGAAATATTTTCATTGACAGACTAGGGTTTTGCAGGATATTGGTCATTGGCAGAAGATTCCCAATTTGGCAGCTGATTTGTTTGACTGGTTTTGCTGCTTCATTTTCCTAGTGTTTACATATCCAATTGCTTTTTGGTGGAAAATTAACAGCATACTGAGATGGATTTCTGGCTGATTTAAAGAGGTTTGACTGGAGTGAAATCACTAATGGTCCAATTGATCAATTACAAATCTGGCCTTTTTTAATCGAGGTTGCTCTTTATTTTTCATGGTGGAAAAGCTGCTAATCCCCAAAAGGTTGTTGTCTCCTCAAGATCTGGTTCTGAAACACAGATCATCAGCTCACACATGAATGTTTCACAATAATCATAAAACAAATTCCCAGAATCTCCTAATTACCATGGTAATACACTCAGGCAAGCACAACTAAGAAATGGAGGTACCCTGGAAGATTTTGTCTAAAAAGCAAAAGGTCAGTCGTGCTCCGAGTATAGAAAGGATTTTTGTGGATATTTTCATGGATTGTCTGCACGTCTACCTTTCCTTACGTGGAATGGCTCTGGAACCAGCATGTACTAGAAAATAAAAAGGTAGCAATTCCATTTCAAATATCCCATTAGTATTAGGTTTCAAAATTCTACGTGTAAAGCAGAATCTATCCTCTTCTTCCAGAAGCAGACCCACAGAGCTAAGGCCACATTCTTTGCGCAGAGAATGCTGAAACTACCCACGTTAAATAGAACCTACTAATGCTAAACAAATCCTTTTCATTTGCTTGGAAAATGAAAAATAAAAAAACCAGAAAGATATTTGTTATATCTTTGACACTTTCTGCTTCATCTTCTGAGGCTACACTTGCTGCACTTGCAGCTTTGTGGGGCGAAATTTGTATCCCAGCCAACTGGCTTTCTTAAGTGGGTATCTGTTGTCTGAAAGGTTGCCAGTGCAGTCGTCTTCAAAATTTTTCAGCGATATTATGTGACTCATCTGAACAGAACACTTGCCCAAAGTTGCCAATGTGCCCTTGATGAAGAAACTCCCATTTTGCTGTGAAAAAAAATGCAGTGTGTGCAAACAAACCTGACTTCATTATGATGAGTTAGCTGATTTTTGTATAAGCCTTCACAAGTCTTTACTTTTTGTTTTGTTTTGTTTTGTTTTTTTAACCCTGCAGATTGTTTTCCGTGACAAATTGCTTAAAAATATTTTATGGGGATTTTTGGTTTTGTTATTATTTCTTTCAGAGTGAAATGGTATAGCCCAGTAAATTCTGAAGCCTGGAAATACAAGGGCATAAGATTCCTGAGCAGCCTCTTCCCTCTTGGGTCATTCTCATGAGTATCTTTTCTGCAAGGCAGTGGTGCCACAGCAGCTCTGAGGTGGTCTCTGAGACAGTCTCTGGGCATAAGAAATTTTCAGGTCATTTTTCCTTTTCCTCAGAGTGTGGGTTGGAGGGGGAGGTTTTTAACTCATAATTTACAGACAGCTGAGCACGATGATAACTTATGGCAAGTGACTTTATATATTACAGAATACTTAATGTTCAACTCCTGCTAAAAAAAGGGTCATGCACAATTGTAAATTATTGATAACATGTTTTCTGTTGTCTGCTACATTTGCACCCCATCTTGCCAAAAGCCAAATACACCTATTTGAGAGCCAACAAAACAGGAAAAATCTAATGACTGCAGCAGTTGCTATGCAGCTGGGTGTCCCCACATTGCATATACTCAGCAAACTTGCTCAGGACACTGCTGTGTTCTGTTTTGATGTTAATTGTTCTGAGCAAAATACAGAAAGCAAAACATTCCTTATGCAAACACAGCAAAAGAAAGAATGCATGACAAGGATATTGCTTTGCTGCAGCACAAAGTACTTCTGTAATTTGTCCTACGTTGTCTTTTCTCTGCCATTTCATGACCAGCTTTAGTACGTGCATGTCTTCTGTTACCTGTATTCCTCTACCCCTGACATGTTTGCTTCACTGCAATCTGCTCTGAACTCCATGCTTCACCACTGTACTCATTTTAGGGAGGGCAGAGTACAGGAGCTGGCAAAGAGTGGCCCCTTCATCCTTTCTATGCCACTGCTGTGCCTCAGCCATGGAGTTAACTTTACAGACTGAGAAGGACAATCTGAGCACAGAAAGCCCTAAGCCCATTCTCAACACTACATTTATTTCCTCAGCTTTCCTCCAGGAAATAAGTTTATTGAGTGAAATGTTTGGGATTTGATAAGGAATTTTCTTTCTTCCTCTTCAGATTGTGAGCGCAGACCAGAGTTGCAATGTTGAGGAAAAAGCAGAAAATGGCTCATAAAAACTCTTTTCGCTTTTTAGATATGTTTAGTTTTCTTGAATCTGACACCTATCTAGCACAGCAACAGACATCAGATAAACTGAATCAAAAGTCAAGCAGCAGACTAAGTGACTCCAAATTTCCCCTCTCCCCACCCTTTCCTCTCAGGCAGACTTGCATGCTTAGTCATTTCAGATCTGTCCAAAAAAAAAAAAAAAAAAAACCCAGAAAAATACATCTGTGCCCATGCACCATAGAAATTAGATAGAATTTTAAAAAAATTCTCATTGTCATAACTATTGTGTTTAAAATGAGAAAAAAAGCTGGGAATACATGCAGGCAAAGGAATTCAAAAACTGTGGCTCATTACTCAGAAAGAAAGCATGGAAAAAAGCTGTAAAACGAAACACTGAGAAAGTAAACAAGGAACAAGACAATGATTCTTGTATTTGTTAACAGGCAGAGACAGCAGTGGAGCTACATCAGGAAGCAGTCCAAATTTATTTCAGATGAGAGGAGGTAAACGTTTTCGATCAGAACAGGTCACACCCGAGTCCTACTGAACTCTAGACTGACCTCGTTCAACTCTCTTCCCTTTATGTACTACAGCAAAAGAACACAAAATATGTGTTGACAGCTTTTAGCAGCCACAGCTCTTCTACTGTGGTAGAACTGAGTAATTCCACTGCAGAAACAAAAGCTTATTGAACTGGGCTTTCAACAAGTGCCTGAAAAAACGCAATCTCACTTCAAAGAAATTATAGTATGAAAATAAGGCAGGTGGTTCTAGGTGGCTGCACATGGACAGACTGGAGAACACAAGAAAATACTGAATAATATCAAAGAAATCACCCATTATGGAGTGCTGCCAGTGCATGTTCTGCCTTCAGGTACAAGGTTTTAGATACAATAAATAGAATGTTTATCTAACTGCACACAAGATAGCAACCTTTCAATAGATCCAATTAAACTCCATCGAAAATTCAGTTCAGCTCAGTTCCGTCCTCTTCTATTCTTTCTATTCTTTCTATTCTATTCTATTCTATTCTATTCTATTCTATTCTATTCTATTCTATTCTAGTCATTCTTATTCTTATTCTTATTCTTTCAGACCATCTTTCTAGTATCCAATGGTTTTCCACAGTGTTTTAAATGATATGACTAACAACTCTCAGCTCTTGATTTTTTTTCTCCACCACTCCTTGGGAAAGAAATATCTGTAATGATATGACTTATTTTGCGTTCTCCTTTTCTTCAGATGCGTGTTGCCAGATATTGTTAGAGAAAGCACTTAGAGTGAGAAGTGGTGACACTTACGACAGTTCCAAGTTCCTGAAGTGAATTACTTCGCAGCCCTGGACTGCCCCCTGAAAATACTCCATTTTTCTCTCATTTGCTCTCCTGCACCTGCAGACAGCTCCTTGCACCAAGGGACAAAAACTGTCAACCAAATTCTTCATCTCAGAGATGTAGGTGATGTTTTTTCCCTTAAGTATCCTAAGCCAAGAGCGGGAATACTTTGAAGAGAACATGCAAGACCTTGAACTTCATTCATTTTCTAGCAAAAGGCAGTGTAGAGCGGAGTGCTGCCTGTGGAGATGGACTGTGGTAGCATGTCTCATTTAATATTTTTGAAGTATTGTGAACCTCATGCCCTGGCAGGCCAAGTTGCCATGGAACAACTGAGAGGTGAGGAAAACATGAAAATCCATCATCCATTTGGATATGACACAGCCTTTTACTTGGAACTGACATTGTCCAAAGTTGAGACAATGTGGACGTGAGGAATCCATATGGACTGAGAAGAAAACTTGCCAGTATTATGAATTTTTAAAATTGTAAAATATCATTTAAAAAAAAAATTTAAAATAAAATTGCCTTTTCTTTTCTCCCTTCTGTTTTTTAAGCTGTTAGGGTTTATTTGTTACTAAAAGTAGCAGAAATAATTATGTTACTCTTTCATTGATTTAGTTTACACAAAGCTTCCAGGGGGAAAATATGCCTATGTATATATATATATATATAGCTCACACACACAATCTGTGTATGTCTTTGCATACAATGAGTAGGAGAAAGATGTATCATGAAAGTAATATCTGAAACAAGCAGGGCGATCAGCTGGGACTGAAAACCTTGGCTCCAAGACCCTGCCTGTGTGATTCATATTGAGGTACAGTAAACTAGAACCCAAACATATGTTTTTCAGAAAATCCTCTTCGGCTCTGAAAATTTCACCTTCTTCTGTTGCAAAATGAAATCCAAACTAAGAACTGGAAAGAGCCAGGGAAATGGCTTCTCCTCTGCTCAACTGAACTCCTCTCACTTTGCCTATTCCCATCAGATCTGCTGCAAAATCAACGCACAAGAGAGCAAAAATGTACCTATAAAAAAGCTAAAGATAAAACCAGTTTTATAGCTTACAAAATGTGACATTTTTACTCCTGGCTTTCCGTCACTCCCTGAAGAAAAAGATTTTAGGACATTTGAAACAACCGTTAATTCTTCTGACTCAAAAGGAAGCTGTTTCATTACTAGCTATTCATTTACACCACACTGACATAAATAACTGGACTGGGAAGATCATCACCAAAGAAGAATTGATGCTAAAATTTTATAATTTTATAACTCAAATGGTCTAGACTTTAATTTGAGGGTAGTCTCTTTTAGGTATCTTAATTTTCTGGCATGCTTTTGGTTTTCAAATGGATGCTCACCATCACACCTGGAAAACTCAATCCATCAAACTGATTACTTGAAAATGTTAATTGCTTATGAGAATGCAAACCTCTTACATATTTCCAAATGAAGAAGTGGAAACTACAGGAGTGACATAATTTACTCTCAAAGCCTATCTCAAAGAAATTTCTCAGTGAAAACATATGAAACCAGGGTAAGAATTTAACTTTCAGCCAGAGGATTTTTTTCCTTGAGTTTGTAATTCAGGACAAGATCTTTAATTCTAAAGATCTAAAGATCTTTTTTTTTCTCATTTATTTTCCTTCAAGCAGGGCATATTACCATTCAATCTAATTTGCCAAATTTGTAATTTTCCTGTTGAAGATTAAAAAAAAAAAGCTTTTGAACCATGACAGTGTGATAGTGTGCCCAGTTCTCTTCTGGGAGATATATCTCTAGAGATAAGGTGTCCACCACTTTACTCTGAAAGTGGAAAACAAGAAAAAAGGCCTATAAAGTGGTGATTCTGTGTCACATTCACATTCTACTGGGTGCAGAACTAGAGAGTCAGATATATATTACATCAAGCCAGGAACAAATTTAGCAGGAGAGGGAAGAGAGTTATGAAAGGACTTTAAACTCCCCACCCACTTAGGTCTTTCTAAAATAGTACTACATTTTATCTCCAGAATTGCAAACCCTTCCAGCTGAGGAGGAATTCAATGAACAGAACATGGTTTAATAGAAGAAAAGGAGGAAGTCTAGTCCCCATTTTCACCTCTCCACTTGGACAGATTTTTGGAGAGTCTTTGAACATCTAAAATGCTTGAAAAAGTTCCAAATGCGCTTTTAGAAGTATTTGAGTGTACTTCCTAACCGTGATCTTTGCTGAGTGTGGTATTTTCATTTGATCTACACTGGGTGGTCAAGCATTGGAAGAGGCTGCCCAAGGAAGTGGTTGAGTCACCAACCCTTGAAGGATGGTGAGGACACAGTTTAGTGGTGGATTTGGCAGTGCTGGGCTAATGGTTTTATTCAATGATCTTAGAGGTCTTTTCCAACCTAAATGGTTCTATGATTCTATAATTCTATGATTCTCTATTTTGTCATTATCAAAGTTGCATATATTCATGAGCCAACCCTGCCTGTCCACCATCATCATAATCTCCCTTTTCATGTCTTGTGTCTTTTTATAGAAGTCCCTAAACAGATTCTCTTGATCAATCCAATACTTTTTCATTGCAAAGAACAAGCTGATGACTGGCAGCTTTTTTAAAGTACTGGTAAACCAGGTCCCACATAAAGATGTCAGAAAATGTGAAGCATAGTCTTTGACCCAGTACTCATCTCCCAGAAAGTTTTTCAGTGCATGTTTTTAAATTAATTTGGTCCTAATGATATTTTATATAGACAATTGACACACACCTCTTCAAAAACATGTTAAAGATGCTGGTGTGAGATTATTTGTATCTACTGTCTACATTTTCTGACAGACAAATCCTTAACCAGCTCTTCCCCAGCCAAGATGAATATAGTATTCAACTATGGCTACTCAATATTTATGACAGGATTTCTTCTGATGGAATTTAAGATACATAAAAGAATCAAAAGTGTCTTGGTACCAGCTTTAAGCTAATCATCAATGTTTCAAGCCAATCTATGTGACAGAAAATAAAACCAGATTTCTACAGGCCACCGTGTCCCATGAAGCAAAGTAGATGCAAAGTTCTGAGTTTAAGTCAAGTGTGCAAAGATCATCCCTCATTATAGATCATCATATGTAGTATAATGTTGACATCTGGATGTTATCTGGCACAGTGACCCACCAGGTGCTTTATTTTCTCATGATGACATGTGCTTTATGTCTGGGAATAGTGGTGTCTGCCACAAGGGATGGTGAGCCAGGAGCCAAACACAGGAGTGACTGGGAGCATGGACCTCCCTCATATGGAAGCCAGAGGCAGCAAATCAGGCTCAGACACAGTTCAGGGATCACCCAGCAAGTTTATAGCCACAAGATGGCTCAGGTAAAGCCAGAAAGTCAGAGCAGGAGATCCAGGTCAGGACTGTAGAGGCAGAAAACCAGGCACAGATGTGAATGCTGCCCATCAATAGATATTTCTGAGGCTTTTCATGGCTTTTACCAGCTAGAATTTCTATCATGTTGTTTTCATTTCATGATCACACTCTGCAAACTGTTTTGCTTCCCAAGTTAGTACATGAAGTTGTTCAGTTCAGAATATCTGCAATGAAAACACGAGACTCGTAGCTGATCACACTTTTATTTCACGCAGCAACTGAGGAGCTGTGAACCGCCAGCCTAAGAAGCAGCCTTGTAGTGCCACAGAATGAACTGTGAAGGATATGATTGTGAATCCTCTCTTTGTCTGTTATATGGTGTTCACAAACTGTAGAAGTGACTATACATTGACATACCAATTTTTCAGGAAGATGTGTTTCCTTCACTCGAAGTTCATGTATTCAAACAGATAACATTTGTGCTAAAACCCAGGTACCATATCTTCTACGAGAATGCCCTGACCACCTTAGAGTGATCTAGAATAAATCTCCAGTCTCACTTTTAAAGATGTTTGATTTGGAATAATGTATTTAGCTTGCACTGATCTTAAAGATGATAATTTTATAACCTAGCGATTAAGAAGTCAACATTGCTCTTGCACTACTTTGATGCATTTCATCAAATGATTTTTCTCTTTTATGGGTCTACGTATCTATATTTGAGTTACGTATGATCTCTTTATATTTATTTGGTAGAAATTGGTCCTGTAAAGGTACAGTTGAATTCTTCCCAGAATACATTATTTATTTCTCCAATTAGAACAAGGACAGAGTGATCAGCTCAGTGGAGCTGTCAAATTCTGACACAGTGATGCTGTGGTTTAGCCCCAGCTGGCAGCTCAGCCTCACACAGCCACTTGTTCACGTCCTCCCAAGGGAAGGGGGAGGGAATAGGAGGGGTAAAAGTGAGAAAACTCAAGGGTCGAAATAAAGACAGTTTAATAAAGACAGTTTAAGACAGGTAAAGCAAAAGCTGTACATGCCAGCAAAGCAAGATAAGGAATTCATCCATCGCTTCCCATGGGCAGGCAGGTGTTCAGACATTTCCACAAAAGCAGGCCTCTATTTTGCCCAATGGTGTACCCCTTTTCCTTCTTCTTTCAACAATTTTTGTGCTGAGAATGATGCCATATGGTATGGGATATCCCTCAGGGTCAGTCAGGGTCAGCTGTTCTGGCTGCGTCCCCTCCCAGCTCCATGTGCACCCCTGGCCTTCTCACTGATGGGGTGGGGTGAGGAGCAGGAAAGGCCTTGACTCTCTGTAAATACTGCTCAACAGTAATGAAAATATCCCTGTGTGATGAGCACTGTTTCCAGCATGAATCCAAACCCATAATAGGTACTGTGAATAAAATTAACTTTGGATATGTGGAAGACCTTTATTCANAGTGATATATACTGAAGATTACACACAGTTCAGATGAATGGGCTTGGGTCCATAACCATGACTACAACACACACATTCCTGTCACAGGATAAACTGTGCAATAGAGTACAAAATCACTGAATCATAGAGTCATAAAATTGTTAAGGTTGGAAAAAGTCACCCGTAAAATCAGCACCCTGCAAAATCACACAACGATACAATTCTATATCTTATAGAAAAACCAACAATGCACACCCCCTAAAAACAGAAAGAGAATAATTAATATTACTTATTATTTTCCGTGGTGCTCTCATTTCTGACAATGGGATTTAGTAATATAAAATTAAGTTCCTTGATCTCTTGGCAGTACCTGGTTTTAGCCTGAGTGTTCCTGGATGTATATGAATGTGTGTGTGCGTGTGTACATGTTGGATTCTGTGCAAAACCCCATAAAAGCAAGTTATTTACCATCTACACCAGTCTACACCATTTGTATTTCTGATACTTTGCCACTGCAGGAGATTACATACACAATAAAACAAACAAGAGCTTCATCCTACCTGTTATGAACCACTTCTCTCTGAAGAGTTACTGCCTGGCTACGAAATGGTTCACCCATGAAGCAGGAAAATTTAATATGATCAATTTTCTTCAGTGATATTTTCTTCAATGTTAAGCACGAGACATTCTAAATTCATGCTTAGGGTGAGGCAAGATGCTTTATCATTAGTGTTCAGCAAGGCCAGATAGTTCTGTTGGAAGCCAATTATTAGGTTATTCCATGCCCAAGTAAACTGGGAAAAGTTAATGTACGTGGAAAAGGGAAAAAATACCTTGTTCAGTTCTCTACAGGAATTCCCAGCAACAAGAAAACATACACTTTCCTAACACTCCTACAGTAATCATCTTAAAAAAAGGGAACATCCACTTAACAAAGTGAACAGAAACTTCTGTCATTTCTACTAGGAGCTCCCAAACTTCCCATTTCCCCACACTATTAGGGAATCATGGAGGGTCAGCCTTGGTCAGTTGTCAAATGCACACTCAGCTGCTCACTCCTCCCCCTCACCTCCATGCCCTCTAACAAGACAGAGGAAGAAAAGTGGATGGAAAAGCTCATGGGCTGACAAAAAGACAAGTTGACTGCTTAATAGATACTGCTGTGTGCAAAACAGATTAAACCTGTCAGAAAGTAATTTAATTTAATGCCAATTAAAAGGCATTTGAGTAGTGAGAAACAAACAAAATAATAAANATTTTATAACCTAGCGATTAAGAAGTCAACATTGCTCTTGCACTACTTTGATGCATTTCATCAAATGATTTTTCTCTTTTATGGGTCTACGTATCTATATTTGAGTTACGTATGATCTCTTTATATTTATTTGGTAGAAATTGGTCCTGTAAAGGTACAGTTGAATTCTTCCCAGAATACATTATTTATTTCTCCAATTAGAACAAGGACAGAGTGATCAGCTCAGTGGAGCTGTCAAATTCTGACACAGTGATGCTGTGGTTTAGCCCCAGCTGGCAGCTCAGCCTCACACAGCCACTTGTTCACGTCCTCCCAAGGGAAGGGGGAGGGAATAGGAGGGGTAAAAGTGAGAAAACTCAAGGGTCGAAATAAAGACAGTTTAATAAAGACAGTTTAAGACAGGTAAAGCAAAAGCTGTACATGCCAGCAAAGCAAGATAAGGAATTCATCCATCGCTTCCCATGGGCAGGCAGGTGTTCAGACATTTCCACAAAAGCAGGCCTCTATTTTGCCCAATGGTGTACCCCTTTTCCTTCTTCTTTCAACAATTTTTGTGCTGAGAATGATGCCATATGGTATGGGATATCCCTCAGGGTCAGTCAGGGTCAGCTGTTCTGGCTGCGTCCCCTCCCAGCTCCATGTGCACCCCTGGCCTTCTCACTGATGGGGTGGGGTGAGGAGCAGGAAAGGCCTTGACTCTCTGTAAATACTGCTCAACAGTAATGAAAATATCCCTGTGTGATGAGCACTGTTTCCAGCATGAATCCAAACCCATAATAGGTACTGTGAATAAAATTAACTTTGGATATGTGGAAGACCTTTATTCAGGCTGCCTGTTTCAGAGTATATTCAGAAATTGACCAGAAAGCAAAAGAGCAACCATTGTTTTGTGATTTCCTATTTTTTTAAAATTATGAAAATGTATTTACTTTCTGTCTACTAATTATCTGTATTTGCAGTGCCTTGAACCACTAGGCTTCAATACTCAAGGCTTTGGGTGAATCCAAGGCAGAACTGCAGAATCAGCAGATAAGAAGTGAGAGGCAACACAGTTTTCTTGACCGCACAAAGCACTCTTAACACAGTATGTTCTGAGCCTGCTCCTGTGGTTTACAGGTTGGATTATATTCACTTTTCTTCTTTTTATCCATAACAAAGTCACCCGTAAAATCAGCACCCTGCAAAATCACACAACGATACAATTCTATATCTTATAGAAAAACCAACAATGCACACCCCCTAAAAACAGAAAGAGAATAATTAATATTACTTATTATTTTCCGTGGTGCTCTCATTTCTGACAATGGGATTTAGTAATATAAAATTAAGTTCCTTGATCTCTTGGCAGTACCTGGTTTTAGCCTGAGTGTTCCTGGATGTATATGAATGTGTGTGTGCGTGTGTACATGTTGGATTCTGTGCAAAACCCCATAAAAGCAAGTTATTTACCATCTACACCAGTCTACACCATTTGTATTTCTGATACTTTGCCACTGCAGGAGATTACATACACAATAAAACAAACAAGAGCTTCATCCTACCTGTTATGAACCACTTCTCTCTGAAGAGTTACTGCCTGGCTACGAAATGGTTCACCCATGAAGCAGGAAAATTTAATATGATCAATTTTCTTCAGTGATATTTTCTTCAATGTTAAGCACGAGACATTCTAAATTCATGCTTAGGGTGAGGCAAGATGCTTTATCATTAGTGTTCAGCAAGGCCAGATAGTTCTGTTGGAAGCCAATTATTAGGTTATTCCATGCCCAAGTAAACTGGGAAAAGTTAATGTACGTGGAAAAGGGAAAAAATACCTTGTTCAGTTCTCTACAGGAATTCCCAGCAACAAGAAAACATACACTTTCCTAACACTCCTACAGTAATCATCTTAAAAAAAGGGAACATCCACTTAACAAAGTGAACAGAAACTTCTGTCATTTCTACTAGGAGCTCCCAAACTTCCCATTTCCCCACACTATTAGGGAATCATGGAGGGTCAGCCTTGGTCAGTTGTCAAATGCACACTCAGCTGCTCACTCCTCCCCCTCACCTCCATGCCCTCTAACAAGACAGAGGAAGAAAAGTGGATGGAAAAGCTCATGGGCTGACAAAAAGACAAGTTGACTGCTTAATAGATACTGCTGTGTGCAAAACAGATTAAACCTGTCAGAAAGTAATTTAATTTAATGCCAATTAAAAGGCATTTGAGTAGTGAGAAACAAACAAAATAATAAAACAACACCGTGTTGCCACCCCTTTTTTCACATAGACTTTACTGCTTTGCTTATTCCCATAAAGAAGTAAGTAAACAAATAAATAAATAAATAGTTTGGGTAGTGGAAAACAAAAGGACAAACACCAAAAGAAGTGGAAAATTCAAGTGGAAAAATCTCTGTCCTTGTCTCTGTTGAGTATGTCAGACAAAACAGAACAGACTCAACAAAGAGACAAAGAAAAACAAGAGTCCATGATGTCTTTCGTTTTGATGGTGACTTAAGTTTTGAGGAAAGTCAAAGCAGTCAGTCCATATTTCCTTAAAGATGAAAGTTTCTTGAGTTTTTCAAGTCAATCCTAATCTATAGCCATAGTGGGATGCATTCATTTGTACAATAACACAAATGGCATGAGTTATGATGACACTGAGCAACCCAGTGCAGCAAAATCAGTACTGGCAATGTATATCTGCACATATGGTCAAGTAGCAAAATTGAGATTATATAAGACATTTTACCATCCAAAAGCTGGTCATCTGGAAATGAATAAATTACCTCAGGAAAATGGGGGGAAATTGCTTGGTTCCTTTGGAATTTTGGTTCTTAAAACCCAGCTAATTATTTTAGCTCATTTTAGAGAGTCAATGTAAAATCATTTACTGGAGTCAGTAAGTCCAGGCAGGGAAGAATACTCCTGTAACATACCAAAGTTTAAGATACAGCATATGTTCTTGTTAGCATATGATTTGCTATGTTATAGCCAGAAAACACTTTAAGTATTCCTGAATAGGTGGACTTATTTCTATGAGAAATTAATTAATTCAGTTAAATAATCTTGATGGTGAACTTTACTACCTTAAAATCCTTGCTCAGCTTTCTCCTCCTTTCAGAAGCAGCTACACGCAATTTTCTGCCATTCTGTTCCTCAAGGATTTTCATGTCTACTTAGTCTTTTTTATGCAGCATTTTTTAAATAACACAGGAAACACGAACCAGTTTCAACGAGAAAACAATCTGCTGCTGGAGATGTACCTAGGCAGTGGTAAGGGAGGCCAGGTCCTCTAGAGCTGAAGTCTAATCTTCAAGGGACTAGACAAGGGGTTCAAGTGAGTGCTTGGACTGTAATGTCTATGCTTTAGAGGAATGAGAACTTTCAACTAATCTTTTAACATACTCTGAGGGCTCTTGCTTACTCTAATCTTCCTTATGGACCCTATTTCAAAGTCTTTAACTGACCATATTCACCTTTTGAAAGGTGTTTGGGGTTTTATTCCTTCACTGACTTATCAGATCAGCTGTTTGAATGCACTGTTGATAACATCTATCTTGTGTGCTCCAAAACCTGTGTTGGATGCAGACTCGAGGTTTTTTCTGTAAAATTACTCAGGATTTGGGCTGAGGAGGCAAACCTCCATTTCATAACAATGGTGAAGGGGACAGAGCACAAATCTTGTGAGAGAGGCTGAGGAATCTGGGGAAATTTAGCCTGGAGGAGGCTCAGGGGGGATCTTATCACTCACTAGAAGTACCTGAAAAGTGGTTGTAGCCAGGTGGGGGACAGTCTCCCAGGTAACAAGTGATAGGACAAGAGGAAATGGCCTCAAGTTGCACCAGGGGAGGTTTAGATTGGATATTAAGAAAAGTTTCTGAATGCAAAGAGTTTTAAAGTATTGTAACAAACTGCCCAAAGAAGTGGTGGAGTTGCCATCCCTGGAAGTGTTCAAAAAACACGTGGATTTGCCACTTAAAGACATGGTTTAATAGTTAACATGGTGGTGCTANGGTTGTAGCCAGGTGGGGGACAGTCTCCCAGGTAACAAGTGATAGGACAAGAGGAAATGGCCTCAAGTTGCACCAGGGGAGGTTTAGATTGGATATTAAGAAAAGTTTCTGAATGCAAAGAGTTTTAAAGTATTGTAACAAACTGCCCAAAGAAGTGGTGGAGTTGCCATCCCTGGAAGTGTTCAAAAAACACGTGGATTTGCCACTTAAAGACATGGTTTAATAGTTAACATGGTGGTGCTATGTTGACAGTTGGACTTGATGATCTCAAAGGTCTTTTCCAACCTTAACAATTTTATGACTCTATGATTCAGTGATTTTGTACTCTATTGCACAGTTTATCCTGTGACAGGAATGTGTGTGTTGTAGTCATGGTTATGGACCCAAGCCCATTCATCTGAACTGTGTGTAATCTTCAGTATATATCACTTCTCCAGGAGCCTCTTACTTCACCCCTAAGGTGTAAAAAAAAAAAAAAAAAGACTTGAAAAGACTTGTAGATAGTTGCCTGTGGCCAGCTAGAAGTGAAGCAAAGCATGGTTTCCTTAATGGTTTTAGAAATTTGCTTCAGCTTTAACCTTTAGTACTCTTTGGTTTATGCCTCTGGAGTCACTCCTGAGCCTTGTCTGATACTGCTTTCTGGTAGGAACAACTACTACTTAAAATGTCAGCAGAAAATCAGCACTCTGAGCATGGAAACAGTCACAGTCTGCAACAACAAAAGCCTGACCCACTAAAATTTCAGTCAAGGGCTTCAAAGAATATTATTGACGCTTAAAAAAAGCATATCCTTAAATCTGTCCTATAAACTTTGGCTGAAGATAAGCAAGCACAAAAGAAGGTCACTCATTCCTGAGCCAAGGCATAGACTTACTACTTTGTTTTAATGTCCTCAGCACTACAATATTCATCTAATAATTCCCCACTTCATCCCCCTAGGGATAACAATGGTTTCCCTACTTTTTATTTTTAATCTTTACAGTGACCCTGTCTCCTTCTTAGTGAATATTTACATGGCAGCTAGCACAACGGAACCTCATCCTTGACAGACAGATTTTCTATTAAAAGAAGAGAGAAAGGGAAAAAAAAATTTCACAAGAAGCCACAGATGGAAATCCTCCTTAATTGTCCAGAGTGCATCAGGCTACCACGCAGATATTATGCATACATACACATAGAAATAAAAATGATTGAAAAGTGGTTGAGAAAAGCAGCTAGCTATGATGAATTTTATAAAAATCTGTCAACCTAGCTGGCTGCTCACAGAGTACCTGGATTGTTTGTGATTCTTTTGCAGACTCTGAGCTGTCATATAGGCAGAGACTGGGTGAAGATGCTGATGCCTGAGGAATAAATTCAAATTATTACTGTGATGGGGATTGTGACCATTCCCATGCTCTCTTTGATAATGTTGCAGATATTGCAGTGACACATATTATCTTCCCAGCTGCTAACACATCTCAAGAGATGGAGGGGGAGGGGAAAAAGTCCAACCCTATGCATAGCATTTTATCTAGAAAATGAAGTTTTCCTTGCTTTATTCTCAGCCAAACAAGGAGACAGCCTGACTTTCACAGGAAATATCTTGTGCTCCTGCAGACGTGTCTGTAGCATCAACATGCTAACAATTAAAGGTTAGGTTTTGCTCTTGTTCTTACAGTGGGAAATGCTTTATTCAGCATTCTGTCCCACGGGGGTAAAGAGAATTGCAAGGGAACGTCCCCTCATGCAGGGAAAAAAGAATGTCATATCACTCAAGGCACACCCTTAGGAAATCAATTTGCCTCATAAGGCCTCCAAAGATGTGTCACTAAGTGCCAGAGGACAGGTCTGTTATGTACTTTGCCTAATCTAATAAGGCTTTTATCTGATGTGTCTTGAGATCTCCCTGCTCTTGCTAAGCAAAAAATTCTAGAGTAGAAATATTGTAGTTGTGTCAATGTGCTGTGAGCATGCGTGAACAGGCCTTTCCTGGGAATACAAAGTGCCTCTGAGGAGATTTCTGAACCATTCTCTGAGCAGCCTGTTCTAGTGGAAGAAGGTGTCCCTGCCCATGGCAAAGGGGTTGGAACTGGATGATGTTTAAGGTCTCTTCCAACCCAAACCATTCTGTGATTCTATGATTATTTTCGGCCCTTTGTGCTGTTTGTTGGGTGTTGGGGATGCAGCAGCTCTGCTAAAGCCTGTTTGGGGAGTCCACTGGGATGTCCCCTTATGCCATAGAAACACTCCTAAAGGACACGTTGGACTGCCATATACACAAGACTGGGTTAATCATCATGACTATAAAATAGGTAAGGAAACACGCGAGTAAGTGTGAAAATGCCCTTGCCTGTGGATATCTAAGTCTATGGGACAGCCTAGAGTTACAAACTTCATGAATAAAAGCACATCCTAAAGAAATCACTAGAAGGGGAAATGGGAACTTTCATCAATTAGCAGAAATGCAGAATTTAGCTTTTGAAAATGAATGAATAAAAAAGTAACAAACTTTATTGAGGTCTTTATAAATTTCAGGTATTTTTTCAGTTCTTACCAACATACAAAGATGTCATAATCTGGAAATATAATTGGAGTTGCTGAGTCTCTGCAAAGAGACTGAAATACTGAAAGGTTGCAGTAAAATCTTTCCCCATTTTTCCTTCTGTATTCTCCATCTGTAATGACCTCTAACATTTCCTCATAAACTGCTTCCTCTATGTCCATTCTGAAAGATGTAACAGTCCTTGCAGTGATGTTAAAAAACCCACAACAACCACAAAAAATATCCCACAAAAATAAAATTAGACAAAGAAAAACACCACAAAAAAAGAGACCAAAACAAACAAAAAAACCCAAACAATCAATCAGCCAAAAGCATACCCCACAAATAATTTAAAATCCCTTTCTTAACATTTTTCCCCCCTGGTTTTGAGGACCTTAGAACTCCATGTGGAAGAACATATTAATAAATATAATCTAAAAATAAGGCTGATAACAGGCAGTGTGTTTTTTCTTTACCAATATAACAGAAAGGTTATACTGCTATACCACTGCGAAACAAAAAAAATTCCTGTGTGCACAGGAGGAAGTTAAAAAATGAAATGAATGTTGAGAAGTACACAATGCTGATGTTTTTAATTTATGGACACAGACAATACTATATCAAAGTAAATAACATCCTTTATGACTTTTAAACATGCACGGTATTTCAGGTTGGATTCCAATGAGTGTGAAGAGGGTGACATTATTTTCAGTGCTGCTCCACATCATTAAAGAAAACAATACTCAGAAACATCTTTCAGCAGCTTTGCTTTCTGGCTTTCACTGGTGCATGGGCCTCTCGTCAATCAATAATGAAAGCAGCAGGGAATTCATCACTTGTTAAGGAAAAGAATAGATTAAACAAAAACAAGCAAAATGAGAAAGGGGTGGTAAGAGAAAAAAAAAATAGACTGTAAGATTGCTTAAAGAAGTGTAAATGGTTTTCCCCTGCCACACTAATGATAATTCACAGCTAGGTCTCTAGAACACAAAAAAAATTCAGAGAACCAGGACAAAGAAACTCCCTGTGGATGCCTTTGATGATTCCAATAATCTTTTGATGACTGAACTGATAAAGGTAATATCATTGCTGAAGTATTTTTAGACTTCTGTGAAGCATTAGGTTTTATAGTGCATAATATCTCTTTCTTAGGAAAGTAAAATTATATAAATCAACATGGTCGATATTAAATGGATGGGAATGTGATCACATTGCATCGAAGGATGAATGCATCCGTGTAGCTTTTCTCAGGCAGAGCTTTTACTGATTATCTGAGGAGATACAGACTGAGTGAGTCTACTCATGTTCTGAGCTACAGGTCCCTATGATCTTCAGCTGCTGAATTTCCTGCCTATGGTTAGTGACTACAGTGAAGTAGTAATTCTTAGGTAAAGTACTATGTCTCCTTTTTTGTATGCAGTCCTGGAAAGCAACTATGACATCCTCGTGGAGATTTGCATAGAGAAGCTCTGGAAATACGTCATTCCATATGCAGAGACATGTTTTAACACGTTTTGAAGATTTAGAGATTTTGTGGATACAAGAATGTCAGGGTGATTTAACCCCATTATGGTTTAATCCCAGCCAGTAACTGAGCCACTCACTCACTCTCTAACAGTGGGATGGGGATAAAAATATGATCTCAAGAATTTCCATTAGTCCTTAACCTTTGTGTAATGATTTGGGAAGTGAACTGTCCCTTGATCATACCAGGAAATCTTGCGTGGCCAAGGTGGGAGAGGTACTGAGGTGAAGGGTGGGGGAGCAGATAATCAGCCATCCCCTGACAGCCTTGGAACATTCCCTACCTAATCAAAGACTGAGTGCAACAGTACTATTACACCTGGAGTTTTGGAAACTCTGGTCCTATTGTAACAGGAATTTTGGAAAAAATTTCCAAATATTTTAGAAACTGCAGTGATTATCAACCTGAGGATAGAAGTTTATGGAATACTAAACTGCATCATTTTGTGATCGTATAAAAAGTGGCCCTAAGTGAGGCTCTTCAAGGTCTCCTGGACCACAGGAGGCTGTGCTAGCACCTCCCTCTGAGTGGGACATCTCTCAGAACTCACAAATCCTTGAATTTGAGATACTTGGTCAACCATTGCCAAAAGCTGCTGATGGGGCCTGGGCTGATACTCCAGATCCTTGAAGCTCATTAATCCTAAGCCTGTTGAGAGATGCAACGGCACCTGACGTGAGTATTTCCATGAAATTGAGGGGAATTTTTCACAATATAGCTTTGTACCTTCTTTATGTCTGTATGTGAATTGATTTAAATATCTTACAGCATGTATAGCATAAATATTGCCCTCTCAGATCTATAATTAAGTCACTGTTGTAATTGTAGTAAATTCTATTGATCATTTTATAAAATTTAACTTAGTAAATTGATTAAGTGCTGCTAAATCCTTTAGACAGAAACCATTGGTCAAGTCTAAGTTTGACAAGAGAGTCCACTCTGAAACTTCTGACTCAGTGGAAGGTTCTTCTTTACCCCTTGTCACCCTCACCCCTTGTCACCCTCACCCTTTCCAACCTTATCCTTAATATCCCCAGCCTCCACATCAATCATTTTAAATTCATTCTTATCTGATTTTCCTCTGTATGTTTCCTCCATGTAGTAGGGAGTAGAGTGAACCTTGCCATTGAACTTTGTTGTCCTTGTACGGATTTTTATTAAACCTACTTTTCCTGATGCCTTTGCCAGTGATTTCTTTAAGCAACCTAAACAACTCATTTGCGCCAAATTAGTGTAGTCAGCAAAATACTAAACCAGGAGTCATGACAGTGTGTTTAGTTTGGGGGAATATTTGGAGAAAATCAAAGAAAATCACAGCTGTGCTAACATATTCCACAGCAACTGCAAGAGAATAGATCTCACTGAAGGATAAGAAGAAACATCTGCAGTAATGCATAAGGATTAAATAAATACTGTGGCACATCCAGTGTAAAAGGAGTTCAGTTCATGTTTAGGTACCTTGCCTATCATGTGAAAACATCAGGAGCTATACCCTTCCTTCAGGTGTTAGGCAGCAGTAACCATAAAGTGATTAAGAAAAAGGCAAGAATATATTTTAGTCCTTTGTCGTTCCATACTGACAATAAAAACAGCCTAGGTCTGTGACACCCATTATTCATCCCACTCCATTTTGAGATCTTCCACTTGGCTCTATAACATCCTGGCAAACCACCTAGAGCTCTTCCACTGAAAGTCAGACCCTCCCAGCACAGGTGTCTTGGTATATTGTGAAATGGGGCTACAGATGTGCTCTGTGTTACAGGAACAGAAAATTGAGTCCAAGGTAACAGATGAAAACCAAGGAAAGAAGAAGAAGAGGAAACTCCATTTAAAAAAAATCTTCCCGTATTCATTTTTCTCTTAGTCCCACATGCACTGGAATTAAAAGGAGTCACCCAATTATTTATTTATTTATTTATTTATTTATTTATTTATATTTTAAATAGCTCCTGAAGGAAAAGTTCATGATTTATCCTTAAGGTATCCTTAAGGATAACCATACAGTGAAAATAAAATTTAGTTATATCTTGAATATTTCTGCTCAAAATGCTTCCAGTATTGAGAATTATTGATTACTGTATACCAGTATCAATAAATATTTACATGTAGTCTAAAGCATTATGCATATGTCTGTCTCAGAAATGTAATTCTGTGGAAATTTTCTACCTTGTTTTTATGGGTTTGGCCTACAGCCAGTTTATTATTTCTTATCACGTTCCATCCCGCCAGCTGAATCATCATCTTAGCAAATCTCAGACTACAGCTGTAAATGAAAAAAAGCCTTCCAAGAAAATGTGATTATTCTTTTCCTACTCTTTTATTCTTGTAACATCTCAAGGTTAAAGATGTGCACTGTAACAGTGCAGAATTATCTTAGTGTTTTTTCTATTACAATCTGCTTACCAGTGACCACCAATAAAAAATGTTAAAAAAAAAAAGAGATATGGTTTTATAGCTGAAAATACTTTGAAGATCTTGAGCAGGTAAGGCTTCCATGTGACAGGGGCAATTACTTAAAAACTCAGTGAAAATACATCAAACAGAAAAATTCTAATGAATTTTAAAAAAACCCCAAATAACACAGGTTCATGAGATCCTTGCCTGGTTTCTAGATCTTAAAATATCTAAAGCAGAAAGAAAAGTTTTATTTTTTAATTATTATAGAAAAAGCTAGTAATTAAGTCTTGTGAATACAAGCAGTGAAAGAATCATTTGTTGATTCACCAATAACTCAAAAATAAAAGTGAAAGTTACAGTTAAAATAATATTATTTAGAAAAAATTCAAATAGAAAGGAAAATTGTCTTTATTCAAATTAAATTATTTAGCAAAAAAAGAATTTTTGCCAGTTTTGATTCAGTACTGGTCAAAGGATATTTTGAAGAAGCATGTTATTTCAAAGTGTTAAATCCTAAACATTTCTGTTACAGAATAGAATTCATTTTATTTTGCTTCAGAGCATACATGAAAAACAAAATGCCAATCTCAAGATATTTATAAAACCATTTAAATTCCCTCTCAGTGAATTTTAAGATACAGAAGCAGGTTTTGTGCAAAAGGTATCTGCTATGTAATATCAGAAGTATAAGGGTCAGATTTTAGATAAACATTTTTAGAATGAAAGATGGAGGTAAACATGGGACCTCCTGCTCTCTGACTTCTTGTTCCTCTTAATATATTACGCTGCAGGGCAAAAAGTCTTCCTACTACAGTTACAGGGACAATATAGAAGTTGGCTTTTGGATCCCTGTTTTGGAGGCACGGCAGAAAGTGTGAGCACGGACAAGGACAAGAAATAGAAAGGATTGTCTCTTCTTTCTATTTGGTGGGGTTACTAGAACTTCCAGACCACTTCCACCATCTTCTGTGTTTGACCCTGAGCAATAAACATGGAGCACAGATGAGAAAGCATGCGGCTGAGGGAGGATAGTAACTCTCCATTACATTTTTCAGGAGGGAATACGCTGGATTTTAGGGAGGAAGGACTAGAAGTTCCTCATAGATTAGTTGAACAACCCATCTCCAGCAGAGACGTGGCCTCAAAAATCACTCAGTCGGTGCAGAAGGGGAATTTGAGTGTTGCCCCTTTCTCCTACTGATCTTTATGAGAAAAATAAGTCTTTACCATTTGCAATCATCATGACTGCTACATGTTTTGACAAGACCAACTACTCTCCAGAGGTTTCATCTACCTATGATTTACGTAGCATTCCTCAGCTGGAAATTTTTATTAATACTTGAGTGACACCAGACACAATTTTTCAGGGCCCAAATTCAGGTTGTCAGATACCTTGACACAATTCTAATAATCCTATTTTTATTACATTGCTTAGGTAGAAAGAACAAGACGTATTTTTGTTCCCCAAAAAACCAGTTGCAATCCAATCAAGGTGTGTTCTTGTAATTAGATGTAGATCACCAGTACACTTCCCAGTGACTCTCAGAGTAACCCTGCTGATGTGGAATGGTTTAGTTTGAATTTATATAGGTGCATCTGAACTCTGAGTGTAGCACTGAATAACTGAGCCTCTTCTGCTCTTAAGGAAAGCTCTACTGCTGAAATCAGAAAGGATACAGAAATATGAACATATTGAAAAAAACTGAAGTCGAAATAAGATACAGCAAAAATTGGTGTTTGTTTAAAGGCAAGAGACGAAGATCATCAGTTCTGTACAGAACACTGAAGATAAACAGTCACGCTGGAAATTTTGATTTGATCCCAAGACATTTACAGAATACCAGCTGAAACCAAAAGTTTTCATCCACAGCTGACTTCTTTGCCACATTTTCTGGGGCAATTATGTACTGAGTACTATCATGGCATTAGTTTTCTCAACCTTCTCTAAGCTGTATTTTTAACATTTCGATGCCCCACAGGACAAAACAAAACAGGTGACTTGAATCTGTTCTATGTTTCTCTGAAAGGGCTAGAGGAGTGCAGACAGTCAATTACAGGTAAGGCCTGTTTTAAGGAGCCTGTCTCTCTCTTCCTTCTTTGGGGATGGATTCACTTCATTTCACTGTAATCAATTACAACTCACATACCTAAGCTAAGCTACCAGACAAAACTCAGAATGTGTTGGAGATGGTTATCACATGTGAAATGGGTCCATTTCGTAATGGGGTTGGATTTCATACCTGCAGGGAAAAACCAGATAATACACCTGAACCAGGAGTCCAATTTTCAGATGGCAGAAGTTTGGTGAAAATGTTTCTACTCTCCATTTCCAGTTTTAATTGTGACTTCATGATGTTCATAAACATGAAATTGTTAGAGGCAAGCTCTAGGTTACATCTAACAGATGTTGAGTTCATGTGTGCTAGACCTTGTGGTTGCCATCCCCAGTGCTGCTATAATACATAAACTGTAATTCTGTTTTAGTCCATGATGGTGTTATGAATCTACTTGCGACTGAAAAGCATGTAAAAGTTCAGGGTAGGTAGGACCTGCCATGGGGACTTGCACTCCATTTTCCCATGTTTTATATAGATTTTTGAAATGCCATTTTATTGTGCTGTCTTTTAATCCGTGTGGAAAAAAAAAAACCCAAAACAAAGAAACAAACCCAAAACACAAACCAAGACCCTTAGTAAGATCTCTTCACTTCTTTGCTTGTCTTGCTCATTTACATGCAGACAAAATCTACTCATTTCAGTTTTGGACCAAAAATGAAGCACATCTTTAGCTCGGAGAAAGTAGCATTGATCCACTCAAATATTCAATAAAAAGGCACCTAAGCCATTTTTAAATAGTGAAAAGATTCTGAAAGCTTTTGTAGTGCTATCCAAAGAGGGATGAAACATCATATTTCATGTGATGTTCCATATGAAAATTCCCTATGCAAAAGAACCACACACTAAACAATGTAAAGAAGAAAAGAAAGCCTTGAACATTTGAAGCCTTCAAATGTAATGAGAAAGTGGCAGCCAAAACCACCCCTCCAGCCTTTCACCTCCAGAGTTAAGGAAGGAAACCGTAAGGGAAGAAGCAAGTTGCTTGTGTTTTCTCAGATTTAAAATCAGTGTGATTTTTAGGAATACTGAAAAATAAATGTAATGTGGAAAGTTTTTACACAAAACTTATGGACAAGAACAAAGAGAAAGTAAAATTAAAGAATATACGTTGTTAGATGGGTTTGTAAAGATTAATTTCTTAATTAAATAAAATGTTCAGTGTTTCAGTTCTTGATCTACATGCAAGGTGTCAACCAACCTCTCATTGCCCCCGATTATTTCAAGAGTTGGCAGTGCCTTTTCAGAGTGAACAAACAAAAAGTATAATTTGAGTCTTTGGTAGCATTTGTTTTTCCTCAGATCACTGACAGCCTTTGCTTTAGTGATACTATTTTCAGATAGGTGGCTGATGTGTTGATAATAAATATTCCATGAAAATTCCTGTATTTCAGTATTGAAGTAAAGGTTCTGTGAAAAGTTCCGTCTAGAAAAGATGGTTTAGAAGAATGCATCAAATAGCAAAGTCTGTTTGCTCATTGTTTTGCATGTTACTGGATTATTGATAATTTTTCACAGGAAATGCAATGAACCACTACACAGATGTTAAAATATATTTTTCTCCTGTGTTACAGAGGGTAACTATTTCTGCAGCTATCTCTGGGATCCCAGCTGGGACTGTTATCATTTTGGTCATGGGACACCATCATATTCCCTGAAAGAAAAACCTTACTTTTGGTGGCAGAATTTGACTAACAGTATTTTGGGAAAAGAAATGCAAGGGTATGAAAACTCTACACAAGCTGAGCCTTGAGGATTGAAGTTAAGAACATCTATCAAACTGACCTTAGAAACACCATTCATGACACAGAAGCTGCTTAACTTTTTAGTCACCTTTAAATCAGGGTTTTTACATATGCTTTTCATGGTCTATGAAGCCAACAAAATAACAACAGAACTTGACACAAAAGCCCTGGGGGGTTTTTTGCTTCTATTTTATGTATTTAGCAGATCACTTTGCCATTTAACTTTCTGAGAGCCATTGTGTGGGTATCCATACTCTTTGAACTATATGTAATGTAGGAGTGTTTCACACTGACAGTGCTTTTCTTCTTCATAACTTAAAAAAAAAAAAAAGACAGATACATACTTAAGTCTACTACATAACATAGTAAAGATAATTTACTAACTAAAAAATAACACATTTCCTGAAGAACGAGAATTCTTTCTGAAGCAAGATATTTAATTGTTAAGTAAAGCTGTTATTATAATGGCTTTTGTTTTAAAGGAAACACTTTGCGGCCGTAAGATAAACTGTGATTGCTAGTATTGCAATTGACATTTAGTGGCTCAAAAATCAGATTGAGGTAAACTAAAAGTTGAGAAGAAAGTTTTAAGGACCATTTTTGGTTTTAGAGTCATACTTTTAACAGCTAAAAAATATGTACCTGCATATATATTTATATACTTATATATTTAGAGTCCTCCTTTGGAGTAAAAACATGCTTGAAATAGTCTTTCATTTTGTGTGCTTGGTTTTGCAAATAGACTTTTGGAATTTTTTTTGACAATTTAAATTTTTTAACCATGTTATTCAAAAATTTTGAAAGCAAGATAGACCTCAGAAGGGCTGTCATTTTAATGTTATTTCCAATTTGTTCATTGTGGAGTTGTTTGCATTCTAATTCTAACCAAATCCTGCAAGATCTCAGTCCAAAGTTATGACATTTTTTCATTCTTCATTACACTTCTGGGATGCCTTTTCTTACAGTAATGGATTGAGGAGGAAGATTATTCTCCTGACAGCATTTCTTTTTCTATAAAATTAGAGAAGATATTAGGTCCAGGACAGGAATTTTCCTTGTTCTGATGATGTCACTTCGATCTCTACTGCATATAGAAAATGTATAAAAAGACACAATTATTTTCATATTTCTTCAGGGGATTGGGATTGTCATTCTGCAAATAAATCAGAAATGGGCTGTTTCCTTTCCAAACACATTTGGTTCTAAATCTTTCTCTTGAACAAAGCATTGTTCTATCCTGTGTGTTTTGTATGTTAAAATCATATCCAGTGTTTCTCTACTCTTTACTGTTGACTGAGTTACTCTGGAAATCCACACAGACATAACAATGCCTAAAAGGCTGTGGAGAGTGCTCTAAGCAATAAAATCATGCAGTTCCTCAAAGTTCACAGAGACAGACTGGCCAAGACAGGAATTAGACTCTCATGAGCAATATTTGAAAAGCTTAACCAAGAGGGCCAGGCTTCTTGTAATCTCCAGAAAAAAATCTTCCTCTGTTTGCAGAAATTGCTCCTTTTTNAAAAATCTTTCTCTTTTTGCAAAAATTGCTTCTTTTTTTTTTTTTCTTTTTTTTTTTTTTTTTTTTTTTTTTTTTTTTTTTTGGGTTTGAAAGGATTGCTTTTCTTCATCAGACTTACTTGGCATGCAAAGTAATCTGCCAGCTGCCTCATATCTTCGCTGGGCACATATTACAAACCAGTTTGGATGCCACCTGTTTGATTACTCATCTAGTGATGCCAATTCCTATTTTGCTTGAATGTGCTATGAATGAAATAAAGAGAAACATAATATATTTTGTTTTTCTACAAAATGAAATTGAAGAAGTGGTAGTCAAAGACAGCTGATCAGAACTGAATATGTTATCTCACCAGTTAAATAACTGTACTGAATTTGAAATGATGGACAACATAGCCTGGCAGATTATACCTGAACTTCTCAAACCTCAAATAGTATTTTGTATACCACATCCTTTTTTTCTTCAGCGTAGAATTTTTCAACACAATATGAAAAATGCCTGTGCATGTATTTGTAAATTGCTGTATATACTTTCACATTTATTTATATACGTTTATGTCTAAGTGCAGATATCTTAAGATATCATAAATATGATAGTATTTTTGAACATTTGTATACTCTTTCAACTGAATTACTTGGAGTGTTATCAGAAAAAAAACCATAGAGAAATAGAAAAAGAACCTACTTATATTCAAGTACATGATTAGAATAGGAAGGTTACTGTAACTTTAAACTTTTGCAGTCTAAGGATCTACACCTGAACTATTAAATATAGCCTCCCTTCACAGTTAAGAGTGATTTTTAAAGTTAGGAAAATTAAGCCCATTACTTCTGGTAACAAAGGGTCCTAGGAAGACTGGACATATTTTAAGAAAGAAATCTTGAAAGCCCAGGGGCAGGCTGGCCCTGCGTACCAAAGAGGAGCAGACAGGGAAGAAGATTGGCCGGGCTGATCAGGGAACATTTGCAGCAGCTCAGGAAGAAAAGGAGATTGTATCACCTTTGGAAAAAGGAGCAGGAAAACCAGGGAGACTTTAAGGATATCGTTAGGTCAAGCAGAAAGAAAATTAAAGAGGTAAAAGCTAATTTACAACTTAATCTGGCAACTTCTGTAATGTGTTTTTATAAAGACACTATTAAAAAGAAGAGGGGCAAAGAAAACGTCCAAACTTTATTGGATGCATAAGGGAATGTAATCACAAAGGTCAAGGAAGGGGCTGAGGTACTTAAAGCCTTCTTGTTCTAGAGTCTCAAAGACAACTGGCAGAACCCTGAAAAAGTAGACAGGGAGAGGGAGCAGACTAGAGCCCCTGTAATCCCAGAGGAAGTTGTTATTGACCTGCAGAGACACTTAGACAAGTCTATGAGGCTGGCCAGGAGTCCCTCACGGGTGCTCAGGGAGCTGGTGGAAGAGCTCACTAAGCTTCTCTTCACCCTTTATTATCAGTCCTGGGGAGTCAGGACATTCCAGATGGCTGGAGGTGCCAATGTGACACCCATGGCCAAGAAGGGCCACAGGGAGGATGTGGTGAACTCCAGGCCTGTCAGCCTGACCTCGGGGCCCAGCAAGGTTCTGGAGCAGACTGTGAGTGGGATCACATGGCCCATAGAGGACAACCGAGGGGTCAGGCCCAGCCAGTGTGGGTTTAGGAAAGGCAGGTCCTGCATGAGTAATGTGATGTCCTTTGATGAGAGGGTGACCTGCCTCGGGGCTGAGGGAGAAGCTGTGAATGGAGTCTCCCTGGACTTGAGCAAAGCCTTTGATCCCGTCTTCCACAGCAGAGTTCTGGAAAAGCTGTCAGCCCAGGGCTTGGGCAGGTACACTCTTTGCTGGGTTAAGAACTGTCAGGCCCAGAGAGTGGCTGTGAATGATGCTGCATCAAGTTGGTCTCCGGTCACTAGTGTTGTGCCCCTGGGATAAATGCTGGGTCCAGTTTTGTTTGATATCTTTGTTGATCATCTGGGTGAGGAGATTGAGTTTACCTTTAGCAAGTCTGTGGATGACACCAAGTTGGGTAGGAGCATCAATCTGCTGGATGGCAGAAAATCTCTTGAGAGAGACCAGGACAGGCTGGATCCATGTGCAAAAGCCAAGGGTATGAGGTTTAACAAAATGAAGTGCCAGGCCCTGCACTTTGGCCACAACAACACACTTCAGTTTTCCAGGCTGGGGGCAGAGTGGCTGGAAAGCTGCCCAGCGGGAAAAGCCCTGGGGGTGCTGGCTGACAGTGGCCGAACGTGATCCGGCATGTACCCAGGTGGGCAAGGAGGCCACTATCCTCCTGGCATTCTGTGTCGGCAATAGTGTGGCCAGCTGGACCAGGGCAGTGATTGTCCCTCTGTGCTGGGCACTGGTGAGGACACACCTCGAGTGCTGTGTCCAGTTCTGGGCTTTTCAATTCAGGAAGGGCATTGAGGTGCTGGAGCAGGTCCAGAGAAGGGCAATGAAGCTGGTGAAAGGGCCAGAGCACCATCTTGTGAAGAGCAGCTTAGGGAGCTGAGGTTTTTCAGCCTGGAGAAAAGGAGGTCCATGGTTGTTTTCTTATCACCCTATAACTTTCTGAGAGGAGGTTGTAGCCAGGTGGGACTCGGTCTCTTCTGCCAGACAGGTACTGATAGGATAAGAATACATCACCTTAAGCTGTGCCAGGGGAGGTTTAGGTTGGACATTAGGAAGAATTTCTTCACAGAAAGGGTGATAAGACATTGGAATGGACTTGCCAGGGAGGTGGTGACGTCACTGGCCCTGTAGGTCTTCAAGGAAAGACTGGACATGGCACTTAGTGCCATGATTTATTTGACATGGTGGTGTTCAGTCAAAGGTTGGACTCAGTGACCTTAGAGGTCTTTTCCAACCACTTTGATTTTGTGTGGCTCTATGTGACTCTGTGTAAACATGCTGACAACTATTTCTCCAACTGGATATGTATCTGAATTACATAATTCAGACTTTTATGAAATAGGATGCAAGAGGAGAATACAAAAAGGATTTGTTCTTCCCTTATAGTAATTTTATGCATTTTCAGAACATAGTTGAGTTATAGGTAGGATCAATTTCTACATTCATGTAGCAAGTTGACTACAGATTTTTAGTTTGAGACACTGTCCCAAACAAGTGTGCTTGAAATTGCTCCAAAAATCACCAGCAAGGGTATGAGCAAAAGTCAGATTTAATATTAAACTACAAGGCACAACAGATTCGTTGGCAAGATTCACTCTACTTACAAAGAGCAACTAAGACACAACAAGGGAAAACAAGCAACAAGAAAACCAAACAAAGTCCAGGCAATCAAAGCAGAAATGAATTGAAACTACCTGGGGGTGTGTGTGTGTCTGTGTGTAAAGACAGGTAAACAAGGATGAAAAGGAATGCAGCCTAAGGCTTAACGACACTTAAACTTAACAGTACTTTAACTTAACTTATACCTTCATTTAGATCCTAACCCTAACAATCTAACAGAGAAATAACACTTAACAGTATTTAGCCTAAATTATAAGTAGAACTTAACTTCCAGATTTGCTATAGCATGTGCGCAACAGCTATGCACGCAGTCAGAAATAGTCAGTGCAAGGTCCCTGTTGAAAAATTTCCCTCAGAGGTCAGTGAAAGTACTCACTTCGGATGCCTTCGCATCTCCCAATGGGCGAAGGATTGAGCCTTGAGGAGTGAGGGTATCAGCCCAGGACACGTCGTGGTTTGACAATCCTCCAGGTATAGCAAACCTGAGGGTTTGCTGGCTCTGAGAGGCATCCCACTCAGAGGGAGGTTGCTGGTCACAGGCCTGCTGCTGTCCAGGAGAGCTCAAGGGGCCCTGTCTTGGACTGCTGTTTATAGGGTCACAAGAGAGTGGGCTTTAGTCATAACAGTGTTTCATCCTGGCCACAGTTTGGGTTGGCACTTTCTCGGAAAGTGTGAGAATAAGAATGTTATGCCATTCAGGCCAGAGAAATATTTTCCAGGGCTGGTTATGAGAAAAACAGAAGCTTGTTAGGAGTTCCTGAGAGCGGACAGTGTTTTTTGATAAGCTCAGACAGAGCTGAGCCCAGGTGGTGTTTTCAAGGACGAGGCCTAACAAGCATTTTCTCAGCTCCCACTGCAGCCTGGAAAGGAATGACTGGGGGCAGGGGGAGGATGCACCACCACAGACACCAACAACATTGTCATTTACAACAGTTTTGCCATTAAATTCGGGGAAGACTCAATTAAAGAAGAAAGACCAAGAGAGGTAAAACACAAAATGTGTGTAAATGTAAATAGTACTGTTTCAAATTTCAGAAATGGTTTTGTTTAGGTTTGCCTGTCAGTTGATGTATAGGGAAAGAGGAGTTTCCTTCTTCTTAGGAAAGAAATTAACTTTAAATTTTTTAAATGAGATGTGCATTTCATTTGATATTCATCTGGGTATGAAAAATATACCCCCTAATTATATGGAGAATGGCAATCAATTACTTATTCAAGCAGCTTTTTTAATAGTTAATCAACCATTGCCAATGGCTCTCTCCTGCAATAACTTTACTGTCTGTCACTGTCACAGCTTATACATGTTCCTGTTAATTGGATATTATGACTGTTGCCCTGTTTTGCATTATACAATTTAAGTTAGTTCTACATGAAATACAGCGGAGCATGTTACAAGGGTTATATTGAAATAATCCAGGATGAAAGTATGACGTAATTAAGGGTTTTGCCTTCAATTACTCTTTTGGTATGTTGGTCATTCAAAGTTCTCTCCAGTGTTTATAGGAGCAGTAGATGAGAAATCCTGTACTTCAGGTTAAAGTATTTCTCTATTATCAGCTCCTTAGAGTGAGGACAATCTTGTATTGTGCATTTATGAAGAAGCTCAGACTTCTAACTCATATCACAGATTATTATCAGTGAATTGTATTTATACATACTCCATCCCAATATAAAAGAGGTAGTCAGGGAGGATTCTTTCGATAGATTTGTCGGATGAAAATAAAGCGCAAACATGGCAACATTGTATCTTAGAACCATTTATTGATAGGAAAGGGTAAGTGTTCCTACCGAAGGGGGATAACAAAGAGAGTAGCGAGGGGAAAGAGAGATAACAGGAAGAAATAGAAGACAAGGACAGCGTTACCACAGGATCCCGGGTGCTTTGTTGGCGTCAGCTCAGCAGACGGAACACGCGTGCTGCGAACCGCGGTGGGTCCACGTAGCTCCTGTGACAAGCCAGGCGCGATTTCCAAACAGCAGCAGGCTGCGTGTTTCCTCCGTTGGCAGAGAACCGGTTGCTGTTGCTAGCGCAGCGCTCCTGGAGCAGTCGCGGACTCTCATGGCTGCGGGCGGTGGTGGCTGCAAGTTGGGTGCCACGGCTCTGGGCTCCTTTCCGTGGCCAACACGGGGAACACGGCAGCGGTAGCAGTTGTGGCTGGGTGCAGGCGGCTATAGCAGGTTGGTGTGGCGGGCAGCGCAGGAAACCCAGCGGCAGCGGCGGTCACAGCTGGGTACAAGCGGCAGCTGTTGCGGTCGCAGTGTGGGGAAACACGATGGCAGCGGCGGTCACGGCTGGGTGCAGGCAGTGATGGTTGCGGCCGCAGAGCAGGGAAACATGATGGTGGCGGCGGTCGTGGCTGGGTGAAGGCAGCGGCGGCTCTGGTTGCAGCGTGGGAAACGCGATGGTGGCGGCGGCCGTGACTGGGTTCAGGCAGCGGTGGATGCGGAGCACGAGGTCTTCGCGGTGACAGGCTGGTTCATGGAAACGGTGAAGCAGGTACGGGCAGGGAAACAGGACCACAGGGAAGAAAAAGAGAAGCGGGGGAGGGAGGCCGAGTTGACCCTACAGGCGAGCCCCCCCCTCCCTCCAAAAAACCCAAAAGCGAAATGGCTCTCGTTGTGTTGAAGTTAGCGGCTTTTATGTGTTAAGGCTCCTCCCCCAGGCCAGTTTCGCGAGCATTCTTCCGGAGCATTTTTCCCACCGGCCAGTGGAGGGTGATGCTCACAGCCCGATCGTGGAAGTTTTCTCTGCCCTGATTGGCTGCCAGGCAAAGCCCTCCTGGGGACAGGGCTGCCAGCATATGTACATCCCTTATAGGAATATAACATATGTTGAGGCATAAATAAAAATCAAATTGGTCCCTCTCAATATAAAGTCCAAATATAAGCTTCGTAGTTGGTCTGTGATATAAATAGGAATGCAGCCAAGCAATTAAATTATCATAAGGCTTCAGCGTAGTCTATCAGATATTTTGAAGGAAGAAATTATTCTTTGCGTTCCAATAAAATTGGTAACTGATTTGAGATGCTGCCAATATAATAGAGCTACAAATGTATAAACCCATTGAGTTTAAAGTGTGATTGATTCCTTTATTTCAAAAAGCATGTTCCTTTTTCTTTTGCTTTAATGCCACTCTTAAATATGCCTTATGTAGGAAGGGCAGAGATATAAATTATTCTTTAATTTTCCCTGATACCAATACACTAGGCTTTGTTTAGACAGCTGATGTACTATAATCATATTTTATTGCAGTAAGTTTAATAATTTTATTCTTTTCTTGGATTACTCTAATCTATTCCCTGGAGCACTCTATTTTGTTTTTGTCTTAAAATATTAAACTGCAATATCATGAAGGCTGGAAATATCATTTCATTATGGCTGTGAACTTTCCCCAACAAAACAGATTGTCAGTCTCTAATTTGACAGTTTGACATACATGCAAAACTACTATCAAAGGACCAAAGGTATTTGTAAGAGTATGTGGAAGAGTGCCTGGAGAAGGCACCCGTGTGCCTGGTGCCAGCTGCTGAGGCAGGGTGTCTGCATCATACCCACTCCTGGTGGGAATGGGCAGTGTGTGTGTATTCACCAGTAAATTCAAGCTGGGACAGGGTGTCAGTCAGACAGGTGGCCTGTGCTGGTACTCACAGGAGGGGCTGCAAATGTGCAGTGCATGAGGGACAGCTGCATGTGTGTGTTTGCAGGGAGCACCAAGCTGAACCAGCAGGCAAGCAGGGGACCCATGGGCAATTAAGGTGCTCTGGGATCCAAGCAGGGGTGCAGGGACAACAGAGGGGCTGTGGCAATGCTTGAAGGATCTACAAATAGCTGTGTGCCTGTGAACACAGAGAGTGGGAGTGTGTGTTCGGCCACCATGAATGACTTGTTCTCTCTGAGAGCTAAAGAGAAGGAGGGGACCTGGCTCCCTGTGTTTATGCTGCATGCGAGTCCTGTGTGTGGCAGTACGTGTGATCAGCCATGCCAGTGTCCTTCGTGTCTGTGTGTCTTGTGTTTATGTCTCTGGGACATGTGCCCTCTTTTGCTACTGGTTGAAGCAGCAGCTGGGAAAGCAGCAGCTGCATCCCTCAGTGTGGGCAGAGCCCCTGAATCCTGGGCACTGGCCTGGGCTCCAGCAGCTGGGCAGCAGAAACCTGAGCTGGAGCAGCTGGAGTAGGAGATCATGTTTCTTATGTCACTTATCAGTGTTAGGACAACACCTGTTGATGTGGCTTTTCTACATTAAAAGACTAATGGCTGTGAGAAGGCAGATTCCTAAGTCCAGTGACAGAAGAACCTATTTCTGCTAAAACCTGAGATCTGTCTTACATATACACAGGCTGGGACTGTATGGCAGATTGATGGCACAGGCCATCCTCAGAAGAGCCACTTTCTTACAGATGTTGGTGATACATCCATTTCCAAGGATACTGTTAAAAAGTATCAATAATTCCCTTAACTAGCATAAAAGTAAGACAGCTTCAGAGTATAAGTTGATCAGACAAAGCCTGTGGGTTTTAGAAATAATCAAGAGCAGAGAAGGTCAGGAAGGGCAGAAAAGTATAGACAGTGTGTTATGAATCAGTGTGTGGGTTTAAATAAGTCCCTGCCTATTGCCCAGGCCTCCCAGCAGAAGGCAGTAGCTTTATTGAGGTTGCCAGCACCCCAAAACTCACTCTCGTTTGCAAGATCTTTAATAGTGGCTGATTCGGTCTATTACAGAATGAATTATTTATTTACTAGACACTAGCTAAAACTAACAGACATAAGACTTGGACAGACTACTACTATACAGGAATAAGACAAAAAGAGACTACTAGTAAGCAAATACAGTGCCAAGTTAAAGGTACCCTTAATTTTACAGCTAGTGAAGAAATAATATAACTTAGGATCCAGTGTTTCTTACCATCCAGTTCATGATGGAGCACACATCAAAATCCTTTCCCTCAATTCCCAGGAAAGTAACCCCAGAATCTGTGTCCAAACTCCAGGGAGAAGTCTCGCACGCTTTCAGGCTGTGTGTGTGTAGAAGGCTTATGCCTCCATGCTAATTCATGTCTCTTTTATAGTCTTTGTAAAACAGTGTCTCTCAGTCAAGAATATTTATTTTTCTTTTATCTCTTCCCACATCTGCTCTCCAGACTAAGATGTGGACTCTTAGCTGGGGGCCTGAGCCCTTCTGGCACCAGAGATGACCCCTTTGGGCCTTTTACCCGCCTGGGTTATCTCTTCCATATGCACCAGCAATCTGTGGTAGAGAGGGGGAGGACACACCCTGCCACATTCCACTGCTGTGACTAGGGGCACTGATTTTACCTTATGGAGTATTAATGCAGGTATCTCTTGCCTCCATGCTATAAAAGTATCCACTTTCATATATGTGTACACCATTGCTGAGTATTTTGATACACAATATTTTCCTAAGTTGTATTATTTCTTTAAAAGATGTTGAACATGTTATTGATATTGATAAGGAGTACCTGCTGTTGCTTCAGTTTATGTATTTATGCATTAGATCATGTAACACATATACGTGTAAGGCATGGTATTAGATTCAGAGTATACATGGTAGTTAAGGACAATCCAGTTATTAGTCCAAGTAGGGTGGGTTGTTCCTCCATCCCTTGAATCTTGAGATCATAGGAGGATGAGATACAAGCCAGGAACAAAGAAGAATTCGTGGAGATAGTTCTTCGGTTGTAGCGATTGAAAGAGTTCAGTGGATGGTTGGTGGCTCTTTGCATTTTCCTTTATGCTTCTCAGTTCAGTCTCTTTCTTCAGTGAAGTTCAGCTTTGCTTAATGTATTAAGTGTTAGACAAGTCTACAATAATTTCAGCAAATATATCTATATATTACATAATGGTTTGATTGTCTCAGGGGAATCAAGGATGTAATGAAACTTAATTGGTTTTGCTTACTTATGTTTTACCTTGAAGAGGTAGGGAGAGGTAATCAAAACTGATTCCATAATCATATGAAAATTCAAGTCATATTATAAAGCAATACTCATGAAACTACAAATGATATACAAATATCAATCAAAATAACTAAATTATCAAATCATTTGGTACTTCAATTGTACTAAATAAGGTTTTAACTACGTGAACAAGGTTAAATTTATTCTCAAGGTTTTTAGAGAAAATGGTTATTGCCAGATTTACATATTTTGTTGGTTTCAATTTTGCAAAAATTCCAAATATTTTGGAATACAATCCATATACCAAACATTAATGTCAGAATTATTACGCCAATCAGTTTCCTCATGATTGTATTTAGATTCAGAATCCATGAGGTTATCCAATCAAATATATCTGTCCCTTGATCCTTTTGGATTTCATGTAAGATGGCAGTGTTTTTCCTAATCTCCTCTAGATCTGTTTGTATTCTCAGGGTCTGATCTATGTATACACAGCAGCTAATGTTAATAACTGTGCATACCCCACCTTTGGCAGCCAAAAGCAAGTCCAAAGCCATTTGGTTTTGCTTAACTACCTTTGAGAGGCTGGTAACTTCTTGTTGCAGAGCACTGATTGCATCCTTTGTCCGATTTTTTATTTGTCTGATGACTCCTGATATATTCACTATTGCTTATTCTAATTTAGGCACTCCTAGCCATGGTAGGAACCCTCTCACAAATCTGTGGAAACCAGAGGATCTTTCAGCAAAGGGATTTAATTTTTTTTATATCTTGTTATGAAAGATTGTAGGTATCGTCTGGGGAATTCTTATTTATCAGTGACATCTACTTCTGGGACTACAGTTCCAATGGTGCATATCATGTGCCATCTAGGGGGTAGAGCTTTTCTAGCTTGATTTCCACAAAGTCAATAGTATCCCATATTGTCTGGAATAGGCCTTCAGTGTGTGGTTAAAATGCCTTTTCCAGTTACATGTAAATATGAATGGAACTTGGGATAGATTCCTACCATGATCCCTCGGCTGCATTCAGGTAATTCCATTTTTTGGTGTGAAGTCACCCCTGGTCCCTTTAGGCATCTGTAAATACAGGAGGTTTCCATGGCTACTACATCTACAATTAGGATTTGTTGGTCTATAAAGGTTTGGACTGCATTCCCTTCCAGAAAGACCATCATTCCAGCAGTAGGAAGACCTTTGGAAAATATGTTTGGTGTGGGAATTCCCATAATCTGAATACTTCCATCTGAGTGAGTTGGAAACTGAGAACAGATCCAGCAATATCTGCAATTTGTTACCAGTGTCACAGCTTGTATTAGCTTGAGGTGGGAGTTCTTCTTCCAGCGGTGAGATAGAAGTTGTTCTATCCATGTTAGTTTGGAGTGGCTCTTAGGAATAGTGACATTTCTTTCTAGATTTCCCTTTTTAAATGCTGATCACAAGGTTTTATTGGGGTGGCTAATTAGCCATTCAGCATTATTAAAAACATTGTCCTGTAAATATAAGAATGTAAACAATACCATAATTAACATTTTTGATTACAACAAATTTACTGGTTGGTGTGCAGTCCCATAGGTTCCTCTGTGTTTGGAGTTGGTGTTATTTGCCTTTAGCAGTCCAGGAGTCTCTGTAGCTTTCACAGCTGTGTAGGTAGAGAACAGTCTTTTCCCCTGCTGTTTGAGCAGTTCTCTGTTTCACGTCGGGTTAAGCACCTAGTCTTCTATCTGGTGAGGATATTATTAAACATTCAAGGTTATTAGAGAAACTAAAGCAGCAGAATTTAAGTAATGATAAACGTGTTTTTTCCAGAGAGGTATAGCAGCAGTTCCCTCCCTGGCCTCTAGTTGTAAACACACTGCTATGCTCACTGCCGCCCCATGGGAGCAGTGTAGGCACAGTTCATGAGGCTTCACTGGGCTATGGGTTTTGGTCAGAGCAAAACCAGGTTTGTTTCAGAAAAAAAGACTGTTTAGAATGTGGGGAATGTCCATCGGGAGCTAATCCTGTATTGGTGGCTGTTAGAATCAGTAGCCACCCAGGCCATGGGCCCTCGAGTGTCTGTCAGAGTCATAAGCATGATTCCAGTCTGAGGCAATGTAACCGTGACTGGTTGGCCCACTGGTAGGTTACTCTGAAAAGTTTCAGTGGTGTTATTTGACATAGAACACAGGAAAGCTCGTGAGACTGGGCTGCCTATCAACCCATATTGGCTGTTTATCTGGTACTGCACAAAAGTTAACCTTTTATCCCGGGCTTATGTGGGTTAAGGTAACATTTTAGTAAACCATTGGCATGTTCCACAATCCCATTTGCCTGGGGATGATAAGGTGTATGGAAAATCCATTTGATACCTTCCTTCCTGGCCCAATCCTGTACCACCACGCTGGTGAAGTGTGATCCACTGTCACTTTAGTATAGAGTCTGGGATAGGGAGACTGGAAAACCAGTCACTATGCCCTGAGATAACAGTTTCTGCATTGGCCTGGCTGCTTTTAGTGGCTCTTAATAGCCCAGATATAATTTCTATACCTGTTAATATGTACTTGTAACCCTTAGATGTTTTCAGAGGTCCAATAATCTATCTGCCAGGTTGACCAGAGTGCCTTATTACTTCTGATGTGTAAAGGCAGTGCCAGGCCTGGGTGATTTTGTTCAAGCTTCAGCTGGCATTGTGGACACTGTGAGAATGTCTTTACACATCTTCCTGGTTATTGGCCAGCCTCTGCTTTATGCTACAAAAAATAGGGCCTCCTGTCCATTATGTCTTAATTTGCAGTGCAACCATTCACCTAATCGGTACTAATGCTTTGAGTCCTCTAATTTGTCAATTTCTATCTTCTTGATTTTTAGGTAGCTGACCTACCTTGTTATTCCAAAAAGTTTGTAAGGCTTGGTCATTTGTGTGGGCTTCAACCCAGCCTATCTGGATTTGTCAGGACTGAGCCTGTAGTAACAACCACTTCCAATCTTCCTTCTGCCAAACTGCTTTCCCGTTCACCTGCCAATCTAATGCTTCCCACTGACACAACCACTGTGTGGCACCAGCCCATACGGCATATGAATGAACATATACTGTTTTTGCATTTTTCTTTACTGCCAGTAATACAGCTTACAATTCTCCTACCTGTGCACTTCCTAATCCCTCTTCTATCACTTCCACTCCCGTTTCAATATTCAGAGCCACTGCTCTGTATTTCCATTTACCATTAATGCATTTGGCTGAGGCATCAGTAAACCAGACACATTTTACTTCAGAATTTGAGGTGAAGGCAGCGGCATCTGATATCGGGCTTGGTTTATATGGCTGCTGCAGAGCTAACATGTCTGGAGTTACAGTCATCTGCAATTTTGTAGGCTCTGCTGGCCCCTCAGAAACATCCGTTTGGTCTGATATCCCTGAAGAGTATGCGAACTGTGAACTGTGGGTTTCTGAGCTATGCCCTCAGGGGGAGCCAAGCCTTTCTTAATGTTGGCTAACAAATTGAAAGGTCCTTGAATTTTTTCAGGCTGCTGCTGTTGAATTTTTTCTACTTGTTTGAGGGCTCTGGTCAGAGATAATAATCCCTTTTCCCAATCAGTGTACCTCCTTTCAGTGTATTTTAGTGCTGTGGAACTAAACCCCAAGGGCCGTCTTGGCCTGTGTGGACCCTTTTGGAACAAATTACAGTATGTTCTGTGCTCAGCAAAAGCCCATTCAGCTATTATAGGGTCAGGGGGGTGAACAGGCCCAAGTGATTGGTATGTTTTCAATTGTTCTATTAGTGTTTGCAAAGCCTGTTTGTGGTTATCAAGCCACTCCCACTGTTGATGTTTCCTCATTAGTGTGTATAAGCGTCTTGCTATCATAGAAAATCCGGCGACACGATTTCTCCAGTATCCCAGAGTACTCATGATTTGCTGCAGTTCTTTTTTTGTTGTGGAGATAGGTATAGCATCCAATTTTGTGATGGTTTCATCTGGAATCACAGCCTGGCCTGCGACCCACCAAGTGCCTATGAATTTAACTTCTTTAGAGGGTCCCTGTCACTTGCTTGTGGGCACTTCTATTCCCTCTTCACTCAATTTATTCCATATGTCCTGGGCTGCAAGCCTTACTGCCCTTCCTTCTTCGCCCTCCACCAACACATCGTCAGTGTATTGGTAAAGCTGCATCCTTTCTGAATTTTTATTTGTTGAAGGAGTTCGGCTAATGCATTGTGAGCAATAGTTGGTGAATGCTTATTCCCCTGGGGTAGGTGGTTGAATGTGTACTGTGTTCCTTCCCAAGTGAATGCAAATTTGGTTTTATCTTTCTCCCGAATCGGCACCATAAAAAACGTGTCCTTTATATCTAACACTGCCATCCATTTGTGTGCAGAGGCTTGCAGTGAAGAAGTGGGGTTTACAGTGTTTGGGACAGCTGCGGTCAAGGGTCCTGTGTTTGCGTTAAGTCTCCAATAATCAACTGTCAAATACCAGCTCCCATCTGGTTTTTTCACTGGCCAGACAGGGGAATTAAATGCTGAGTGTGTTCTAAATATGATGTCTCTCAGTTCTTCATTTATCCCTTGTTTGGCTGCACAGGGTATAGGGTATTTTTTGACATTAGTTACAGCAGAAGCGGGCAATATTGGAGCCATTCTTAGGACGTTGATTTTTTTATTTTTCCCAAAAAGATAACTGCATGAGGTCCCCGTGGAGCCAAAAGACCACACAGCTCCATTTGGTAACTGCCAAATTTTTCCTTGAAGGATATCATATCCTAAAATATTTTCTTTATGATCAGCTATTGCAAACATATGTGAAGTCATCTGTTTTTCCCCAGGTAACCATAAACAGACTTTAGCAATATAAGCTACAGTACTATTTCCATTAAAGCCAGTCTTTAAAAAACGAATCTTTTTCTTTTTAAAACTTAGGTTTAACTTTTCAGCTTCTGCAGGGTGATCAAAGAAATTTGGGCTCCGGTGTCAGTTAGGAATTTCAAAGGACTCCTCTTATGTTCCACTGGCAAATGTACATAAGGGTTAATCTCCTTAGGAACACATTGATACGTGGATAAGCGCTGGGCTAGCTGCCCCCAGGCTTCCCAGCGCTGATCAGTTTCACCGTGTTGCAAAAGGGTTGGGACTGATCCCTTTTTCCTGTGAAGTGTTTGTGTTGCCTGCCACCTGTCCCTTGGCTTTTTCTATAGCTT
>VXAZ01004299.1:99232-110552 GCA_013399875.1 Gymnorhina tibicen | reverse complement strand
GGCAAGCACTGATGGCCCATTAACAGGAGATAGCCCAGGTGCAGGTTATCTATGAGTCATGGGGCAAGGGACTGATGGGCCATTAACAGGAGATAGCCCAGGTGTGAGTTATCTCTGAGTCATGGGGCAAGGCACTGATGGCCCATTAACAGGAGATAGTCCAGGTGCAGGGTATCTCTGAGTCATGGGGCAAGGCACCGATGGGCCATTGACAGGAGATAGCCCAGGTGTGAGTTATCTCTGAGTCATGGGGCAAGGCACTGATGGGGCCATTAACAGGAGATAGTCCAGGTGCAGGTTATCTCTGAGTCATGGGGCAAGGCATTGTTGGGCCTATTAACAGAAGCTAGTCCCGAGGGAGGAGGCAGGGAACATCGGCACATCTGGTTTTCAACAGCTCATGGTAACAGAATACACTGTAACCCAGGACAATGTGTCATTTTGTGTTCCAGCCCTGACACGGCCCCGGGTGCAGAGGGGAATGCGCTAATTGCCGCGGAGAGGGACAGATCGCCACGGCCCCTGTTGGCTCTTCGTCTCAAGAGCACTGCAAGTCGCCGCTCTGCAGCTCCGATTAACACCCAGCCAATTAGCCTGAAGCCAGCGCCATGGGCTGCTTCGAAAATGAAGGGTTTCGATCCTAATTTTACCAAAATTTCTCCTTTGGCAGCTTCAGAGTTTCGTTACATTCCCTTGTTTATCAACTGGTGGCAAACACACTTTCGCGTACCTGGACATTTCGAGTCCAGGCTGGCTTAGCAAAAGCATTTTTAGATAGCTGAAAGGAGTGTTGTATTATAATTTTAGGTGTCAGTGTTTTATTTTCTTCTTATGTCTCAAACACCTATGCAAGTGCTAAACACTTTTTAACAACTTCATGTAAGTTGTTAAAAAACTGATAATTTCTCAAAACTCTGGTAGATGAGTCACGTTTCACTTGGTTCTCTTTCTTTACCTTCCATCCCTTTGAAATTGGCTATTTAGCAAGAAAACATGTAATTCTAAATAGAGTCATACTTCCATGACAAAATTAGGCATTTTTTTGTTGCTTTTATTTTGAGATTAATAAAACACTATCAAGACAGATGTGTTCCAGTGCCCACATCCCCGGTGCCCTCACCCTGAGACAACAAATGTCTCTGAAGCCTGACCCCAAACCAAAGTCTTGCAGGTTCTGGAAAGCCGTGAGTCACTGTATGTGTATCAATATTTGGGTACAATATTGACTTTTTCTCCGCTTAACCTTAAGATTTTGCCTTTCTCGGAGGCGTGTTTGAATTTGTCCCTGCACTGGAAGAGCCAAGCACAGAAAGCACACAATTCAGTTCTGATTTTGTGCTTCACTGTATACCTGCTTTCCCCTCTAATATTCTTGGGGTTTTTTCCATCTTCAAGGAGAGGATAGTAGTTTGCAAAATAACTTTGTGTATTCCTTGGCCATATGGCACTAGAAAAACGGAAAGAATTATGTAGAAAGCATCTTGTGTGGCCTGCAATTTCTGATACGGAAAGAAAAAGAGTGATGCACTGTGTTCATTTCACTGATTGACATACAAATCCTAAATATCTGTGAAGACCAGTGTAAGAGCAGTTAATTTAGTTTTAGTGGGAATTACATATTCAGAAAATGCAAGTGGGTTCTTTAGCATGTCATTAACACAGTGAAATGGTGTAATTACAATGTATAATCTTTCTTCATTTATCTCTTTTACAGTTGTCTGCATCAGAAATCCTCAGAATTTGCCTAAAATATGTAAGTCTGTGATATTTGATAGCACACTTAATCAGTGATTGCAATAGAATGGCTGCTAAAAATCCCAGTACATTTATAATGTTTTTGGCAGGCAGCATAAGAATGTTTTCAGTCCTCGATATCTTTGTTTACTTAAAAACACAACTGTTCTTTCTAGTCAGGAACTAAGTAGTCTCCAGTCTGCTCTTCGAAAGTAAAATGACAACTTATATGGAGATAATTATGCAAGAATGGGAACACTGCTTAATTGAAACAATCAGTTCTAGGCAAAAATACACAATCTCAAATTTGGAAGCGACAAGATGTCACAGTACCCTGGGTTTATTGATATCTCTTAGTCATTTTCCCTAAATTCCTAAACTGCTAGAAAACAACCATGCTCTACCAGTTTGTTCTTTAATTTTTTTTTTTTGACTTGCTGTTAGTTGAAGGAAAATATATAATTTTTCTTTGATGCCATATGCTGCCTAATTGCAGAGCATATTGTATGTAATGCTGTGTACAAGGCTCTTGGATTTGTAAAGCAGGGCTCAAAGCTATCAGAAAAATATTGTACAACACACAAAGAGAAGTGCAGGATCTCATTTTGAGATAACTGCACTAGAGTTCACCTGCACAGCTGTTTAACCACTTAATTAAGAGAAAGACTCATTTATTTAGGGTTTTCTAATGGGTGAAGAAGAACCTCAGTATTGCAAACACGGTCTGAGAGTTAATCCAGTCCATCTACGCCTCAAATAAAAAATTAAAATAAAATATTGGTGTTTATAGTCCAGTTCAGCAAATGAATTGAGGTTTAACTTAGAGATACGCTTGTATTGCAAAACAAAAACTCTTGCTTCTTCTAGATTATACAGCATTTCTGAGATTTATGTCTCCAAGGAAATAGAATTTTGGGGCCTCAAAAGAGACTTCTTGTATCTTGGCTTAGATCCAGGGAAAAAAGGAGGGTTTTTTTTAAAAATTATTATCAGATTTTGCATTCCAACTAAACAAAAGACCATTCTCAGTCCAATGAATTTATCTAAAAAGGTAAACTTTAATGGATTTCAAGCCTTATTGGTAGGGAGGATATGAGCTAAGTTTAATTCTTCCCAAGTAAACTAGTTTTATTCCAGCCATTTAGAAACAGCAGATCTAGGATTGACTTTTCTTGATATTTCTGCAAAGTTCTCCTGGTCTTTATCCGAACTTTTCATTTCTGACCATGGCTTTAAACATGCAAAATGAGCTCTAACTAACATCATCATCAGTCACCAGGTAAAAACAGAGTAAATAGGCACATTTAAATTTGTGCCTTTCCTTACTCAGCTCAACTACACACGCTTCTCAGTGTTTCGTGCCCAGGATGTTTGACAAAACTGTGCCAACACTCAAACTCCGGCACTCATGCAGTTCTTAATAGCTTTAAGTCCTCCTCATCTTCCTCACCACTTTTCTCAGTGTTACGAATCATGGATGGAATGGACCTCAGGAGGCTGTTTAGCCCAAAACCCCATCAAAGCAGGGTCAACACAAAATTCACACCTATTTGCCCTGGGCTTTGACTAACCTGAGTCTTGAAGCAACCTATCTTGGCAACACTGATTGTCCTTACATCGTTGTTCTTACCTCTCTTCTGTATTTCCAGTCAGAAATCACGTCAGTAAAGGGCCTCTGTTTTCTCAGGAATGTTCTCACAGGCATTAGGAAGTCCCCTCACGTCTTTTTTCCCTCCATTTCAAAATAAAATCTACTTCCTTCAGCCTCTCCTCACATGGCAAGTGCTCGGTTGCCCAAGCATTTTGCTGAATGAACACCAATTTCTCTATGCCCTTCTTACACGGGGAACCCAAAGCATTTCGCAGCGGAGCCTGAAGAGCTGAAAATGCCACCAAAGTGCTCCTAAAATGTGCTTTTACAGCACGTTGTTTGGGGGTTTTTGCACCAAAGCAACACACTGCTGTTTTTCCCACTCCTTTGTTTTATGGCATGCATATTGTTAAGCAGCTGGGCCAAGCTTAATTACACCGAACCTAATACTAATAGATTTTTCTTGGTCTTTCGACTGTGAGCTTGCTGATGTTTGTGAGACTATTTTTTCTGGAAGACAGCGCTCTGGTGCTGTGCTGTATGAAATATATATATCATTTACAGAGATGAATTACAGAGTCTCAACCGAAATTTGAATTATATATAAACAAATGCATAATTTATGCATTGTGAGTATCTGCTGTATACACAGGATGATTTTTGAACTTCACTTTTTCTGTAGCTAGTCGGGTTTCATTAGCAACACTCCTCCTAAAACCTAGAACTTTCCCCAAATTTTTTTTGGCATTGCGACACACTGCATTAGTTTATCTTTTGCAACGGTGGACAGTGCTGTATATCTCGTTTATTTGCTTTGTTGTGTTTTTTTAAATTGAATACTTGCCCTAAACATTGCCTGGTTCCTAATGAATGTGAGCATTTTCATTAATATCCATTTGCCTGTGATCCTGGTGGAAAAAAGGCCTTCTGATTATAGAAAAGATGCTCCCTCTGGAAACTCTAGAAAATTAGGGTAGGTATTGGGATCCTCCATGCATAAAATATGTCTCATTTTGCACCTAGACAAATATTTATTTCACAGTGAAAATATCAAAAAGTCACGGAAAAGAACAGTTATGGTTCAATATATTTCCTCATAATTAGACTACAAGGCAAATGTCTGGATTTGTTTAATATTTTCTGAAGCAGGACATGTAAAACCCATAGGCTTTCTGTTGGAGAATAATCAGGCTGACACAAACTGGAACATTTTAAACTGCAGGGGTCTTTTAGGCATGACAGAAATTTAGAAAAATCGTATTTAAGGAGCATCTTTTCCCTAGAAATCAATGCAATGGAAATATTTAGATTGGTCTCATAAACTTATATCAGCCATGTTAGCACTGCACAGTTTTAACTAATGCTAATTGTATATTGGGGCTCTAGATTCCTTTTCCTAAAAATACTTTTTCTCTTGGATTTGAGAAAACACTAATTTGGTACAATCTGGCACTCTCTTTTTTATGAGTTAATTCCTTATAATCCCATTGGATACATGGTGGTGCATAACACAAATGATCCTCTTAACATCAAGAGAACCACTGGCACAGGAACCCTGACAGTTTTAGGAAATGAATCTCCATCCCTCTTAATCTTTTTTTCCTTCCTCTTTTATTTTTTTTTTCCTCCTTCTTCTGAAATTGACTGAATCAGAGGGAAGTATCCTTTTATTCTTCATTTAAATTTGTGCCTTTTCAACAAGACACATATTGCACCTGAGATTTTAATTGCATTTGTCATGGCCCTGCCTGACCTCTCTCTCTCCCCCTTCAAACACATCTGAAATCTTCTGTGATTTTACTAAATTCTACATCCCCCTTAACAAAACTGCCCTCTTCTTTGAACGTAGAAAAAACTTCAGAAAAAATCTTCCCCCAGCAACCCAAGAAATTAATTTGCCCAAATGAATTTTTACAAACCACGTGAAAATATCAAATAGCCTTCTTTCATTTTGATTCACATTAACTCTTGTCATGTCCTGCTCCCAGAACTTAACCAAAATTGATTACATTCTAGTTTAAATACCTAGTTGATAAATAACTTGTTGATTAATTAGGCACCATGGTCTTAATTTCTTTAATCTTCCCTGTTTTTAAACCAACTGGAGAAAAAAGGGAAAAGGAAATAAAAGGCAGTTCAATGTCTCATCTCTCTGAAATAGCATTTCAGAATAAGTATGTAAAAATAGTAATTTTCAAAATTTAAAACCCCAATAAACCATTCTAAGTCACTCCAGCCAATAATCTATTTGTAAAGATACAGTGGCTAAGTACAACATACACCTCTGTTATTATATGATGTAAACTGGAATATCAGATGTTGGTGTCACTTTGAATCGGTTTCAGAATTTCACAAAAGCATCCAAACATGGAAATAAGAATTCTGCCTGCAGATCTTGTCAGGCTGAAAGTTGCTTATAAAATGTTTATAACATTTCTGTCACCGAAGGGCAATATAAATGTTTCTAAAGTATAGAAATTCAAATATAAATACTTCTTTTATTTATAGTTAAACAAACACTTTCACTTAATCATACGATCACTTAATAAAATGTGATTTTTGAGTATTGCTCTATTAATTTAGGTTTTTAATTTTCCTTGCTGCAACTTTTAAGGTTGACACTAAAATTTGTGGGTTTAAGAGAAAAAAATAATTTAAAAAAAGGTAATGCAAAATGTACAGAATTGTACCACACACACAAAACTCGGCTTCTGAAATTCACTCCATCTCTTCATTTCAAACATATTCATGTAGATTTTTAACATAATTTATGAACTTTCTATAACCTTAGGTATCGCTTATTCCACTGGTAATTAGTGTTTATCTGTTATATTAAATAACGGTAATTCCAGAGACTAACCTAATCTGTGATGGATTTTTTTTCATCTTTGCCACACACTTGAACCAAACTGTCTTGTGGTTTTTGTTTTTTTTTTTTTAATGTCTCTCTAACTTTCTCCTTTCCACTGCCACATTTCCACTTTTCCTTTATTTCTGTACTAAACTAACCAGAAACAGAACACTATCAAGAATTTCTCTTTATTCAGTGCAGGGCTGCCTCAGGACACTGGGTTAAATTGTAACTCGGCGGGGAGTCAGCCAAATGTGACACGTTTGGCAAATCAGGGGGAAGCAGGGAGGATCAGAGCTCAGCATCCCGGGGGGAATAAAGACTGGGAATAAATCTTTTGCAGCTACACGTTGCTACAGAGAGGAACAAATCTGTGGGGATATGTTTGTTTAGAGTTATTCAAACTTGCCTTTCGTGGTCTTCCCCACTTTTCAGGTATTTGAAACAGGCTCAACTAGTAGAAAATCCTTTTTCCTCTGGGTCTTTAATAACTTCAGTGAATGTTTCCAGCAGTCTTTTCCTCTCCTCCTTCTTTCCTCTCCTTCCCCTGTTTTCTCTCTGTCTTTCCTCATCTCTTTCATCCTTTCTTTTAATTATTATTTCTGAATGGCAGTAAGGATGCCAAATATTCACTGCTCAATGGTCAAACATGGTGTATGAACATATGCAGAAATAAAAATCGTTATGTTAAAAACACAAAGAAGAGTTCAATTAATAAACAATTAAATAAAACATTTTTGCACTGTGAGAGTGACCAAGAACTGTAACAGAAAGGCTGTGAATGTTCCATCCCTGGAAACATCCAAGAGGCATCTGGACACATTAATGAAAGATGGGAAGGAGGGACAGAATCAAGCAGTGGTGGGTGTGGTCTGAAGATTTATGTGTATGGCAGGGTTTTAGGTATAGAAACTTCCATTTCATAGTAGCTTGGACTTAACAAGACAATTATTATCATCCATGGGAGAGTAAACTGATGCAGTTTACTGCACGGAGATGACATTACAGTAAAAGAAAATGTGGGTTTTTTTTTTCAAATCCTGTGCCTTGTGAATTAATGCTGTGATGCTGTGAAAAACAACAACCACTCACAGCTGAATCACTTGGCCAAGAGGACAAGCGGCTTTGCCAGTGATGGGGAAGCCTGCAGGCCTGGTGATGCTCTCTGGGATCTGCATCGTCCTTGTTGATTTCATAACCTTTGTCCCAGGCAAATGAAAACACCAAGTTCGTTATTAATTAAGAAGAGACTTGGAATCTGTTTTACACGTGGTATAATTACAAGTACATTAAAAATAATCAGGCTTCAAAATGATGCCAGAGTTAGGAAGCGCCTGAGATTTAGTAGCCTACTACTGTGCAAGCCAAGATACACCAATACCTATCTCTATCTCTATCTCTATCTCTATCTCTATCTCTATCTCTATCTCTATCTCTATCTCTATCTCTATCTCTATCTCATCTCTATTTCTATCTCTGTATCTGTATCTCTAATCTCTCTCTCTCTCTTTATATCCCGGTATCCTGAGATGCATCGGGAAGAGCGGGGGCAGCAGGTCAGGGAGGGGATCCTGCCCCTCTGCCCTGCCCAGCTGAGGCACCTCTGCACTGCTGGGGCCGCTCCTGGGCTCCTCAGGACACCACAGACCAGGAGCTGCTGGACGGGGTCCAGGCCAGGCCACAGAGATGATTTGGGGTCTGCAGCATCTCCAGATGAGCAGAGGCTGCGGGAGCTGGGCCTGGCCAGTCTGGAGAAGGGGAGGCTGAGAGGGGATCCCATCAATCCACACAAACACCTCCGAGGGCTGCCAGAGGACGGGGCCAGGCTCTGCTCAGTGGTGCCAGTCACGGGATGGGGAGCAGTGGCCATAAAATAAACCACAGCCAGTTCCACCCCAGCAGGAGGAAGAACTTCTGTCCGTGGAGGGGCAGAGCCCTGGAGCCGCTGCCCAGGGAGGGCCTGGAGTGTCCCTGTCTGGAGACATCCCAGCCCAGCTGGACACGTTCCTGTGCCCCTGCTCCAGGGGACCCTGCCTGTTATTCTGAAGTTTAATGATGCCAATGCTTTAATTTTCACCCCAACTTTCCCATCATATCGTACACGAAGTAAACATTATTTACTAAGAAACTCGTCCATAAGTTTATTAATTTATTCCAACAGCCCAGTGCTTTAACTAGTAAGAATAATTATGTGCTGCTGGTTTGTAAGGGGACTAGGGAGTGACATGTATTTGGAGGTGGAGGATTGGCAGGAGTGCAGCATCAATTACAGTCACTCAAATGCTGCTTGTGGACCAGCCCTGTGCTCCAGCTCCTCTAAGTGCCACTCCTGCACTGAAACCATGGCAAGACCCAGGCCCAGTCTTGTGCAAATTGAAATTTCTCCTACACCTGATGCTAAGTTGGTGTGCTTTGGGCAAACAGTATTTCAGATGCTATGACTATTTGGCAGATTTTAAATAAGCCTCGTGCCCTTGCTGTGTGAAGCTTCTCCTTCACTGCAGGGCAAAATCAGAAATTTGGATTAAAAGGGAGCAGAATAAAAAGATGAATGTTTACATGTATCTGGTGCTCTCATCAGAGATAATAGGCATAAATGGTCAATTTCTGCCAGGGGGATTATTTTTCCATTTGGGCTCAGTGTAATCCCATGGATGGGTATCCCTGTGGCACCAGTTCTAGCTAAAAGGCTTCTCTCATCCTGCTTTGCTATTACTTTAAGCTCATTTTTAAGTAATTTTGAGGGGTTATGCTGGTTTCTCCTCTTCCTTTTAACTGAATTCTGTGCCTTCAAACACATTAGTCTTCACATGAATGAACATCATGCACACGTTGACTTTAAAAGAAAATTTAATTCTTCTATCTTTGACTAGGATTAAGTTCTTTGGTTTTGATGTTTTGGTTTTTTTTTCACAGAAACGGGTCTTGTTTGGGAGTCTTATTTTTTTAAACCATGCTGATATCAGCTGTCCTAGGTAAAAAAGACATATGTTCCTTGGGAGCTGTTGCTTCTTCCTTGGCTGCCTGGACTTCCCAGAAACAAAATGAACAGTTTTCACAGGCAAAACATACCTTTCATCATAATGAAAATCGTTATCATCCTGTTTCCTCTCAGAGCAGGCATTTTTGGCACACACCATGTACCTACTACATATAATATTTGGAGCACTCGGTGGCATAAAAAAAGTTTTGTTTATTCAAATGGGACTCCTGTTTGACATCTAATGATGATTGTTTACCTGCCAAGGCTGTTCCAACCCTTGCAGCACTCACAGTGCCAGGCAGACATCTGCTAAAGGCTTCTATTTAATGTCTAGCACGAACAAGGTGTACCTGCCACAACCTCTCTCCTTATGAGAATGCTCCAAAATTAGCATGTGGAGCTGTACTGCTCTGTTCTCTCACACAGAAGTACAAAACACATTTAGAAAACTAATCCTCAGAGGTGTTAGACTGGGTCACTCTTCTTCTCTCCCCCTTATGCTTATTGGATTTATCTCACCAGTTCTGTCTTAGAAAGGTTATACTCACCCTTCAGTACTTATAACTTTTTGTGTAATTGTTGTTCCAGCTGTGAACCCTGATTAGGATCGAAAGGAGGATTAGGCTCCAAAGGAGGACCACAAAGATGGTCAGAGGGATGGAGCAGCTCTGCTGGGAGGAAAGGCTGGCAGAGCTGGGATTGTTCAGCCTGGACAGGAGAAGCTCTGGGGTGAGCTCAGTGTGGCCTCGCAGGGCCTGGAGGAGCTGCAGGAAAGATGGAGAGAGACAATTGACAAGGGCTGGAGGGACAGGACCCAGGGAATGGCTTCCCAGTGCCAGAGGGCAGGGCTGGATGGGATATTGGGAAGGAATTGTTCCCTGGGAGGGTGGGCAGGCCCTGGCACAGGGTGCCCAGAGCAGCTGTGGCTGCCCCTGGATCCCTGGCAGTGCCCAAGGCCAGGCTGGACACTGGGGCTTGGAGCAGCCTGGGACAGTGGGAGGTGTCCCTGCCATGGCAGGGATGGCACTGGATGGGCTTTAAGGTCTCTCCAAACCCAAACCATTTTGTGATTCTAACCTTCTTATAAACCACAGTGCATTTGTCCTAAGACTTCCATGTTGCAGTTCACAAAATCTTTGTGTTCTTTCAATGTTTTTTTTTTTCTTTAAAAAGCTTGTAAGTGAGAAAATTGTTTCATTAATTACTAACATCATGTTTTTACAGTTTCACGATGGCTCCCATCATAGACTCAGATCAATCTGCCATCTTCAATACAAGCAGAGGAAAGAGCAGAGTTTTTATCAAGAATTTTCATCAGAATTACCTGATGCATGTGTTTTTCTTTTAGTGGTGGCTCATGCATGTAATGACCACGGAAGGATGATGGTGACGGCTGTGACTGACAGACAGCTCTGGCTCTGTGGGAAATTTCCACAGGCAAAAGCTGCAAATCCCAGTTGTTTCCCTCAGTACCTCTGAGGGCAGAGATCCAGATTAGTGTCAATATTTTGATTGTCACTGCAACTGGAGAATAAGAACGTCTGCACAGATCTCTTCAAAGCATTTTTAGTACTGTGGGTTTTAATTAGAAAACAAGTATTTGCCTCAAAGCAGGAGTTGTCATCAGAGATCCCATGTAGCTTTCAAGCCCACTAGTATTAATCTTCTTTGCATATCTTTAAGACTAAAACCCTTTCTAATTAAACTCTTAAAGCCTCTTATCTCTGCAGCCTGGTTGACGCTGCAGTGGAATATATCATTCCCAACAACAATGAGTAAAATTGTAATTCCTTGCATAATACCAATCAAGTTGATTGTAGAACATTATGTTCATTAGGAAGTAATAGATTTTTTTTCTACATGTTTGATCAAAGCAGCTGGCATTTAACCCAGGCTGAGAAGCAGAATATTATTTCATATTACTTATTGGTTAACTCACGGCCAGGTCTGCAATTTACTGAAAAACCAATGGGTCAACTTTATGGGACGCATATAATATACAGATTATCTATATCATAAAAATATATGTATATACAATACTGGTCAGCAGACAGACTTAGCACAATGGGGAGCAAAAATAAATTTCATAATAATATATTTTTGCATTTAAAAAAATGCAGGTAAGACGTGAGTGTGAATTCCAAGCGAAAAAATATTATTT
>VXAZ01004299.1:25251-82171 GCA_013399875.1 Gymnorhina tibicen | reverse complement strand
TCTCTTTTCTTTCTTTCTTTCGCTTTCTTTTTTCTTCTCTTCTTACCTTTCTTTCTTTTCTTCACTTTCATTCTTTCTTTCTTTCTTTCTTTCTTTCTTTCTTTCTTTCTTTCTTTGTCTCTTTCTTTCTTTCTTCTCTTTTCTTTCTTTCTTCTCTTGTCTTTTCTTTTTCTTTCTTTCGCTTTCTTTTTTCTTCTCTTCTTACCTTTCTTTCTTTTCTTTTCTTTCTTTCTTTCTTTTTTTCTTTCTTTCTTTTCTTTCTTTCTTTCTCTCTCTCTCTCTCTCTCTCTCTCTCTCTCTCCCTCCCTCTCTCTCTCCCCCTGCCTCCCAGCTAACTGGTCAATAAAACCCACACAAGGCACTTTGGCAGATGGTCTCGTTTGCGCCTTCATTCGGCCACGGGCACTCCCGATCCCTCCAACAAGGGCCTCGGAGCCAGGGGCTGGCAGCCCGCAAGGCCGGGGCCGCTCCAGGAGACGCCAGGAGCTGCACCGCTGGGAGGTAGGCGTGAGAGTGCAGTGGGCAGAGGGAGACAGCAAGACCTGTCCCAGTGGGCAGAAAGTGTTGACAGTGGAGGAAGTGTACGAATGGGAAGAAAATGAGGACAACAGAGGCCAAGAGTTGTCCCCGTGGGAAGAAGAGGTGACAGGCCAAGAGCTGTCCCTGTGGGAAGGGCAGGGATACCAGGAACTGTCCCCTGTGGAAGACGATTTGCAAGGCCACGCACACGTGTACCAATGGCAAGAGGAGAAGAGAGAGCCGGAGTTGTCCCAAGTGGGACACAGGAGCCACCAGGAGCCATCCCAAGGAAAAGACAGCAGTGCCCAAGAGCTGCCCCAGTGGGAAAGAGCCGTGAGTGAGGCAAAGCTGTCGCGAGGGGAAGAAAGCGTCAGCAGCCTCACACGGTTGTCCCGGCGGGGAGAAGGCGTCAGTGACAAGCTCTGGGACAAAGCCTTGCCCACAGAGAAGGACGAGGATGCCCAGACTTGTGCCCAGCGGGGGCCCGGCTCTCCCAGCAGCGTGGGCACCGAGCGGGCAGCAGAAGCAGCCCAGGCCCTGCCCTGCGCCTCCCCTGCCCCGGGCAGCGCCACGGGGACCGAGCCGGCAGCTGCTGCTGCCGCGGCCCGAGCTGCTGAGGAGGAGGAGGAGGAGGTGGAGCCCCGCCAGGCTCTGGCTCCTGAGGTGCAAAAAGCACCAGGTTCTCCTGCCCTCGGCCGGGAGGTGCCATGGGCAGGGACACAGAGCCCCGTCCCTGCCCCGCAGAGCCCCCCAGGCGGCAGCCGGGCCCCGCGGGACTCAGCGTGCCGCAGCAGCCCGGAGACTGTGTTATGATCCAATTATTACTATTATTAAGGTCCTTTAGAAATTCCTCTGCCCAAATTAAGGTGCAAACGAGACCATATGCCAGTGCCAATAATACGGGTTTTACTGATGGTAAATATGAGAGGGAAAGAGAAGGAAAGAAAGAAAGAAGTAGAAAATAGGTGGGGGGCACAGAAGGAGAGCGACAGGGACAGAATAAAGGAAATATCACCACTCCGTGGATCCCAGCGATGCTCTGTTGATCCTCTCCAGCTGCTCTTCTTGGTGCTGAAGGTCCCCCCAGTGAAGTACAGAATTCTCTGGGTATAAATGCCCAAGCTGGGCAGGCGTGTCCGGGCACGGCCCCGTGGGGAAGGGGCAGCCTCTTACAGCAGTCCCTGGGTCTGTTGCACCACTGCAGTCCTGGGGGGCAAAGCCTCTCCCGGGGATGTCCCGTGGGGCTGGGGGTTCCACAGCCGGCCCAGTTTGTGTCACCGGAGGATGGGTGTTTATTGCCTCTCACCAGAGGTTACACCGTGCACCCAAAACCTCCTCCTCCCGCCTCGGTTGGGGGGGAGTCCATGTAACCTGGCTTCTGTGAGCCGTGCTCTTACCCCCACCCCAAATTCAGCTGGGATGGCAGCTGGAGGCTCTGGCCTGTTATGGATGCACACCTTTCCTCAGCCTGGGCTGACTGAACAATGGGTTTCCTTTAATCTAATCAGCAGTTCGATTTACAGTCCAAAGTTCTTCAAGGAGATTTCTGTGGCTGTAGCTTTTTTAAAACTTTATATCAATGTTTGAGGCATAAACTATTTTCAGTCTCTGACAACAGGTTCCTTACCTGCCTGGATCTGAAAAAAAAAGGAATCATTAAAACTGTAGAAAGCATGTATATCTATCTACATCTATGGAAATAAATATTACTTATAAGGATTCATGGTAATTTATAGAAATTTTCCACTTGCACTCATTTGAGCCTGTCCAGCCTTACTCAATCAGTTCCAAAGGAAAGAAGAGTTAGGACTGAGAGATTTTGCATTCTGAGATGACTGGATTTATTTCGTATTAGGTGGTGTAGCTTAAGACCTAAATTCTGAAAATTTTGTGCATGTTTATCAAATGAAGGACTGAAGGCTTATTTGTGAGCTCAGTTGCAAGCAATTCTCTTCACCCTTCCCAAGTCCTCCGCTAACAAAATGCAATTAGCAGCCACTTAACTACAAGTTACAAGCCTCAGATATTACATTCAAGGTCTTTGGGTGAGTTTATTAGCACAGGCACTGGGTCCACAAGAAGTCCAGGGCTTGTAGAGCCTTTATGCCACCAACTGCGCGGGCACACACGAGAGGCCAAACACCAAGAAGGAGAGTTTCAAAAATGACTCCTGATTATAATTCCAGGGCACTTAGGGCGAACTAAATGGTGAAAGTATTTTCTGTCCTTCACAACTCTGAACTAAACTGCCTCTGAGGAATTCTGCAGCTTCAGTGGAAGTGCCCCCGTGAGGGAGAGCTGCAGGAAGAGGGGTGTAAAAACCTCCTACCGTGGGACTAGTGTGCCATTTTATTTCTGCCTTAATGCATCCTTGTATCAAGAGTCAGGGGAGAAAAAAGGAGAGAGAAAGAGGTCAAAATGCAGGAAAATGCTAGGTCCTTGACAAACTCGTTTCCAGCTGTATTTTTGTGGGATCTAACTCTCTTCAACAAAATATCAGATTGACTACTTGTCCTCACTACAGCCCAGACAAACATTTAAATTGGGTTTTTTAAACGACTGATCTGTAGCTGAATGAATTACAAAATTACTGTGTTTTGGAAGTTGCATTTGATTTTGGTTTGTACCAAATTTTCACTGCTGCTATGATTCTCAAGTCTTGGCTATGTAAATTTATGTAATGGCAATTTAGAGGAATATTAAGATTTTAGAAGCAGCTCCTGGTTTTCAGGAGAGAGGCTTCTCTGAAGCACCAAGGAGTTAAGAAGCCATGCAAGAGGAAGTCTGTTCACATGCTACTATATAATGTTTGTATAAGCAGTTTTTCAGCTTAATTTTACAAATAAATGTTTCTTTAGTTATTAAATTGCTCATTGTATCTTAAAAAAATCAGATAGGTGTGGTGATCAAAGTTGCAGGAGATCCAAATAAGCATCAATATCTTCATCATGTGTAACAATCTTGGGATACAAGTAGAATTTTTTGAGGTGGCTATCTTTAAAAATTATAATTTTCTCTTTAACATTATGATGCCATGGGATTAAAATCAAAATTAGGCCTGGAGGCTGGGGGACCTCTCATTGTGGAAAATAACCAACAGCGCTGCAAAGGATAGAAATACCTGAGGTTCACACATGAACTGTACAAGAACGAGAAGAAAAAGTGAAATATATCCATTAAATGCTGATTTAACCTGTGGAGGATACTGCTCTATTCAAACAGGAACATAGAAATGGATTTTCCTTTCATTTACTTTCACAGTCTCTCTAAAGAGAGATGGAAACCAAATAATGCTTGACTCGGATTGTAATGTTCTCTTGACTATTTGAATAGGTTTGTTACTAGAATAAATGTGTCTATCACTGTTTAAATATTTAAGTAATTATATTTAATGGCACAGACATTAGCCTTAGTGCCATTGGATACATACAGGAAGTGAATGTAAACTGAAAACCACTGATGAATGGAGAATGAAGGATGGTTCAGAGAGGACAGGAGCAATGCATTTTGCAGCATTTTTCTTTAGTGGAAATAAACATTTAGTGGCTTTGCCAGATTCCCAGATCTGCAAGGGACACTCCCCTAGGCTCCACAAGCTGCTGCTTGGTAATGGATCAAGATCTTTACCATTAACCTACTGTGAAAACAAATACAAACCTGGCTGCTGAGCCTTTAACAGTTTCAGTAGTTTATTGCTCATCTATTCTGTCAAAAATATCTGTCATTTTGAAGTACCCATCAGTGGAGAAGCACAAAAGTAGGCATCTTTCAAATTTCAGGAGAAACAGAGGACCGTAACACGGAAAGTGCCACTTAGGGAAAATATTTGTCAGAAATAAGTCACAGGTGCAGAAAACAGTGAAACCTCTGGAATATAAAAATGCAGGCTGAAGAGGTAATTAGAAAATGGTTCAACACATCAAGTGAAAAAGGGAAAAGCCACCATGCAAGCTGCCCCCATTCTGTCTGTAGGAGGGTAAGAGTCCTCTGTCATTTAATTTTAAATCTCAGTGTCACTATTTCTGGAAAAAATACCCCAAAAAGTAAGACAAGCAGTGTTATGCATTTACGTNTTTTTTTTTTTTTGTGAAAGCTTGGATAGTTGTTTTTTCAGGAGGTGAAGACAAATTTTTGGGTCCCCTAACTATTCTCCTCAGCAGCCACAGGATTTAAATAATGGCTAAGTGATGCAGTTGGATAAGTGACTAAAACCTCAAATGCTTCCTGCTTTTGTCAAACCCACCAAATAATGTCGTTAATCGGTAGCTAATGTCATGCTATTGATAATTGTCAACGCTGTTATGTAAATACATATTAAGGCAGATTTCCTCAATTTTGGAACAAGCAGGAGCCTTTCTTCTTGCTTTTCCTCGTGGTTTGCTGTAGCTTCACCATTTTGGGCTGGATGGTGTATAAAAGACCTTGGGACCTGCAGAAACTGAACAACCCTCTGCTGGCATTTACAGAAAATGTTAAATTACTGTGACTTTGTACACTGCAACAGCCCTCAATTACCGATTTGTAGGAAAGCACACAGTACAGAAAACTCTGTATTGGAACTGCCCGAGGCCAAGCGAATATATAAGAATGCGAGAACATTTTGTTGATCGGCATCTGAGGCAGAAACGTCTTTTAAAGGTCATGCAATTTTTTTTCCCCCCTCTCTCACTCCTTAAGATTCTTTTCTTTTAATTACATTTTCTTAGTTTGGGCATGGCATACATTAAAAAAAGCCTATAAACAAAGACAAGTTTATATAAAACAAGAAAACAGCATTACAGACATGTAATGCCTCAATTTGTCATGGGTTCTTTGTTCCATATACAATGCCAGAGACTTTTTTGCCATTATTACCCAGAGAATTGACTGGTTTTTTTTAATAAATGAGGCTGCTCATTGTTGAACAGGCTCTTCCTTTTCTATGAGCAGCACATTTACAATTTTACAGCTCGCAAATAATATTAATTAACATCCAGCCAAACTTCACTGTCATACGAAGGAAAAAGAAAAAAACAAACCAAAACCAACCAAAACCACAAAAGCAAGTACCCACAGAAATTCTAAGATTTACTGTGGAGGAAAAAGAAAATATCTATGCAAGTATCCCTGCTGGACAAATATATATTGGCATAGTATAAAGAACTCTCAAAATAGAGGCTTAATAAATAAGGACACAAGCAAAAGAAGATACGGGATTTCCAGGGTGCCTTGGGGAGAAGGAATAGAGGAAAGAAAGTGGTGGCTTCTAGCTGCAGAAAGAATGCCTGTTTTAGCCATGGCTAATTCCAAAGTGAAAAATCAAATGCTGCTCCTCTCTTTGTGTCAGTTATCTTCCTTCTTCCTTCTGTGCCTTGATCAAGAAAGCAAAGGTGTTCTTACTTAGATTTTTATCCCTCGCTTCAAGTTGTAGCACTTCAAAGTGAACATGAACACTTTCCTCAGAGCTGTGATTTCAAGCTGGAGAAGTCACCAGGGCATGCTCAGCTGTGAGTTTATATTTAATTCACATCCCAAAGGCTTTGCTCAGAAGCAAAGCTCTTAAGTGTTATGCTATTTTAATAGAAAGTTTTGATTCAGCCACCAGAGAAAGGGTTTGCCAAGACCTGGCCAGTCAGCCTTATGTAAACTGTAGCCATATGACCAAAATATGGTATGTCATTTGTGGTATTTTGGGTTTTTTTTCATAACTCTAGATAGGTTTAGTTTAGGTTTAGTTAGCAAATTCATTTGTAACAGAGTTAAATCTCTAAACCATGGATATCACTCTATCTGAAATGATCTCTGAAGGATTCTTACTGAAAACTGAATTACTGATTAGCCAAATTTAAGATTCATTTATTGTTTCCATTTATTTGTAAAATAGAAATTTAAAGTGTAAAAAAACCAAAAAAAATTAAACTGTAGCTTATCCCTAATAGTGGGATGTTTTGCAGAGGGCAGTAGCCATCAAGTCACTCAGAATCAACACACATCAGTGCTGTGTAAGAGGAATAAACACCAACCTGCCTGCTTAGAGGGAGAGCACTGGCTCAGTGCTGCTCCGTGGCTATCAGTAGAAAGCTTCCCTGCTTGAATTAGATGGATATTGGAAGTGTCCTACCTTTGACTTTAAATCAGTGGCACAGACATCTGTTAGATTAGCTTGTTTGGCTTCTTCCCAAATGAGAACTGCAGGGGTGGAAAACGACATGAGTTGAGATTATTTGCTCAGAGAATCGTTGTTTCCAATTTTTCTCTCTGTCAGTTCCAAGCTGTGTTTTATGTGCAGCACAGTCTTCCCCAATCCTTTGATATACTGCTGTTTGCATTGCTCTGGAACTGTGTTTAAAGACTCTGCCTAAGAGGTGAGCGAGAAGCAGACAGGTAAAATATTCTGGAGTTTTCCTAGAGGAGCTCCTGTGCTCTGTAGCATTTCAAAGCAGCAGCAGTGTGGCCACTACCAGTAATTACTTTTGCAGATGACAGGCACAAACTTGATAGATGTTGAATGGATATGATCATTTTTTTCCCAATAGCAAGCAATCAAATGATGCTTTTTGCTAACCTGAATTTGTTTTGGTTTATCTCCCCTCTTACCTGCAGTTCTCTTAGCAGGGATAAAGGGACAAGGAATTCTTTCACTGAGAGGGATGTCAAGCCTTGCAGTGGGCTCAGGGAGGTGTTGGGTCACCTGGAGGTGTTCAAGAAACAGTGGCACTCAGTGCTCTGGTCTGGCTGACAAGGTGGAGATTGGTCAAAGTTGGAGCTGACCACCTTGGACATCTTTTCCAGCCTCAACGAATCTGTGATTTCACAGACCTCTCAAATTCTAATTCTTTAAAAGTGTCTGGTGTGGAAGAATTTCTTTCTCTCATGTGCTTCTCATGTGTTTTTATGCTCTGAGAGGGGCCCCTGCTGGGGGCACACTGTGCTCCTTTATATAATCCCTGTATGGCATTTTCGGGAGCAAAGTGAAAGAGCTGCCTGCTGTGCAGAGGCTGCTCCTGCTTCGGAGGGTCGGCAAAGATCTGGTTTTATTTTCTTATCTACAAGAACACGGTCCCAGATCTTTGCTCATTCTGGCCTTTTCGAACATGCTACAAAAACTTGAGAGAATCATTTGCTTGATTGCAGCTAAAGGTTCATGTTTCCAAATGTGCTCTCTGGAGGACTTTCTAGCTGGTTATCTCCAGCATTCCTGTGAAGGCATGTGACACTGATACAGGTATTAATGCTGAAGGCAGGCACTGCAGGACATGTGGATAAAGGCATTTTCCCCCCTGCTGTTCTATTGCTGCTGAAATACATTCCGTAACAATTTGGTGCCAAATCAGCTTTGAAGTGTGGTCTCTGACATTCATACAAAGGCAGACATCACTCCAAGTTCTCAACTTCTCTGCTTTTTAAGGACAGTCTCAGGCTGGCTGGCTTGAGCTGGTTAAACATTTCCAGACACAATCTGGAGGCTTGTGAAGCATGCACTTTCACCAGCAGTGCTCTTCCATACACATCTTCTATATTTAGCTCCATTTCTGGGCCTCCTGAGATATGAATATCAATCAAATCTTAACTGTAACAGATATCCTCTGCCGTAGCATTTCCATATTTTATCTCAAATCAGTTGTGTTCGAGAACCCACAATTTTTTTTTTAAATTTTTTTCTTTTAATGGACGAGATCCAACCTAATGCTCACTTAGTCTGGTCCTTCCCTGAGCTCATCTAAGTAATTGTTTTCCCTTGTCTGTTCCTATATTTTCTATGCTTTATTCCACAAAATGTGAGCGGGGGTCTTCACAAGTTTTTTTTTTTTTTGCTGTGATTGCATGAAATCTTGTAATATTTATGGATATGTCATTGTATCCACAATTATGCAGAGTATGTGGTTTTTGTGGTTATGGAAGACATAATTTCATACAATGAGATGAGCAGAGGAGAATTCCCACATAAAATTTTGAAAAGAAGACTATAGGAGACCTGATATAAGCACTACGCTCCTAAACTGCAACTCTTAGGAAAGAATGAGTGAATGAATGAATAAATAAATATATAAATAAAATGCTTCCAGGCGTCCCTTCCAACCTCAGCCTTTGGTTCCTTCTTCTAAGTGCAAGCTTAAAATACTATTATTCTTTCTCCTGCTATTCTTTCTTTTTATCTTTTCAGAGATACTTCAGATAACTGTCCTGCGAATAAAGAATTTCTAAGAGTAAAGGAACAAATGAGCCACCAGTTCTTTATTTTAGCAAGAAAAAGTCTGCAGCAGGAACACTGCTTTCCCTTTTAGCAATGGGGTCATGGAAGAAATAATTTCCCCCAGCAACTTCCATAGCTCAGGAATTAGGAAAGCCAGAAGGCCTGAAATTGAAGTTACATAACGCAATGAAAGAATATGATCATATTCTGTTCACACCATCATCTTTGAAAAATACCTACTATGGTATGGGAGCAAAATACCAGCTCAGAAGCGGGTTTAATGGTGGAAATAAATGTACATGAGCAGATTTTTCGAAGTGCACAAACACCCTAAGAACTCTGAAATAAACCTGTGGTGCAGAGAGAGAATCCCAGCAAGAAGCTGTCCTTCTGCAGTCTCAGGCTTGCCAAGACAATTTGGAACCATGCGAGTTTCCAAACCGCCAAGAAAAAGTGTGGAAAAATGATGGCTTGAATGTTCAAAAGTGCCTGCAGAAACGACACTATTTTTCAGAAATTTTGGACACCTCCAGTTTGACAGACCCTAAATCTGGTATCTCTGGATGCAGTTCAAAAACAATGGTAAGAGTGGAAATATTTCCTTGTAAATTCAAGGCCTTTGCATGTCGAAGGTGTTAGATCAACACTGTTCTTAGAAGTTCAAATAAGCTCATATATTTAAGCAGCACTGTCCCCCTCAGTTTAATGTATTTTCAGTCGCTTAAAAAAAAAAAAAAAAGAACAGAAACCAAACAAAATTATTTACTACTTTAGTTCATAATTATGGCAGGAAAAAGTTGAATTGAGGTGAATTTGTCAAATAAATAATCAGAATGTTTTTGCAATTACCTTCTGTTGGTCCAAGAAAAGTTCTAAACCAGATCTTAGAAGTCCAAACACATTTTTGATTTTTCAGCCTGCACTTTTAACCTGATGAGAATTCACTCACTGCTGTGTTCCTTTACAGTCTGCCTTCTGTTTCTCCATTTTTTTGAACTTTAAAATACCAGTACTACTGCTGACAGATCGGCCTGACTGCATGATGCTGGTTCACCTCTTGGTGTATCCTGATTTTCCTGGGAGTTGTAATGTAGATAAACATACCTTTAAGAGAAGAATTCTGGCACTAATTTCCTATTCTTATATAAATCTCCTTGATGTGTGTTTTAAGCTAATTTCCCATAGAGGCTGTAGCTTTCTAAGAGTTACATATAAACCTTTTATCTCTGCAATTCCTAACAGGTATCCATTTCCCTGCCATCCACCCTGTGACTCTTAAAATGGAGCACTGAAAATTATTTACCTTCTTCTGTACTTTCTTGCTGCTTCCCTCACTAAAAAGTTTGTTTGTTTGTTTGGGGGGATTTTTTGTTTGTTTTGGTTTGGTTTCTTGTTTGTTTGGTTTTGGGTTTTGTTTGGTTGGGTTTTTGTTGTTTCTTTTGTTTTGTTTTTGGTTTTTTGTTTCTTTTTTTTTTTTTTTTTAAGTTCTGCACTGGTTTTGAGTTTTGACAGTTTCCCTGTGGTAGCACCGTGCAGTTTTAGAGCAACACTTAAATCACTCACATATTTTTGTGCTTATTTTTTTCCACTGTGCTGCTGTCTTCATCTTCACAGATTATCTGGGGAGTTCTTTGAGTGCACATAGCCCCTTGGGCAGCATGTAAAACGCAGAATATATGCCAATAAGTCATTGTGGCCCCAAGTAAAATGACTTCTTGTCGCTAGGACTGTGACTTGTGCGGCTTCCCACAGTCCACCAAAGACTTTTCCCTACTTTGAAGGCTGATTTACTTGGAAATAGAAATGGTGACTTGAATACCTAAATTACCACATCCTTTAGGTGCAAGAAATTACATTCTTCGGAAAAGTAATTCCTATCTAATATTTCTTATTGTGTACTTAATCTCTAAAGGACTTTGATGCATCTGTTTGCCATCCTTTGCAAGTGATTTTGATTAGAGAATACCAAGGAACATACTTGTCATCAAAAGACACTATCACAATTATGTCTTTATTCCCTTAATAATGTAACTATTTTGTTTCAGAATAATTGGGATTACTTTAATATCAAGTGTGAATTGATCATACTTCTGTCCTGACTTAGATTCTTGAATCCACGAACGGTAAAACAATTAATTTATTCTAGTCTTCCTGCCAGTATTTTTATCTATGAGAGTGTTTTCTTTGACAAGGAACATAATGACAGTGTTGTAAAACAATTTGGTAATTGAAGATCATCAAACATTTGAATTACAAAGTAGCTATAGGTATTTAACTTCAACGTATTTTAAATATAACAAGGATTATTTTAGACTCAAAATCCCACAAATTCTCTTGGGATTGTATGACCCTGACAAATCTTTGCTCACTGTTGTAGATTAGCCATGTTAAGAAAGTCCAATGACTTTAAAAAAATTGAATAATTTACAGAACTTTCCAAAAATCGTATGTCATGGAACACACTTCCTCTTGTGTTCATGCCTGCGTGAACCTTCCCCCGCATAAAATTTGCCATGAAAGCTGCCATGTAAATTGGTTTTCACTGAATAAAGCAGATGACATGGAAGTCCAGATTTCCACCCACTTGGTGAGAATTGGAAATGGCATTAATGATCCCATCTACAGGGAGAATTAAAAAAGGGGCAGTTCTTCAACTCGCAGAGCCATATTCAGCCCTGTGGCGTGAGTGCACAGCCAAAAGTTTATTTCTTCGTTGTCAGTTGTGATTTTGACTTAGGATTAGAATTTTGTTTATGTAAATAATCAGGAGAATGTTTCTCTTTGGACAAGTGTAAGTGTAATGTGTAAGTGAGGCACCCCAGTAGCTGCTTTTCTACCACTTGCACTGTTTTATTTAGTTTTTTTAGCTCCCCTGTTCAGAAAAGCAATGAAGGCAATACTTACATCAAGCCAGCTGTTTGATTTGCCACAAAAAACTATGAAACTCCTCAGTGTGTATATGTTATCATTAAAGTTGTAGCAGACAGGTAACAAGGAAAAGGTACAGGATGAAATTTCTTGAAGGGAAAGCTACTTTTCTGTGGAATATGTAAATCCCCTACACCATGGCATTGCTCTGAATAACAAGTCATTTAGATTTAAAATCAGGTCTGTCAAGCAAGAAATTACACTAATCTTTAGAGATTTGGGGGGAAAACAAACAAACAGAAAAGGCAGAAATTAAAACACAAAGCACCTTATACCTTTCACGGTGGAAATGAGGAAAATAAGGATGTACTCTTACTTGATCATTACACGCATCTCCTACCACAGGCATTGGAATTGGAGTTAGAAATGTATGTTATAAAACAGTCACTGAGAAGATGCCTCCACTCTATCAGAAAATAAACTAAATGCCTTAAACACAGGGGTTTTTAATTCTTTGGGTATAACGTGGAACTACCAAGCAAGGGTTTAAGTATCCAAATTTTAGGGTAAAGACTTGGAAACACAAAATGTTGCATGCAGAAACAAGGATATACAAATCACAGGCATTTTGTGGAAATCCGAAGTTTCCTTGTGCTGCACACTTAACTGGTCCAGCACGACACATTTATGTCTTCAGGTGCTCCACCACAGAAATATCACCCTTTTTTTTCCTTTCTTTTTAAAAATAGGCGTTTTCAAAGAATTCCTGTTTGCTTCTGCACTCATGGAGAATAAACCAAAACACATTCTTCCTACAGAAAATCCTGTTTGCTTGGTTGTTTAATATTGGTCTTGCTGAGGAAAACATTTAATGAATCATTAATTCTTGCAGTGGGGAAGAGAAAACTTTAGCAATGTTCGTTAACCTATTGTAGTTAATATCTTTTAAATAACTTAAAAGGGGTTTTAACTTTTAGGGTTAAAAATTGATTTAATCTTTTTTTTTTGCTCCTATTTACAGTCATAAAACCCACTTATAGCACCTTGTTGGATGATTTTCCCTGATGCTTTTATAGCCATTAAAATCCTCTAAACTAGGAAAATGCAGAATAAGTATTATTACAAAAGCCATAATCAGTTATAAAGCTCTGCTTTAGCTACCATACTGACACAATTTTTTTAAACTCTTAACAACAGAGACAATTACGGGGTTTTTTTCCCCATTTCATTCTGCAGCAGGTTGCTCTCTTTAAACACTCTTAAGTAAAAAAACCCGAAACAAGAAGACCCCAAACCAACCAAAGAAGAAACTCATAGCTCCAAACCACAGTGAATATTAGAATAATAATATTTCTCAGTATTGTTTGAGCTTTTCTGCATACCACTGCTCACATCTTGTATGAATATCCTTAAAAAGTTTATAAGTTCTGGTTTTCAGGACAAGATATGTTAGATCATGTGTCTATCTCAGCATGGTTTTTTTTTTCTAAAATGGCTCAAGGGCAATGAAAAATTTGTGAGCAATTAATGGAATAGTTGAATATACACGAATAACCAAATGAGCAAAATCATAGAAATAAAGTTTTGTAAGTTGTATCAAATGCTTTGTAGTAACTTGGTCTTTCACTGAGTGTAAGAAAAAAGGACTAAAAAAAAAATTGAGTATAAGCATTATTTGCTAGATGTAGAGGTACACATTTGGGGAGTTACCAGGGCTGAGGTGTTTGTTTGTTCATTTGTTTTGTAATTTTTGTTTGTTTGTATGGGGGTGTTTTTGTGTCTTTTGTTTGCTTGCTTTGGGTCTGAGTTTTTTAAATACATAAGGTAGTTTAGGCTCCATTTCTTTTATGTTTCCACTTAGGCAACGCTCAGATTTCAAGTCATCAAATTTCTCTAACATTTGTCTCCTTTCAGGAGACATTTCACTTACCTTTACACACCTCATACCAAGAAATGGAAGTGTTGTGCTCCAAAAGCTTTTGAACAACACTGGGTGATTGCATGAAATCAGCAACAAAGACCATGGACTAAAAAAAATCTTCCCATTCTCTCCTTGCTGGATAAGTTCAGTTATCTGTGGAGTTTATTTGACCTTTTTTTTTTTTTCTTACTTTGTTTTGTTTTGTTTTCGAAAACCCAACCAATTTGTTACTTTTTTATGTTTTCCCATACTTTTATCTTAATTAATCATCCTCTCCTGCTTCAGCAAAATCCGTTATATGATGATGTTTCTGTGGTCCAAAGAGTTCCCAGAAATCCTTTCTAGTAGTAACCTTTCTTTATTAAATTTTAAAGCTGAAACACATTTCCTTTAATAAAGGCCCAAGATTTACTGCAAATATTCACAGATAAACCCAAAGTACATGAAGTTTCTTGAAGAAGAATATAATTTATGAAGATAATTTCCTATTTAATATGTCTCTAATTCACCTGGCACGCCTTCACCAAGTCCATCATATGTTCAAAGCTGAAGTCAATGACACTTTTCAGAATATTTTTACTGGTGGGTTCAGTCTATCAGCTGGGAATTATTGGACCTCACAACCAGAAAAATTAATCCTGCGGCTCCTTTGGGTGTGCTCAACACCTTTCTTGAGACTGGGAGTGACTGGAAGAAGTTATAAAGCTCCTTTGCAGTGATTCTGGGGATTTCTGGAGCCTGAAAACAAGTGTTTCGTCACCCTGTTCCCACTGCGTGTAATGCCACCCTAAACACTGCTTGACTTTCAAGAGTAAATCCCAGCTGTTTCACAGCTGGGGCAACACCAGCTTCCTCTGAGCAGCATTTCCAGTAGTTTCAGCACAGAATTCAGTTTTTACAGCTACAGTGGGATTTCTTCTACTTTTATTAAGAAGAAAATAGGGTTTTGAATGGCAGCTAGGAGATGGGGTGAAACTACCTGGACTGGCAGAAATAAAACAAACACCCCCGTCTCAGTCATCAGATAAGAAACTATGATATTCATGAGTACCTGAAGAACATTTATGTATAAATAAAAATAAATAAATAAATAATTTTAAAAATATATGTATATACACACACTTATAAACTAAGCTTTAAGATTTCCTTAAATTAAAAAAAAATACCTTAAAGAGGGAGACGGCTCCCAGAAAATTCTAGACACCAGTCCAAGAAAATTCTCCTCTGTGCCTGTCTTCAAAGTAGAATGACTGCCCCTTATTTTCTTTCATTCTCAGAGAAAGTGTCATGGCAGGGCAGCTTTGTCTAAGCTGAACTTGTCTGAGCAGGAGAACGGGATGTTTGTGATACTGCAGAATTTATATCACAAGAGGTGATGTGGTTTTAGCTCCGTGGATATATTTCACTGGGAAGCGTAAATGACCTCTTCATAGCTTTTTTTGTTCTGTGCTTCTGTCTCCTCTACTCTCCCTTCTACCGAAAACATTTCTGCAGCACTTTCGATGATCTGAAAACAGAGCAGAGCCAAAAGCTGTCATTTTGTCTCTGCTAATGTGCTGAGTGCTGAGATGTGCTCAAATGCTGCCATGAGCCTTTCATGACAATATTTGATATCTGGTGAATAGAAGACACATCAGTGTGAGGTGAGGGGATCCAGTTTGTGTAATCATGATCATGGTGCTGCCTGAATGGACTCTCTTGGTAGGAATACAAGAAACACGCTCAGGGTTGTGAGTATCTTACCCAGATCTGTAACTTTCCCCAGGCACTGACTGCTCCCAAAATATCTTTTTTTAACTGCCCAGGGCAGATGTCATCCCTCAGCTCTTTGCTGTTTCCCATCTTGTAACCTGTGTGTCAGCTTTTGTATTCCTTCAAGAACAAAAGGGAATATAAACAAGGTTTATAATGGTGGGAAGATCTGGAACATCAATGCCTGCTTTTTTTATTTTTAATTTATTTTTCTATAATTCATGTAAGAATACATAACAAACATTTTGAACATACGTATTCAGTAAGAAAAAAGACAAATAATTGTTCCTGATGCAATCACGCCAAATATTTTTATTTATTTTGTTGATGGAGAAAATAAATAGGGAAAAAAAAAACCAACAACAAGAAACACAATTCTTTTTAAATCTTTGATTTTTCAAACATCCGTACTTGCACTGCTACTACACTTATTTATTCCTGATTTGTTGTACCAAAAATGAAATTTCAGTGGGGATTCTTCTGTGACATTTGAATGCTTAAGGTGTACCCAAAGCCCAGGTTAGGCTGGGAAAGGCTGTATTTTTTCTGCAGGCGATTTAGCAAAGCAGTTCTTCCCAGATCAGTGATCTGATGTGCTCCTGAAGCAGCCTGTCCTTTCTACAGCCACGGAGAGTTGTCTGAGTCATGTGTACATGCACAAAATGCAACAAACACACTGGAAAAGGCATAGTTTATTTAATTCGCAGTGCAGAGCTTTGGTATTTTCATGCTTGGGGTATGTTGAGAAGTATTACTGAACATATACAGCTGTGTCCAAGAGGCTTTGATTTCCAGGCAAATAAATAACTATTAGCGTTTAAAGTAATAATTTCAGTACATTTTAAAGTGCAACCCTCCAGAGGATGAAACTGCAGTTCTCCCATAGCATCAGGCTAAGGCCCTGTGAGGCAGCTTGATTGATTGGCTTGTCATACACAGGACACAAATCCAGATTCAATTTGGCCCTGAGCGAAGGGTGATAAACTTTAGGCAGCCAATAAAGCTTTACTTAAGATTCGCCTGTCTTCAGGCACAGGCAAAAGTCACATATCAGCCTCAAGGAATCCCAGAATCCCAGGGTATCTGGGGTTGGAAGGGAGCTCTGGAGCTCACCCAGCCCCACCCCTGCCCAGGCAGGGTCCCCTGGAGCAGGGGCACAGGAACGTGTCCAGCTGGGCTGGGATGTCTCCAGACAGGGACACTCCAGGCCCTCCCTGGGCAGCGGCTCCAGGGCTCTGCCCCTCCACGGACAGAAGTTCTTCCTCCTGCTGGGGTGGAACTGGTTGTGGTTTATTTTATGGCCACTGCTCCCCATCCCGTGCCTGGCACCACTGAGCAGAGCCTGGCCCCATCCTCTGGCAGCCCTCGGAGGTGTTTGTGTGGATTGATGGGATCCCCTCTCAGCCTCCCCTTCTCCAGACTGGCCAGGCCCAGCTCCCGCAGCCTCTGCTCATCTGGAGATGCTGCAGACCCCAAATCATCTCTGTGGCCTGGCCTGGACCCCGTCCAGCAGCTCCTGGTCTGTGGTGTCCTGAGGAGCCCAGGAGCGGCCCCAGCAGTGCAGAGGTGCCTCAGCTGGGCAGGGCAGAGGGGCAGGATCCCCTCCCTGACCTGCTGCCCACGCTCTTCCCGATGCCCCCAGGGTCCCCCTGGCCCTGCTGGCCCCAGGACACTCCGTCAGCTCCTGGTCACCTTGTCCCCCCCAGCACCCCCAGGCCCTTCCCTGCAGAAGAACTTTGTCAGAGTGTAAGATCAGACCCTTCAGGAGGGTTGGTCACTGAAATATTTGTCACTTAAACAGATTTCACTGAATATATCAACAGATGAACTTGACATTACCTTCAATGATGTCTTTGATACATCCACTTCCAGTACCATTTAGTACAGGATTGAAGTATTTTTCTTTCCTCCAGGGAAAAAGTTACAAAAATAAAAGAAAAAGAGGAAAAGGGCCAGGTTACACTTCACAGGTTTTATTGAAGTGAACTTTTAAAGCAAAACAATCAAGAAACAGTGTGAATATTAACCTTTAAAAAAGAAAGTGAGTGTTACATTTTTAGCCTAAACTGAAGCAAGACACTTTTAATTATACATCAATACCAGCAATGTTAATATGAAAAGCAATAAATAGAGGGCAGCCTGATGCTAAATCATTATTACTTTAAGACAAATTTTTTTCAACAGAATTTTCATGAAGTGTGAAGAAAGTTGTGGCAGCGTGGACTGAATTCCCTTATTTCTGTGTGAGGCAGGTTAAACTTTCCTGCAACATTTTGCTTCATGTTAAAGGTAAGAGGTAGTTAATATTTTAGCTTTTAGGTATTCATGTAAATTACTATTACATGCACGTATACACACACCTAAATGTTTCTTTTCCCTTTTGGAGATGACAGCAGATATCTATTTTGAAATAAATGTGGGGTCCTACTATATCTTCCCTCTCACCATACCAAAGTTCCCAGCTATGTTATTACCATGTAGGGCACCTCTGCATTTAAATCATCTGCAGGAGCACAAGGAATTTCTTCATCCATGGGCAGCCCAGTTGTCATTGAGAGCAGGACAAAATTAAATTGTACATCCAACCAGCATTTTATACATTTGTCTTCCCTAAATATGTAGTCAGGATCTCTGCTAGAAACATTATAAAATGCAGTTCTTAACATTTCATTCACTAAACCCATTAAGAAATGGGTGTGGAATAGCATAAAGTACAAAAATTACTAGCAAAACCAAACCAAACCAAAATTAAACATACCTAAAATAAGATCACGGCATGAATAAAGATTTCCCCTCTTACAACAAACCAAACTTCCAGCTTATAGTACTTTGTTATCAGTTTGGTCAAAGAAAGGTTGTCAAAACAGCACCATCATCATTTTTATTGGTGATATTCATTGAATATCTAATATGGTTCTGCCTCCTCTAAACAACAGCTTTGGCATCCATTGTTGCTTTCACTCTGAATCAAATTTTAAATACTCTCTGCTTTGTCCAAGAAAGGCAAGGGAGACATTATTTACAGTAATCACATTTTAGTTTAGATGAGGAATGATAATCTCAAAACTGATTAAAGAAACTTAGTGAGGGGATTTTATGTGCATAGCTGATCATCTTTGGTAGGATTGAGCTCAAGAGTGTGATTCTAACTAATGCTGTTGTTACAAGGAACTGGCAGGAACACTGTACACAGAACTGGTGTGACATCACCAGGAACATGGATTTGTGTTTCAGTGGGTTTTTTCCCTCAAGAAAAAAATTTCTAAACATTTATTATACATGCTTACAGGAATCATGGAAGATGAAGCATAGGAAGAGTGTACATTGCCTGAACCCTTTGAAAAATAATATTGATATTACAAAGACAGATAATTCACAGCTTTGCAGTGCAGGCAGCAGTGTGGGTAATAAATAAGAGATATTAAAAAATTGGAATCAGCATGCTGGTTTACATGCAGTGTATCAGTTGGCTTTTTAAGGAAGAGGGAGGGACAAGAAGATGTGTTATTTCATGAACATGTAGCACAGTTCACTCATAAACATACGGGCTCAGCCCTCCTACGAGGGCTTTCAACCTATCAAAGGTCTGACCACATCTCTGTTAATTTGGTCTGTGTGATCAGATGAGTCAGTGTTCTTCATCACTGTGGGCTTCTTTGAATCTCAGTGGGCAATTTCTAGTGGTAGATTCATCATATTCTACCTTTGTAATTTTCCAGATACGTCGTTTTCTACAGCTGAACAGAGGTAGCAAGGCGTGGGTCGGGCTCTGCTCCCAGGGAACAGGGACAGGAGGAGAGGGAACGGCCTCAGGCTGGGCCAGGGGAGGCTCAGGGTGGACAGCAGCAGGAATTTCCCCATGGAAAGGGTGCTCAGGCCTTGGCAGGGGCTGCCCAGGGAGGTTTGGAGTGCCCGTCCCTGGAGGTGTCCAAGGAATTCCTGGACGTGGCACTCAGTGCTCTGGGCTGGGGACAAGGTGAGGATTGATCACAAGTCGGACTCAGCAGTCTCAGAGATCTTTTCCAGTCCAAGTGGTTCTGGAATTCTAAGATCATACACAGCGTTCCTTCAATGGTGAAAGGGAGACACAAATTTTCATCATTCCCTCAAAATGGCCTCTTTTTCTTTCTTCTTTTCCGAGCTGAAGGTGATTTTCATGGGTTAGGGTGTTGGGTATTTCTGTTTTATCTGATGTTTTAAGTGTAATATGTAGGTAACAGAGTATGCAGGGAAATACTTTGTATTACTTTAATCGCATACAATCTAATAACAATAAAACCTAACAACAGAATTTTTAGGGAATTCTAAAAGCACAGAATGGCTGCATGGTGCTTGGCTGCTTCTTGGGGCTAAATCATGACAGTGATCAACAACAAAACATGCTATGGATTAATTACTATGGTAATTTAAACCTGTGTTAGAGGAATTTATCATAAGTGAAAGGAAAAAACCAACCCAACAACTAATAAAGACTCTGGTCCAAAGCTGTAAATCTAACTTTAAGAGTTCTACTACAGAGCAAGAGAGACTAAGTCTGAAATATAAATTTAATTCTGCAAAGTCATTAAGTGAAAAGTAATAAATCCAGACCTTTTTTTTGGTAGAAAACTGAAATTTAGTTTGTTATTTAATTACAAAATTGTTATCAAATGGAACCAGGTATAGACTTTTAAAATGAACTGAAAAAGAACGTGTTTAAAGTAGTACACAATTAATCACCTTGAAACAATACATTGTGGATGAAAGAAGTGGACATGGATTGAAAAAGTGACTGTATTCACTTCTGGAAGAAAAATCCACCTAATATCTACATTGTTTAACACCTCACCTGTGCCATGTCATTGTCCTGGCATCTGTCAGCAGTCCCTGTGGAGAGGGGGATGGACTGTATAAACAAAATTACACTTTTCCTGTTACTTAAAAGTGCTAATTGGGATCTAGATACTCATGTCTAAATGAGTCGTTGTCATTCAGTTGCACTCATTGCTTTGATGGCCTTTATGTATCAAAAAAAACCCCAACCGAGCAACCAAAAAAAACCCAAAACCCAAAGCCAAAGCAAAAAGCCAAAAACCAAAACCAAAAAAACCAAAACAACAAACAAACAAACAAACAAACAAACAAAACCCCCCTCCCCGAAACCAACCAACCAACCAAAAAGACTCCCCAAAAATCCTGCCCAAAAACCCCAAAAACAACAACAACAACAACAACAAAACCCAAACAAACGGAAGGTCGCCACTCAGTCCTTACAGGATGCTGTTTTGTTTCCCAACATAAAATCCATCAGCTGACCCCCTGGACACACAGTTTATGTGTGTTGGCAGCCGTGTTTGTGTTTGGCTGTCAGCCCCCGACAGTGCTCCTGGTTTTTCCCACTTTTCTCATTCCAAATCAGTCTGTTTTCCCAAGGTCAACCAGCACAGACCAAACCATGTGCAACTCACATCCCACAGCTGCAGGAGAGGAGACTGGATGTTTTTAGACAAGTAGGTCTTGAGAAGTTTGGATGTAGAGCCAAGTAAAATCTTCTCAAAAGTCACGGAAAATATTTCTCCTGTATTCTATGCTCCACTTTAGTTAAAAATCTGGATAGATTTAGTTAAGAATTTGGACAAGATGGTGGGATAAATTTTTAAAGGTGATTTAAAAACCCTCAGAAAGCAATTTTTCTTGGTTTTAATTTTTAAAAAAATTTCTTAATTTCTTTTCATGGTAAAAATAAAATATAGACAAAAATATTGCTTTAAAGCAAGTTGTCTTATATATATATATATGCATATATATATATGTAAGTGTATATATATATTTATATTTACGTGAGCTAATAATCCAAGACTAGTCATTACTCTTGAATATATAATTTCCAATCAGAGAAAAGCTTTCATCTGCTTGTGGTCTTACCTTTCAAAGTGCCACATGGCTTCTGTTTTTCCCAGGTTTTGTAGAAAAATTTTGGGTTAATGCATGGATTCTTAACAGTACACAGAACAGATGAAATTCAAAGTAAGAAAATACAAAAGGAAGTTAGAATAAAAGAAAAAAAGTGAGCTGTGTTTTAATGTTACACTGAAAAACCAGTATTAGATAAAGTAGCATTTCATTTCAGCCTTGTGTGCTGAGGCAACAACAACAAATTAAAATTTCTGAATTACCTTCTTTGGGATGAGATTAATGTTTCCCTGAAAATGCTGAGTCCACCCCTTCTTTCACTCATTATATTCATGATTTTTTTTTAATTTAGAAATTTAAAGTTTTATTTTCCTGACTGTCAAAGACAGAAGGAGGTGTTTCATCCATCTCTCATCTCTGCTCTCATCTCTGCTTCCCCTACAGTTAATTTATAAGGATTATCCATGTTGCAGCATCTCCATCTGGACAGTCAGGTGTCCAGGAATGCTCGACTGCCATCAAACCCAGCAGAAGCCATAAACCCACATTTCCTTGGAGCAGAAATTCCTGGCTTTGTTTTGGTGAGCTCTGACACCCAGTGATGGTTTTGGCTCTGTCTGCACTCTGCTTTTCCGGCTCAGAGCCACCCTGCCTGCCTGGCTGAGAGGAATTGCCATGGGGGCAAAGAGCTTTTCTAGGCTGTGGCCAAAAACCAACAGCCACGCTGCTGGCCAGAGCCAAACCTGGAAACACCACAATTATGGCATTGCTGGGATCAGAGTCCCAGGGAGACTGAGACACCCGTAAGCTTTAATAGTGTCTGTCTGTCTTTGGAGAAAATAATGGTTTAAGCAGCAGCTGCCGACAGGTTACCAGAGGAGCTTAAATCAAAACGTGAAAAATTAATGCCAGAAGGAAACACGTAAGGCAGGCAGAACCTCTTCCAAAAAAAACAAAATCTAATCTGCAAGTACAAGAGTTGTCTTTAGAGGAAACATATAAATTGTTTGGGTTCAGAAAGAACAGTCCAAAACCAGCTGGACCGAAGTAACGACTGTCTGGAATAGCTGGAATGTATCAGTGCTGCAGGGTAGAGGCATGGACAGCTAAATCACTTTTTTGTCCCATAAAATTACTGGCCAAAGACTGACTGTTACTCAAAACAGGGAAAACAGATGCAGAGGAAGTTCCATTTGGATATGAAGAAAAACAAATTTACTGTAAAGGTGTCAGAAAGCTGAAACTGGCTGCCCAGGGAGGCTGTGGTGTTTCCTTCTCTGGAAATATTCAGAACCTGCCTGGACACGGTCCTGTACATCCTGCTCTTGGTGAGGTTGATCATCCTTGATCAGGGAGGCTGGACAAGGTCATCTCCAGCGGCCCCTTCCAACCCCAGGTGTTCTGTGATTCTGTGATTCAGATAACACACCATGTTTAAATAAAACCAACAAAGCGAGACCAACAGAATAAAGATAAAAATGAACACTTCGTGCAAAAATATTAGAATCAAATTAAATTGCCGTGAATATTATTGATTTTGTATTTGAATCACAGTCCTTCTTTATTCACTTGGATTTCATGGCACACAGATTTACCACGAAACTTTTATTTTCAAAGCTTGACAACCTCTTTTTATTTTTTTTTTGTTGTTCCAGCTGATCTCAAATATATCTCAAAATGTTTTAAATAGGCTAAAGAACAGTCCAGTAAACCCATCCTGTTATTTAATAGCCTCAGGAAGGCACCATTCCTCTTGTCCATGTTTGCAAAAAAGGAGAAAAATACCACACAGTGCTTCTTGCTCAAGATTCACAAGCATCACACAGAGAAAGCTGGAAATCTTTGCCTTGTGCCCCTTTTTCACATTGTTACTGACCAGTAGTAAAGAGAAGTGGTGTCTGTTGCTGCGTTTGCATTTATGGGCCTGATGCACTACACAAAATTTTTATTTTCCGTTGTCTTTCACATATTTAGAGTCATGTCCCCATCACAGGCATAGAGCTCCCACACTAATCAACTTCTAAACCTTTTTCTTTCAGCACTCAAATATTGTATACACATATTGCAGATAAGAAGCTTGTACTTAAGTGAATGGATTAGAAGAGTTTTGCAAATAAGGACAAACCAAACGAACAGTCTGTTACTTTTCTGTAATATTATTTTGTGTTTAATACCAAGAAAAAATGGGGCATTATAATAGAAAAATCTAATCATCCACATGATCTCCATGTTAAAAATGGAATACTAATCTGAAAATAATTTGCTTAGGAAGTAGCGGTAAAGATAGAATCAGTGTTTTAATTTCTTCCCAGAAAGAAATATTTGCCTAGACAATTGTGAGGTAAATTTCTTTCCCTTTCAGAGATGCTTGTAAAATTTTATATCCCTCCTTATCTTGTAGATAATGACATGAAAATTTTCTACATACATTAAAAAAAATATGCTGCACAAGACAACAAAGACTGGAAAGCATTTGAGGTGTTATTTGCTCAGCCTGGATCAGGTGGGATAGGAAGCTGAGACTGTTTTATATTACATTTTCACCTGTCATGTTTTAAAGTGCTTTGTGAAATAACATTTATAATTCCTACCCGTAAAGAAATACATTCTGTAGAATGATGCCTTCAGAAGAAACGAAAGACAGTTTCCAATTAAGACTAAGTGCCACCAAAGATCTCCCCAGAAATGTTCTCTTTGTCTTATTGATGCACTGCAGATGTTCTGCCCCAGCTGAAGCAAGGGTGGAAAATGCAGATAATGTCCAATAGTGCTGCTATACTTTGTTTAGTATTATTATTATTATTATTATTATTATTATTACTATTATTATTACTGCTATTGCCTTCCTATTACCTGAATTTCCAATGAAGAAATAGTAGATGTTTGAAGAGTCTTCTCTTAAGGAAGAAAAGAATAGGGAGAGAAAAGAAAATTTATCGTAAGCAAGGAGGTTTTGTCCCAAGAGGACTTTTTCATGTTAAAAATGGCTGGTATTGCTTTTGAGGCGGATAAATGCAGCACTGTATTTCAAACTTCATGGTTCATATTACCTCAAAATCCTGGCAAAGGGCAGAAATTCAAAATGAAAGGTCACTGCAGGACCTCTGGGAATAGAATATTTACATTTATGAAACGGGTATTATGTCTGCTCTGCAGTGGACAACAAATTATTTTTGCAATATCTCCCAAAATAATTTACTTTCAAAAGGACTGCAAGTGCTTCAGCTTCACTCTGGAAACAGCTCCTATCAACACTAAGCTACTCAAAATACTGTATTTTCTCATCAGAAACCCAGAGTGATCATAAATTGGCTTCAAAATTGCCTTCTTCACTTGAGATCCTTGGTGATACATCATTTACAACAAAACCCTTGGCTTCAGAAGTGCAAACTCTCGTCTAGATCAACCACACTGACAAACAAACAGGATTATATCTGTTGGTATTTGCTTAGTTATCAAAACAGGGACACCTTCCCCTATCCCAGGCTGCTCCCAGCCCCAGTGTCCAGCCTGGCCTTGGGCACTGCCAGGGATCCAGGGGCAGCCACAGCTGCTCTGGGCACCCTGTGCCAGGGCCTGCCCACCCTCCCAGGGAATGATTCCTTCCCGATATCTTATCTAAATCTGCCCTCCTTCACCTTAAGGCCAGTGAGGTTAATGCTGGTGATTATGTGAATTTCTTGACACTCTTCTAGTGGCAACGCTACAGAAGACCCTGCTTTCAGTGCCACAAAGTGCTCAGTTTCATCACTAACCCGTTTATGGGCATTCCCTGCTTGTATCTAGACCACTGCCCATTACACCATATCCTCACTGGTCTTCATCCATCCCTTGGCCACCTCTGCACGGAGATAGAAATGTTTTACTGACTCGTAGTATGGACTGTAAATCAAAATTAACCTCTGATCCTCACAAAAACAAACAAGCAAACAAAAACCCCAAGCCAAACAATTAAAAAAACCCAAACCAAACCAAAACAGACTGTGAATAACTTTGCAACAATCTACCAGAACTTAATTTTACTACTTGCAAAAAAAACCACCACCAAAATTTAAAAAAAAACCCTATGGATGTGATAGTAAAATATCCATTATATGAAATGATGATTCCTAAAATGGATGCCTAGAAAATGTGCAGACAGATGTTTGACATAATGTCTTCCTCAATAAAACAGAGTTTTAGTTCAAAGACGTCCTGCTTATTTCTAGACTTTGAATACTTCTGGCTCTAAGTCTTCTTTATTAGGAAGGGCATTGTCTTGAGGCTGCCATCTAAATATTTACAATTTATGGGTTTTTAATGTGTCTCAAAAACTTATCTATGGCTCTTAGGCTTGGAATGGAAATAGGGATTGTAATATACATATAATTCAAAGTTGTCATTTTTTCCCTGGTTTTTAGCTAATGAAGACTCTGAAATAAAGCCAAAAAATGGGAAAAAAGTGCAAAACTTTAAACACTTTAGCTAATAAGATAACGGCATTGTAGTGGCCTGACTTGCCGGGTTCACAAGATCACACAGTTCACAGAAATTATAGCTTCTAAAAATAAAAAAAAAAAGGAGACGAAAGGAGAAAAAGAGCTTTACTTCTCAAGGAACTAATTTAAAAGGCAGCACATATTGTCTCTTCCCAGCGAACGTTTCCATAACTAAAAAGTTACAGCTACGTGCAACCATTTCAGGCATTTCATTTCTCCTGTTAACATGGAGTTTTCTTGAACACAAAATCCATTTCCTGTTTTCCAAATGGAAAAAAATGAATTTGCTTCGATTCACGGGAGGAAATTTGGAGCTGAAGTTGTCTTACAGCAAGCTGTTTTGTCAGTGTCTGTGGATTCCTTAGGGAACACTGGCTTCTCTGTGCTTACCTGGATTTGAGAATTAAGCACGTTAAGGCATCTCTTTCTACCAGCTTTGCGTCACGGGTGCTTGACACCTCAGCACACAGCAGGAAAGCATGGAAACTGCATGTTGGGGACTGCACTGAGGCAGCAAATCTAAGAAAAGACCAGTGGGCAGACATTTAAATAAACACGGGTCCTGTGATTTCCGTGGGCCAGGCGTCATAAACCAAGTGAAAACTGACTTACTGCCTTGGGAAAAAAGAAAAGGGGAAAAAAAAAAAGTCTGCAGCCTGTAGTCCTGTACAAAACCTCTGAGGAGATCATTCAGGATAATAAAATACTGATAATCAGTTCTGGGACCACAGAAGGAGGTCAATTGCCCCTATTATTTATGAGCATGCGTATTGAAAGACAATATTTTGTGTTCTCAAGGTGCAGGTTTAGTAACGCTCGTGCCACATAATTGAGTCTGTGCTGATGATACAGTGGATTTATAGCACTTTATTAGAGTCAGTTAATTATTTATTTGGATAGATCTATGAGGTGAAGAGCAATATCAACACATCTTATAAACATTTATGTAGTTAATACATGTAAATATTGACAGGAATAACAGAAGTCGAAGAGGAGAAAGTAAAATGAAACAAAAATTCCATTCTACTCTATTACTTTTACTATCTATTTCAGTCATTTTAGTGCTGTCTTTTGTAGGTGAAGAAAAATATTCTTTTCAAAATTTAAAGGTTCTCTTTGAAAGAAGGGAAAAAAAGCCATTTTCACTCATCTGGAGAAGTGCCTCTTGTTTTACACAGGGAACTGAAACCTTAATTTCTATAAAGACAAGTCTACCTTTGTGAGGGCTGTCAAAGCAATTTCTCAGGCCAAAGAATTCTGTATTTCTGATTTGGAAAGAATAAAAAAAAATTGTTCCAGCAGTTCAACAAATCACAAGGTCATGTCCTTAACTGAAATTTCCACTGAAACTGCTGGTCAGTCATGGACCTAGAACTGCTTGAACATACCCACTTCAGAAGAAAATCCAGTCCCTTCTGATGTTAAATTACACTTTATGGTATGGTAGAAAGTTTTGTGTACTCTATTTAAGCTTTAGCTTTAAATGTGCCAAGTGACCACAATCATGAGCCACTCCAAAATGTCTTTGTGACTTATTTTTTCTTGAGCAAAATCAAGGAAATAATGTTACAAATTGGAATAAGAACTTAGTCTGATGATTCATTTACAGGATGAGAGGTCTGGATGACAGAAAAACTGTAGTCCTTTTCATTGAAATAGAAAAGGTGTTAATCAGCTACATAAATTGCTACTTAATCACAACTGGAAAGCCTGTAAGTGAAATATATGACATTATATCCAACACTGAATTACCATATCCACATGAATTTCATTAATTTCATTGTATCCTTGAATTTCAGTCATCCCATTTCGCTTCAGTCGTTTGTACTGAATAAGGAAAGCTTTGGGTCATGAGAGGCAAAGAAAGAGAAGTGTAATAATTTAAACCTGGCGTCCACCAAAGCTGCTCTATCACTCCTCAGTTGGACAGGGGAGAGAAAATACAACAAGAGGCTCGAGGGTCGAGATAAGGTCAGGGAGAGGTCACTCAGCACTTGCTGTCATGGGCAGAGCGGACTGGATTTGGGGAAACCAGGTTAATTTATTACCAGTCAAATCAGAGTAGGGTAATGAGAAAAAAATCTGAGTCTTAAAACACCTTCCCCCCAGCACTCCCTTCTTCCCAGGCTTATCTTTACTCCTGAATTCTTTTTTTCCTTTCTTCCCAGGGGTGCAGGGTTTCAGGGAATGGGGGTAGTGGTCAGTGCATCCCATGTTGTCTCTGCTGCTCTCTCCTCTTCAGGGGTTTGACTCCTCACCCCCTGCCCCTGCCCCACTCTGGGGTCCCTTCCTTGGCGGAAGTCCTCCATGAACTTCTGCAGTGTGAATCTTGTCCAGGAGCTGCAGTTCTCCAGGTACATCCTGCTCCAGCCTGGGTCCTCAGAGTCAGTCCTGCAGGAACTGGTTCCTCCAACATGGGTCACGTCCATGTGGTCAGTCCCTCAGGAACCCTCTGGTCATACGTGGGTAGCTCCTACAGGGTCAGTCCTTCAGGAAAAGGCTGCTGCTGAGTGGTTTCCCCATGGGATCAGTCCTTCAGGCACTCTTGCTCCCGTGTGGGTCCCTTTCTGTGGTGTCAGCCCTTCAGGAACAGGCTGCTCCAGCATGGGTCTCTCCGGCAAGGTCACAAGTCCTGAGATCAACCCTACTCCATCGTGGGTTCCTCTTCCCACGGGTCCTGCCAGGCCCCTGCTCCACCTTGGGCTTCCCGTGTCGCTGGACGTGGGGAGGCTCCCAGCAGCTCCTCACGGAAGCCGCCCCTGCAGCCCTCCCACCACTGAATCCTTGGCACCCAAACCCAGTGCGAGGTGATTGCTCACGGACGTGTGGGAACTGTCCCTGCTCCGTGGGGATACGGTCCCAGGAGCAAGAAGAGTTCATTACTGAAGACTTACAGGCACAACTATAGTGAAAATATGTGAAAATAATGATAGCAGTAGCCAAGAGTGTGGGAATTAAAATATCCAAAACAGGATGAAATCCAGGAAGCTCTACCCATAAATATATTGACAATTCCATGATTGCAGGACACCTTAGGAAACGTCTGCTTTCCATTACAGGGTCATTTTACTCTCCATGATGAAAAAGACACTATACAGTTTGTGGACAAAAATAATATTTTTAGGTATTATTAATCTTATCCGTCTTCCATTCATAATAGATGATTGTTTATTTTGCATCTTAATTCACACCCTTATAAGTATGCAGGAAAAAATTTTTATATTTCCTACAGTTTTTTTCTTTTTCTGGAAGAGTTATCCAGAGGGGAAAAATAGAAAAGAAAGCTGAAGCTTATTTTGTTTTCCTTTTCTATTTTCTATGCTCTGTACTTCATAAGAATGGAAATACTGATATTTTCTTTGGAATCACATAGCTATGAAAGTATTCGCAAAGTAGGGAACCTATTGAAATCTCTCTTTTAGCTCCTTAAAAGGTGGAAAGGGGAAGAATAAGAATATTTGTTTTCAAATCAGCTACATCAGTTATAAAATGAAATACTTGGGATATATATCTCACATTACTCACTGTATACAAGTTGTAAGAATCACTCTTTTTGTTAAACACATAATTGTAGAGTGCTCAGAGATGAGATCTACCAAAAAATGTTATTAATTACAGACATTCATGTAGACTGTTCCAATAATGCTGTGATTTTGCCAGTGTTTCTTGAAGGCAATGAGTTCAGGCTTTGCAGTCTTCCATTGCAATAATAAACAGGGCAAGAAAAAGACTCAGAAAATAAATATATAAACAGTAATAATTAGAAAAATCCTTCCACCAAGCAGAGCCAGCAAGGCAATCCCAAGCTAATGGGAAGTCACTCTAAAAGGCAACTAAGGATTCTCTTCATATCATTTCAGGGGTAAACAGGCCAGTGACAACTTCTCTACCTCTGACTGTGGTTTGAAGGAACTATTTTGGAATGGAGGCAAGTGTCCTGGGCTCCAAATTTCTTTAGGAGAAAACAATTCCAGTCTACTTTCTAATCACTTTTGAAGAGTCCTGAGTTATGCAGCTGTCTAAAGAATTCACGTTCCCAAAAAGGAGAGGAAGGGGACAGCAATATATCAACATCTGGTACACCTTTCTCAAAGGGGGAAAAAGATATCCTGGTGTGAGTCCAGGGCATGGAATGGGCTGTCCAGGGAAAGTGGCTGAGTCACCACTTCTGGAGGTATTTAAAAGATGTGTAAATGTGGGTCAGACAGGTCAGTGGTTCCCAGGGACTTCCGCTCTACTCTTTTTAATAATGGGTTCATCATTTCCCTTTCTCCAGTCACCAAGGACATCACCTGTCTGTCAGGACTTGTCAAATGTCATGGAGAGTGGCGTGGCAGCTGCATCACACTCTCAGGAGTCTAGGATGCACCTTGTCAGGAACCACACACCGGCCTGTGCGTGTTCGTGTTCATCCCATGACTTTCTCCTGTGATGGGAGCGACTTCATTTTCTTGAAGTCCCCGAAAATCATTGTCTTGATTTTCAGGGACTTGAGCAATGTGAGAAGATAGATTGCTTTTGAAAACTGAGGGAAGAAGATTTTCTGAGCACTTTGATGTTCTGCATGTTGGCTGTCACCAGCTTTCCTGTCTTATTTACCAAGGGGGGCACCTTTTCTTTAATACCCATTTTCTGGCCAATGTACTTCAAAAAAGCTCTCATTATTCTTCAAATTCCTCGCCAAATTCAGTTCCAGCCATGCTTTACCTCTCCTAACCCCACCTCTCCACATCCAGGTAGTGCCTCTATATTCTTCCCAGAGCATTCATCCCTGGTCCCATTACCTGGGCATTTCCTTCTTATGCTTTAGTTTGACCAAGAGGTCCTTCCTGAGCAATGCTGGTCTCTGCCTCTGTTGCCCAATCTTTTTCATTTTGGAATTGAGAACTATTACACTTAAGAAAAGTGTCCTTAAAAAGCTGCTGGTTTGGTTTTCCTCCTTTTTCACCAAGGGCAGCAGATTCCCAAGGAATCCCACCCACTAGTTACTTAGAAGGCAAGTTTGTTCTCCTAAAAATCAGAATCCTGACTCTACACCTGGCCCATATCCTTCATTATTCTGTGTTACACCAGGCCACAGCCACTTGTAGCAAAGGCTGCCACCAGCACTGACATCCCTAATTAATTCTTCCATGTCAGAACAGGTCCAGCAATGCTTCTCAGGTGAATCCCACCACTGCCAACAACTTCTCAAAGGTTTATCCTTTGCGATCGTAGGAGGCAAAACCTTGAGTGTGGCGCTGGCCGCACATTCACCTGTTCCTCCCTAAACCCCTGGCTCTGGCTGGAAGGACAGAGGGCAACACCACCAGCGCTCCACATCCTTGTAGTATTTTACTCAAAGGGACACACTTCCTGTTCTGGTGGTTCTAAATTGCCTCGCTGCCACACTGTTGGACCCTGTGCGGAATTTTAGGAGCGGATCTGCAGGAATCATCAAACCCCAGGCAGGGAGAAAATTACTCTAGAGAAAATTGTCTGGATGGCAAAGGAGTGTGTGGGTGCCTCCCAGTAAGAAATGTCCAATAACTGATAGTTTATATGTTTTTCTGCTGGTGGGTGGTTGCAGTAGCTCTGCACGGCTGGCTTCTCCTGGATCCTGTCCATCACTCACGTGCTCTTCATTAACCACCCCCAGAGCACAGAATCTGGTGCTCAGGAGCAGTTTAGGGGACAGGGTAAAGTTTTCCTTCCTCCCCAAGCACAAATGCAACATGGTTTAGGACTCCTCAGCCTCTTTCCACACAACAAAATACACATTTATAACCAAATTACCTAAATAATGACACGGAATAGGTCAGTATGAAAGGGGATCACCATACTATGTCCCAGTCATGTCTAACTTATAGGCACAAATGCAGAAAGGCTCTTTGTTTTTGATTTTGTTTTGCTTTCCATATGTAAGCATGCCTTTCTTTGATATCAGACTTTGACAGTTTCTGTATTACCATTACATATTTTCCCAAATTTTTCCCTGTCTGCTTTTAAAAAGTAAACTGCATGCGAAGAAAGCCCGTGACAGAGAAATACTGACACATATACAGTAAAAGAAGGGCCTGATTTCTTACAAAATTTTAGAATATTATTTTACTTTGCACAGTGTGGCAATGCAGCATGATTTTAAGTATATGCTAACTTAATGAATTTATAACAAGGAAGTACACTCTGTTCCTCTTGGCTTTCTACCCAGGATTGTTATGGAAACTCAGGGAAGCAGGGAAGGCAGGTGGCTCTTTGTCTGAGGCAGACACAGGTTTCCTTATGTCTCCTGATGACTCCAGTGAAAGGAATTTTTCAGCAACTCCCCTAAAGTACTGTCCCAACAATGCCTCCAAAAGGCTTTTTGCCCCTCCCCTAAAGTCAATATCCCTCAGTACATTCTGAGATTTGATCTTCGATTTGCCACGAGGTGCTTGCAATGATGAGATTTGCCTTCCCTCCATGGTTCTACAGCTGAAGCCTAAGTGCTTTCAGTTATGCCCTCTGCATCAATTTATTGGTGTCTCTTCATCCTTGCTGGATTCATTTACTTAATTTGCATTTATTTAATTTGTGACTTTTCAATTTGGCCCAGACATGACACCAAGGTTCAGCCCAAACTGGCCAACAAAGCAGTAAGACCACTTCTAGCAGTCCATATTCCGTTTCCTGTCTCCGTATAGTAACTTTTTATCTTAAAGATGTGGAAAAGGCTGCCTTTTCTTCTGTGTGCAAGATATTACTGCCTAAACCTGGGGGTTTTTTTTTGGGTTTTTTTTTTTTTTTTCCTGCAGCTCTTCTACTCATGATGTGCTGACCATCCTTTATTTCTGCAGTTTCTAAGTATAATACCTCTCAGGGGAAATTATAAATTGAAATGCTGATTGGGTATATACGCCAAGGGGTAGACATGTAACTATATACATGTATATGGCAAAATTAAAAATGCTAATCTCTCCTGTTTAAGATTTTAGCGCTCGGGAAAATTTTAGAAGCTTAAAGGCGTAATAGACTGTAATTTTTCCTAAAACATTTTAATACAGTGGCATGCGTGTGAGCTACTGAACTCAAACTCTGTCTCAGGGTACAACTATTTATATATCATTCCTATCTTAGAGCAAGTGCTGTCTTCACATTGGTAGACTTCTCCCCTCACCTGTCCACAGCGCAGACTGCTGACAGGTTGTCCTGATAACGCCTCAAAAGCAGAAGGAATAAAACATATACAAATACGGCATTTTTAAATTTTTTTTTTTTTTTAGATAACAATGCTTAAAAAAAGATCTCACATGCTGTGCCAGGACACGAATTCACTCGGTGTGAAACTGTGATATTGCCAACTACTTTCACCTACCTGTGCGAAAGCAACAGGTATAAATGGAAATAAAGAACACGAGTGTTAGATTCAAGGTGCTAATAAGATACAGACCTATATTTTTAGACACAAGCTGTTTTAAGAAATTTTGTTTTGTTTTTTTTTTTTTGGTCTGAGAGTGAATCAATCTTTCCAAGGAGACAGAGTCAAAGTGGCTTCAAAGCTACCTGGAAAGTTGAAATGGGAGATCTGTACTCAACACAAACTCTGTCTTCCAGTTTACCATCTCTTCAGTCTGGGATAGTAACACAGGCATGTGTGGAAGGTCCAAACCCCTTCATAAATAGTAATTGGGAAAGATTTACTTACCTGCAGTTGGGATGCTGTCATAAATATTAGTAGTTATTGTCTGTTTTCCTGATGTGCATTTATTATTTAAGATCTGTGTAAACTGTTGTGCACGTGAATGTCTGATTCAAGCTTCTCTGAACAGCTTTCTTTATTTGTGAGTATATAAAATATAACTTCTTTTAGCAGTTTAATATATGTCACAGTTTAATTTTACTCCAGTTGAGTCATGGTGCTTTCACAAAGTTAAAGTGCAAACTGCCCCTCCAAATTTCCTGTGTAATTTTTGCCCACGAGTACTTCTGTTTGCTTTCATATTGGGTTAAGAAATGCATTAATTAAAGACAGAAATGCAACAAATATTTTTACAATAATCCTTTAATTAAGATTGGGAGATAAGGGTTGTAGCAGTAAATGACACAGACAGTGGGTGTAGACCAGAACTGGTTCCGATGTTTTTAATGAATTCTGAAGACAAAGGATGAAAACGGGTTTTTTTACTTCCCCCCCCTACTTATATTTAGAAATCAAGGAAGTCAGGAGCACCTGATTCCCTTCTGTTCTTTGCTGGGAATTTTTAAGTACCTGGGTTTTGGTAATTTAATGCAGTAATGAAAAGCAGGTGTTATTTGTGCTTCTACTTATGACCCATAGTTACAACATTTTAGCCTTTTGCTCTGAATTAACACCACTGCTGAAAGCACCTGTAAGGTGCACTCATCCAGTGCATCTGGCTGCACAGTGAGATGAAATATAAACACAAGATAATCACAGGTTTACGAGGATTTTGCTGGGGATTTCATAACACAAAGTAATGCACCCCATTCCCAGGCTGCTTTTCAGTTTCTCCTGCAAAGCCTGATGAGACAAAAAGACAGCCAGGCTAGCTACTGCTAAAGCAAGTTTCCTTTGGCATTTAGAGATAATGAAAGCAATTTGCTGGCTTTTAAAAGGATGCACTAAAAGTTGGTGAGTTTAAGTTTTGTTTCTCATGTTGCTTGGAGGAGGAAATGGCAGCGCGAGCCACTGCCTCTGAATGCGCCTCTTTTGTAAGAAAACAAGCCAGGATCCTCCAAATATAAAAACCCATCTGGTTAGATCATTGTGCTGCTTTAAAATGCCATGCCATTTTGGAAGGGAGCACTTGGGACATTTCAAGTCAAGTACAGTGCACACGCACGGCCTGAATCCACAGAAACTTAGAATCCTGGAGTAATGCCTGCTGGAAAAGGACTTAAAGGTCATTGATTCCAACCCTAATTAAGGTTGGACTCGATGATCTGAGGGGTCTTTTCCAATCTAAATGATTCAGAGATTCTGTGATGATTAAGAGACCAGATCTCTCTTTGCTTTGCTTGTAACCGATTCCTTCCTCCTTTGTAAAAATTTCTGCTCAAGAAAATAAAATATTTCGGTTTATGTTCTGTAAACACACAGGGCACACTGAGAGGAAAACTGCAGGTGAATCACAGGTTTCTGCTGTAAGAGAAAAACTGCATGAGATGCCTCGTCTTCTGCTGCTACCCAGATATACATTCGTTAACCAGAAATTATAGTTTCGCGCTCACAAGATCCACAAACATGGTGTGATCACACAGTAGACGCTTTTTGTTGGGTTCCACCATCCGTAACTGTGGTATGCTGTTTTGGGAGCCACCTGTAAGCAGAATAAACATTGCTTTTTTGTGTTGGTGTCAGTTACACGAGAGAGAAAGGCCAAGAGTTGCCTACAAGCAAGGGCAGACTCTTGTGTACACCTTTACCATGTTCGTGGTGAACCTGTGAACAACGTCATGAATGCTGCCAGGTCAGACTGGGAAATCATGGGTCCCATACCCACACGGGAAAATATTCTTCCTTCTGAGAGGGAGGGCCTGGTTGTCCAGAGAAGCTGTGGTTGCCCCACCTCAGAAGTGTCCAAGGCCAGGTTGCGCAGGGCTTGGAGCAACCTGGGGTAGTGGGAGATGTCCCCGGCTGTGGCAGGGAGTGGGACAGGATGATTTTTAAGGTCGCTTCCAGCCTAAGCCTTTCCGTGATACCCAGTTTCAAATGTGCTGCACAGACATGCAATAGCTGAGTATCTCTTGATTGAAAAAGTGAACATCCGTCCCCTCAAAAAGGATTCACACCAGCTGAGCGAGCTGTACAAGTTTTCACACTGTCAGCTGAGAGGGCTCCACCTGTGCTGTGTCAGGGTTTCAGCCACGCTGGAGCCACAGCTCCTCCACCTACCGCACAGACTGAATCCTGGCTCGCACACCCGCTAGCAGGCAGGCAGGCAGGCTCAAATTAAATCCTGGAACACAGTCTTGCCCCAGGCCCCATGGTGCAGGCATCTCTGGCAGCTGGGATTCAGATTTTCAGGTTAGCTGAATTCCCTTCGGTGGGAGATGGCTGAATGAGCAGAAGCTGTTCATTAGAAGAGACAATCACTGATTAAGTACAGGATTCTTCCTGCTGGAGCGCGGCAAGAAGCTGTGTTCCACAAGAAGATTGTCCATAAGACAAATCTGCACATCCCCACTCTTCTGGGAAGAAACAGAGTTGAATTCTCAGGGTTTAATCCAATGACTGCCTTAGGATATCTTAAGAATATTCTCTAGGCTTGGTGTCCCATTTCCTCCATCACAAAGTTCACAAAGTCTGTTTTTAACCACGAGATTTCTGCACTCCGGGCCCTGTTCCTGCAGGAGGATGCAGCTCCCTCCCTGTGTTCCAAACCCTGGCTCATATTTTTAGATTTTCACCTCTAAGTAAGACTGTAAAGGGAATATGGGAGACAGAGCAAGTGCCCTCATGTCCAATCTCGCCACCTTCAAGGGCTTTCTCTAACAAGTACATTATTGTGACCAACAATACCTTCAGATCTTCCCCCACACTCGGCATAAATGTCAGCTCTCCCTCCTTATTGTCATGCCAACAGTGGGTATCTGTCGTGTTGTGAACACACCAACACCCACAAGAAACTGCTTTGGGCTTCTGTGTAGCCACCTCAGTTTGCCAGAGTCACCTACTGAATGCTTATTTTTAGTCTTCCCCCGTCTTTGTCTTTGTTCTCTGTCGTGCAGAGCTCTGAAGCATCTCTGGTGCAGTCACATTTCTGACAAGGAGGAGCTCAGATCCTCAGATGTTTCACGTGGGAATTGACGATAACAGTATCATTTAAGTGAAACTGTCTTCACACATCATAAGAACTACACAGGGACATCAAAAATCTCTTTTTCAGCATCTCAAATAAATTTCAGGTCTGGGAGACACGAAAATGATTATCCTCAGCCCAAGACCTGTGATCTCTAAGGGCAAGCTCTTACCATTTCTTTTTTTTTTTTTTTTTTTTTCCCTCCTTTCCAAGAGTNTGGGTGGGATAAGGGGAGCGGGAGAAATATTTCAAGGGCAAAACAGGCTCAACCTTGGTTGCTAAATGAAATTTATTACTAACAGAATCAGAGGAGGGTGATGAGAAGTAAAATAAGCCCTTAAAACACCTTCCCTCCCCGCCCCAGGCCCTCCCTCCTTCCCACCGACAGCACAGGGAGGCAGGGCAGGGGAGTGGATCCCCAGGGCTGCGGGTGGATCTCTGCATCCCCCGTGGATCTCCGGGGCCACGGGTGGATCTCTGCATCCCCCATGGATCCCTGGGGCTGCAGGTGGATCTCTGCATCCCCCATGGATCTCTGCATCCCCCATGGATCCCTGGGGCCGCAGGTGGATCTCTGCATCCCCCGTGGATCCCCGGGGCTGGGGGTGGATCTCTGCATCCCCCATGGATCCCAGAGGCTGCAGGTGGATCTCTGCATCCTCTGTGGATCCCCAGGGCTGCAGGGGCACAGCTGCTTCACCGTGGTCCTCACCACGGCCTGCAGAGGGATCTCGGCTCTGGCACCTGGAGCACCTCCTCCCCCTCCTTCTGCACTGACCTTGGTGTGCCCAGGTTGTTTTAGCCCTCACATATCCTCGCCTCCTCCTCTGCTCTGACTAGAACCAAAAACCCGTGGCTTTGTTTTGATTTTCTTCTTAAATCTGTCACCACGGAGGCATTAACCAACCTTTCTCACTGGCCCGGCCTTGGCCATTGCTGTGTCCATGTCCAGAGCCATCAGCCACTGGCTCTGCCGGACATGGTGGGAAGCTCCCAGCAGCTTCTCACAGGAGCCACCTTTGCCCCCCTGCTACCCAAAACCAGGCCGTGCCAAACCAATACAGAGTAAGAAAGGTCAAGCATCGCGTGGGTGAAACTTGCAGAGAAACTCAGACAGAGCTTCAGGGAAAAGGTCACTGGAGCAAACAGCAGAGGAAGCTGCTCAAATAAGTGTGAGATGGTGATAGCTTTGGTACGATAGAGACAGCAGGAGGTCAGGAAAGAGAGCGTTCTTTATGCAAAGAAACCAGAATGACTCACATTCCTGTTGGAAATAACCTCTGAAAAGCATCATGCCTCTTTGTGGGCCCATGGGTACAAATGAAAAAAAAAAAAAAAAAATTACCAAAATCTCACAGACAGCCAGAAAAGTCATGTGTAGTTTCATTGAATCTGAGCACCACAACACCGAACTTAAACAGCTGAGACACAGGGAGGGCATTTTTCAAGCCCTCAATACGCTTTCAGCTTCCTGGGTTTGACAATCCAAGTGTGAATCAGGGATTACTGAGTATTAGAAGGAAATCTACTTGAGCATGGCAACAGAGTTTGCAATATCATAAATATTCTAGCCGAGCTTTCATGGTGAAGAGTGTCTTTTTCAAGTATGTGCACAGCCTGTGAATTGATTATCTCCACCTAATGTTCTTCTTCAGGGCTTCTACTCAGCTGCAGAGTGGGGAACAGTTGATCAGAATCAAGTATTTTACAACAGATGAAAGCAGATGCCTGTCTGGGAGATCATGTGCATGAAGATGTTAAATAAAATAACTAACAGGCATTTACCTGATTTGTCACAGAAATGCATCTTTGCCCAAGGAGCAGGGAGGTGTTGGCTTGCTAATTTGTCCAATTTTGAAAGACTTTTCAGCAACAGCTTTGTCATTTAGTCCAGAACATGCTGATAGAGTTACCACAAGAGGCTGACATGTCATTTTATTTCCTCCCCTCACCACTAGCCTTTATCTTCGTAGCCCAGAGGGCAAAATATATTAATTTTAGAAGTGGACCTATTATTACGTAGCTGCAGGTTGGGTTGTTTACAAGCTGAAAAACTGGGAGCAACAATAATTTGATAATATTGAAATCACAGGACTACTTTGGGGTTTTGTAATTACCTGAAACTGGTTCTGTTTCAACCAAGGTACTGATACTCTATAACTGTTGATGTACTGAAGTCTGAAGACCACCACAAAATTCTGGAAATTCAGTCTGAAGTGGTAGTATTTGAGACAAGAGGTGGCAGCCTGTGCACACTGTGGATCAAATTAAAGTATTTTCATAATTTCATCTCAATTTTTAGTGGTTTTGAAATGTTAATTCTTGCTGTAAATGTGCTTGCTACAAGCACTTGAAGGGTAACAAAGGGATTTTTTCATTAACCTCACAGATTATGTACAGCAGCCCACTATGCTAACTCTGTTTTTTATTATTACTATGTTTGGATCATCAAGTATTTTAAGGATTTGTAAGCATTTGTATTGTAGGATTTTTATTTATTTATTTATTTCAATTAAAGGATCAGTGTTATGCGAGCAGGAAGGCTATTTTGAGGAGGGTAAATTAGAATGCATGGTATGGAAGGAGATGTTGCTGAAGCCTAAGAATATTCAAAATATTGAAAAATTATACCATCTTTAACTACTTGTTATTTTTCTACATTTAAAGTTAATGAGCTTTAATCTGGAGTTATTTGGTGCAGAACAGTTTTCAGCAATGCACTATAATGAACAAAATGTTTTGCTCCACAAATTCTTTTCAAACATCGATGCGTATAATATTGGTAGGCTAATTGCACATTTCTGGGAATTATTTTATTCTTCTGCCTTGAATACTTCAAAGACGACTTTGTCACATAAAACTCGACTCCCATTGTGAAACAAAGCAGTGCTGCCAAGATAAGGAAAGACAAAGAGGGGCATCCCAATGTTTAGTATTTCTAAAACCTGTGCTTTTGGGGAAATCACAGACTTAAAGGTTTTTCACTAACATAAAATCATAGAATTAAATAATCATAGAATGGTTTGGGTTGGAAGGGACCTTAAAGGTCATCTCGTTCCACCCCCTGCCATGGCAGGGACACCTCCCACTGTCCCAGGCTGCTCCAAGCCCCAGTGTCCAGCCTGGCCTTGGGCACTGCCAGGGATCCAGGGGCAGCCACAGCTGCTCTGGGCACCCTGTGCCAGGGCCTCCCCACCTTCATTGTTAGGGTAAAGATTCTCCCTGTGGTATCCAAAGCTCAATATTACAAGATTATCAGGTTTGAGAGGCATCACGTGCTATTGCATACAGCAACAGGAAATAGATAATTTGGATGTAAGCAGAAACACAATGCAAACAGACCACAAATGCCGTAAAAACCCCCAACCAAACAAAAAAAACCCCACCAAAAAACCCCTTCAGTAACTTAAAATCTAGAACACCCCCAAACCACCCTAGCAGCATCACGTCCACATTGATAAAACTGTTTCTGTCTCTTAAATAACAGTTTCTAGTGCAAGTTTGTTGGCTAGCTAAGGACAGAACGTGTTACTGATGCAATCTGATGGACAGCAGATCTGAATTTTAGTCCACAGAATCCCGGAATATTTGGGGTTGGAAGGGAGCTCTGGAGCTCACCCAGTCCCACCCCTGCCCAGGCAGGGTCCCCTGGAGCAGGGGCACAGGAACGTGTCCAGCTGGGCTGGGATGTCTCCAGACAGGGACACTCCAGGCCCTCCCTGGGCAGCGGCTCCAGGGCTCTGCCCCTCCACGGACAGAAGTTCTTCCTCCTGCTGGGGTGGAACTGGCTGTGGTTTATTTTATGGCCACTGCTCCCCATCCCGTCCCTGGCACCACCAGAAAGTTGTTAAGGACATCCTGATTAGCTTTTGATTAGAAATTTTTTCTTGGTTGACAGATGGTCTTTAACGACAACGAGGTGCAATCAGAGAGAAAAAAAGAGTTTTCCCTGGAAGTGTTTTTGGTTTTGTTCCTTTTCCTCAATCAGTCTTAGGGATCAAAGCAAACCGTGTAGTGTCCTGTAAGGGAGCTTGAGGAATTGTGGGGAAACTGGAAATGGTTTTCTGACCTGTAGCCAAAAGGGATGGTGATTCCTCTGTTGTGTCTCAGTAAATNGGCAGGGACCCCTCCCACTGTCCCAGGCTGCTCCAAGCCCCAGTGTCCAGCCTGGCCTTGGGCACTGCCAGGGATCCAGGGGCAGCCACAGCTGCTCTGGGCACCCTGTGCCAGGGCCTCCCCACCTTCATTGTTAGGGTAAAGATTCTCCCTGTGGTATCCAAAGCTCAATATTACAAGATTATCAGGTTTGAGAGGCATCACGTGCTATTGCATACAGCAACAGGAAATAGATAATTTGGATGTAAGCAGAAACACAATGCAAACAGACCACAAATGCCGTAAAAACCCCCAACCAAACAAAAAAAACCCCACCAAAAAACCCCTTCAGTAACTTAAAATCTAGAAAACCCCCAAANGGTCCCCTGGAGCAGGGGCACAGGAACGTGTCCAGCTGGGGCTGGGATGTCTCCAGACAGGGACACTCCAGGCCCTCCCTGGGCAGCGGCTCCAGGGCTCTGCCCCTCCACGGACAGAAGTTCTTCCTCCTGCTGGGGTGGAACTGGTTGTGGTTTATTTTATGGCCACTGCTCCCCATCCCGTCCCTGGCACCACCAGAAAGTTGTTAAGGACATCCTGATTAGCTTTTGATTAGAAATTTTTTCTTGGTTGACAGATGGTCTTTAACGACAACGAGGTGCAATCAGAGAGAAAAAAAGAGTTTTCCCTGGAAGTGTTTTTGGTTTTGTTCCTTTTCCTCAATCAGTCTTAGGGATCAAAGCAAACCGTGTAGTGTCCTGTAAGGGAGCTTGAGGAATTGTGGGGAAACTGGAAATGGTTTTCTGACCTGTAGCCAAAAGGGATGGTGATTCCTCTGTTGTGTCTCAGTAAATGATTGCCATTGTGGAAGCACACAGAAAATTGGGGCTTGTGGAAAATATGTAAGCTCGTATTAATTACAGAGGTTCTTCTCACAGAATATTTGTTTATTTTTTTAACTTAAAAACCATACTTTTCAGGTCAAACTTCTGACATCTGCAGGGAGACAACTTGACTAACACAGCCGAGAGTTATTTATTTTAGACCTCAGACTTACATTAATTTTTATGCCAGAAGAGACCTTCAGTACTAGACTTCACTGAAGTCACTTCAATACAATACATAATTCAGGAGAGGTTTTGCAGTTTTATATATGTGTTTACTTATACCTGTATGCTTTCCTTTTTTATTTATACACAGATTGTTCACTTCCAAAATACTTTTGCAAACTTTATGCTGAAGGTGTTTATTTGAAATGGTCAATAAATAACCTGTGAGTAAGTGTGCGAAATTATTTCTCATCCTGCTACAAAAATATATAAATTAGAATCACATAACGGATTTCAGAAAAATCTATACTGGAATGCAAAACAGCTTATTTTTGACAGGAAACACTTTTAGGCATCTAACACATTCATTTTTACTTGTCATCAAAATAATTCTTGGGGAAAAGAAGTTTTAAAGCAGCTGTCTGTTCTTTTCTTTCTGTGGGCTTTCAAAATTTGCTTAATTTATCCAGGGGGAGACTCTAGGTAGACTCCTGATAATAAGTAGAAGAGAATATGCATTATTCAATATGTTGACCTATATGCAAATGAGCAGAGCATAAACATTTTAATCTAAAAGTGCTTTTGCTTGTATCACTGTGAAACCGCAGAGAACTGCACCTCTGAAGTGCACAAAATAAAACTGGCAATTTAATGAATTGGTTCTGAGTGGTGTTTCAGGACAAGGCAGCCTGAGGGGTCGAGTCTGAGAACTGCAAACCCCGGGTTCCTGCCCTTGGTCCTGGCTTTCTGCCAGAGGGAAGCCACGGCCACTTGGAGCTAAGCTCTCGTTTTCTTGCTGAAACTGCAGGTTGTGCTGCTGCAAAGCATCCTTGAAAATGGTGGTTAACGCGCTGGCGTGTTCAATTCACGTGTGTAGACGACTGCAGCATGGATGTCTTCATAGGTGTGTCTGCTTAAAGCCACGCAGCACGTTTGTCTTACTGCAAACAGGGAGCAGTTCCTTGTAAAAAAAAAACTCTGAATGTCCTCTGGCGTGTTTTTACAGACGTAAATTTACAGATTGAACACTTTTGTTTTCTCAGTCAGTGCAGAACCATGTTAATCAACTGTTTCCTTGAATAGTGGGACGAAAATAAGGACAAAGGATGGCATATTGTTCCTGTTTAATTCAGTATGAAACACTAAGTGGTCCTCCCCAGAATTTTGCTGGGATTGCACACAAAGAACTGCTTTTCCCCTCTCATTTTGTTAATTATTTCTGAACCTATGAACAGGGAACTATCTCATTTGTCCTCATTTTTATAGCAACTTGATAGAGGAATTATGTTTTTTTTTTTTTCTAAACTAATTTTAGCCTTCTTTCTTAATAGCTTATGTAGAATTTTCTTTAACAAAGAACATATTTCAAAAGGTGGCAAAACCCCCTCTTTCTTCTCACAACACCTTGAAAAATACAGGTAATCATGTTATACAACACCGAGCAGTCTAATATTCTGAAGGTCAGAGAAGACAGATATATATATATGTATATGTATATATATATATATATCTCACTTCAAATTCAGCAGAAAGTACATCTGGTGATACATCTCTCCCAGTCACTTTTATCTCAGTAAATCCCAGCCTGCTAAAAAGCCAGAAAGTGATAGGCGTCTGCAGAGATTGTCTCACCCCAGACCATGATAAGTTGAAATCCAGAAATAAGGGAATGTAAGAACCTAGAAATTTCAGCCTACATTCTTTACAAAACAGTGAATCAGATTAGGTGGTCTAGGTTAGGGGGCTATTTTTTTTTCCCCCTGCAACTGTCACCCCCATATTCTTGCCAGCGGGATATTGCCATGCATATCGAAATGTCATTTAGTTGCTGGGATGTGAACTGAAATAAAAGAGTTGGGGCACAAATGACTGCTTAGCCCGTGCACAGAGGAGAGAAAATGTGAAAGGTGTTTTAGGGGCTCGGGTGAAGTCCAGAATTTTGTTTTCCCAGGAGAACGTGCTCTGTGGATGGATATCCCGGTGCATGAACAAAGCAAGCAGGACCCTCACTGCCAGGAGAAGATTCTAATGATTAGAGCAGGTAGGATGTGACAGGCCTTTTCAGAGCCTTTTTTTAACAGAGGTTTTGGAGCTCTGTGTCCTTTCTGCCCCGTTTGATGTTGATGAGAGTTGTGGGTACAGCTCCTCTCAGGAGTAGGTCTCAAATTAGTGGCAGCCTCACGGTCTTGCAGGCGGAAAACTGGAACTTCTCTGCTGCTGATGTGCCATGAAGAGGAGAGAAATTGGCTCAGGAGATAGAGATTGTGGTCTTCCTTGTAGGAAAGGCGGGATGATGAAAGTAAAATTGTTGCTTTAAAAAGTCCTCCCTAGAAGCTGGAAAAAGAGCATCAGGATCAAGCATTACTTGTGATTTTGTTTTTGTTTTTGTTTTTCTTTTTTACTCTGGGCCTTTAAATCTCTGAGTGTTCATTTGCTCTGCTCGAATGAAGGCAGACATTAACCTTTCAGGTATTCCTTTTGTGACAAACTGCCAGGGCATCTGTTTTTTATGACAGAGATCTAGCTCCATATTGAGAAATAAACATGGAGTAAAACATCCCATAGGAAATGAAACTGAGGAAAATTACTTTATCCAGGTCTTTTATTGTATGCCAGGCAAATTGTCTTTCTTTGTGTCTGTTTTTGTCTTTTTTTTGTCTCTTATCATGGAATCATGGAATGATTTGGGTTGTAAGAGACCTAAAAGACCCCTGTTTACCTCTTCAGCCTCCCATAACATAACACAGCAACCCATTTACCTATTTTCTGGTAATGTCTTGCTTCAAGTACATCTTCCTTTGTACACACAAGTATGCACACACACTCCCAACCCAGCAATCCAGATTCCAAGAGAATTAAAGGAGAAAATCCTGATGTATTACAGTTCGGTATATAGCCCAAGTTGTATTTGTTAATTTGTACTGGTTTACAAGCCTTACTCTGGTTTTCTGCTGTTGCATGAGGTCTCAATTGGTCACAAAATCAGTTTCACTTAGAGGTTGATTCAACCTCCGTGGTCCTTTCAGCCCTTCAGGCTGGGCTCTGATGTGTCATGCACCAAGTGAAATATTTTGATTCAGAAACACTGCTTCCTCTGCTTTTTTTTTTTTTTTTTTAAGCTCTTCCATAGAGGAAAAAAACCCCAGCTCTAGAACATTGTTATTCCCATAAGAACCCTGTTTAGAAGCCCACGTGTCCATGCCTGAAGTTTTGTGGGTCTGTCTTCTTTCCTCCAGGCAATATATGTACCATTGCCTCTTACACTTAATAAATTATCTGCCTTTAAAATGGCCATCAAGTTTCTGATTTGCTGGTGTTGAACAAACATGAGATGGAACAAGCCAATTTAACTTCCAGATGTATTACTGCATGCACTTTATGCCTTTTATGGGATTTTTATTTTAATTTTACAAAACTGAAATAAACACCTCTTCGTGTAGGAAGCAAAATCCGTAGCCTTGTTGCTCAGGGGTATTAAATAATAAGTTTCTTATATAAGACAGAAAAAGATTCGAGATTTAAAATGCCTCCAGAAACTTCTGTTCTGCTTGCAGACTCGTCCCCCACCCTGCTGTTCTTTAATAAAAAATAATAAATTTTGCAGGCACTTCTTCCTCCAACAAAAATCCCTAATGGAAAAAGAAACAAATATCAACACAATCCTTCCTGCTGCCCGTTGTTGAGGTGAATACTCTCCACCTGGGGTAAAGTTCTCATAACTCTTCAGCATTCGCTGAGATAAACTACTTTTCTCCCCAAAGCTCCAAGCTACCAGCTTGTTCATGTCAAAAATCCCCAGGAAAAAAAAAAAAAAATAAAAGCATAAAGTACATGCTGGACACTGCAGCTGCTCCTGTTTAACCCTACACCTAAAGGAAGCCCAGCGTGGTACCTTTTGCACTCTCTCTCACAGAATTAGGTGTTCCCAGTTTGCATTATGACCAAGGATGCCAGGCATGGTGACTGAATTTTCTCCCCGCTTTTGGCACTCCTAAAAGCTCTGCATCAGTGACGTGTTGGCCACGAGCAACAAGAGTGGGAGAAAAGCACAGCTCGTGGGCTGTGTGATTGTCATTCAACAGAAGAAAGCTCTGAGCATCAATCAGAGAGCTTTCTTGTTTTCAGACACGTTCTGTGTAATGACTGTTTGTACTCACCTGCAAATGCACTTTTTAAAGATGATTTTTAAAAAGAGACGTATTTTCTGGAAGCCTGCAGGAACGGCAATTTTATAACAGAAGAAGAATGAATTAATTCCTGCTGCAATGTTCTATCCATGGATTATCAGAAATGTTGCTGATGGAGGAATTTGAAGTACTGCAATTTTATTTCTCACGGGAACACAAATTGCAGGTGCTTCCTCAAAAAGTCTCTCTATCCAGAAAGCCCACCTTGTTAAATAAATTCCATGTGCTGTCACATCTTGCCTGGAGTTCAAAACACGCAGCTGGAGTTCAAGAGAACACGTGTGGGAAAGAAGTTGTAGAGACAAAGGTTCCACCCCGTGGAAATTTAGAGTGGAGTTTTAAGTCTTTGAGAAAATCTGGTGGGAGACTGGAGGCGACCTTTACAAATTCGAGCAACTAATTAAACTTCTGGGTTTCATCTGAGAAACAGATGAGTTTCTCGTCCCCGTTCCCATACCAGCGACATGCATCACTTTGGTTTGAAAAATAAATAAATCAGGATCTGTACGTTTCATCCTGACTTCCTGCCTTTCCCCACCCGGAGGCTCATGTTTTATTCTCGTGGAAATCAGATCGAAAAGACGGGACAGCGAGTGCCGAGGATGTTTTTGAAGACAGGAAATGCAGTGTTGTCCTGGGGAGCCAGAAACTGAGCAGGTCCCACAGCTCTGGCACAGCTACTGAACTGCTGTGGAAATGAAAATTGCTGCTGCCATTAGCTCGCCTCCCACGCAGCATCCACTGCCCTTCCCCATCTCTTTCCCTGTGCTCCTCCCCTGCCCTCAACCATCCCGTTTTTATGTTTCTATTAGAAAGAATTTGTAACTCTGGCACATGGTTTAGGCAATTATTTTGTCCATCTTTAATTTTATTCATGAAAGCTGTGTGAACAGAAAGACAAAACTGTTTGAAAGTCTTGTGCTTTCAACAGTAAAAGGTCAGCCGTTTAAAAAAAGAAAATTATATTATTTCTGTGAAAACACCAACACATTAAGCCCCCCTGATTTAGTTCCTCAGATGGTCTTGTGTGATTTTGATACAGCTGAGAGAGGTAGGGCTGGGGGAAGCAAGAAAATAAATATTACTAAAAAATAAATTTTACTGTCCAAAGTGCAAATACATCCAAGTCATAAATTTTACAATGTTTTATGTGTGTGTATGAGGTACCACTAGGCATTGCTCTATATTTTTCTTTTTTTTTTCTTTTATTTATTTTTACTATGTTAAACTTGAAACTTCTACAACAAGGTCTGCCACTTGTCAGTGGTTCCCATGCTCTCGTTCATCAGCGAAGGAGGTGAAAGGAAGGAGCTCTGGGGTGATTTGGGATCTGTTTCTTCAGGCAGCATCCGAGCGTTTATTCCACCAGAAGCAGTGGAGCAAGGAAACCTCATGGGAACTTGGGTGAGCTCAAAATATCACCAAATAGCCAGAACACTTTGTGGCTTTGATTTCTCACAAAACAGCAGATGTGGGAGCTTAAGGATTGAAACTTTGGACATATTCAGTAAAGGTCATGTGAGAAGGTACAAATTCAAACTGGGAGACACAGATTTCATATATTATTTTTTTAAGAGACCTCAGCTAACATGTCTGGAATGATACCTCTTCCATAGCCTAGATGTTTACAAAAAAGCAAATGAATTATATTGGTGTGGGACAGTAGGAAAAATATAAAAAAATATGAAAAAACAAAGGAAGAAATCTACAATAAAATATTTTACTGGAGCTAGAAAACTTGCTACTTCTTTGTACATCAATCAGGAGAGAACCAATTTATTTTTCTTTTTCAGAAACGATGAAATTTTTGCAGAGTATTGGTAACATCAGTCAGGAGCAATATAAGAAGCAATAGCATTTTTTTAAAATAAAAGCCAAGCAGCAAAGCAGTACCTAAAGAGAGATGTTCCTTCTGCTTTCTGCCCTAGTTGCCTGCTCAGGAAATTCCTGGTATTTTAGCAGCAGGGCTGAGGCAAGTTCTGTTTGATTACAGTTCTTGATACACAAATCATCTGGCTGTAAAAGGGCTTAAAAGAACACTTTCCCAGCTAGGGAACATGATGGACTGCATGAAAGAATGAAAAGGTGAAAATATAGGAAGAATGTAGAGAAAATTCACAGCAGGACCTCAAAACACAGGGGTGCCATGAGGGTGGCAGTCCTGGGGAGTCAGCAGACACCTGTCCCTTGCCCATCAGAAAGGATTCACAAAATGGCAGCTGAAATAAATGGTACCGAATTATCTTCAGCTCTCATTAAAAAATTACCAACGTTGCCAGCTTTTTTGCCTATTAGTTCTTAGCAGTAAACAATCAAAGATACTATCGCCTTTTTTTTTCGAGTGTAGGACAAGATCCTGAAGTATTTTCAGAGCTTGCCTCAGAATGCTCACCCCAGGCACCTTGGCGTCGCATCTGAGAAATTCTCTTTTCTTGCTCTGCGTGGTCGTACTGCCCAGGTCACTCCACACTGCCCTCTGAAAAAAAGGTACCTACTTCTTTCCTACTGTTTATATAAAATAAACAGGAATATAAGATATTTAGATAACTTTGAGGAGAGATTTTGATGAGGGAACTCATGATTAGTTTAATCTCTAACATTAACAACCACTGAGCATGTGAAAGATTTCAGCAGAAGGGAGCTGAGTGCCTTGAGAGGTTTTCCTAGCAGGGAGTCCACACCATTAGACTTAATTCATCCTATGGATGTGTGAATTACATTTTCTTTTTTTTTTTTCCTGCTAGTTGGATAATAAGGCAATAAAGCTTTCTGATGTGTTAATGTGTCAGATTGGAATGTGTTGAACTGGGTGATGAAGATGATTTAAAAAGAGATTTTCCAATAGTGAAGTTGGGCTGCCTGAAACCAGTGGTTTGAAAACACAGTAAAGGTAATGGACCATTAATGATGATGGAATGATGTAACTGAACTGATTGAATAGGGTTTTGTGAGGGATGGAAATATACAGTGCAGTTTATACAGATTATTTTGTTTGAGTTCTCAAATGATACTTTCATTTTTAGGAGAGGTCCTCAAGAATTTTTTTAAGATTTTCTTGTTTTCCATCTTTTTGTAAATTATCAAGGTAGCACTCTCAGCAAACTACCAAAACATTCCTTTGACAAACACAGAATTAATTCCAGTCACAAAGTTGTATTAACTATGAGTACTGAATGCCATTGATATGTCTAAAGCTGTTTTCTAATTACTTCCTTCAATTAGTCAAAACAACAAACATAAATCAGATTGCATGAACATAATCTCAGTTCAATCCAACTGTCACTTGGTAACTGAAATAGCTGTACTTTTGATTTAATAAGTAATTTTATTTTAGTTAATCTCACTGTGTTACTCCCTTCAGCAATCATTTTCAACTGACAAGGAACAGCCCCAGAAAATGTTGAGATAGATATATATATATATATATATAAAATTATTTTATATATGTATAAACATGCACAGCAGTTGTTTTTTCAACCTGTTTTTTATGCAAGTTCAATTAAGAGGAAAGAAACTGTTACACTTGTGAAGGTATGCCAGGAAAAAAAAAAGAAACAACTTTAAAATGTACTTTCTATGATGTTTACCAACTTCTTTCCCCCTGCAGTAAAACTATATTTCCTAGAGAAAAAATAGAGAGCCTTATGTGCTCTTTTCTTTAACAGTATGAGGAGATTTGAAGCAGAACCGTCCTGCTGAAGAAATTCAGTCTGGCTCCAGGGGAACAGCCTGAGAGTACAGGAACGGCTCTGGTGAGCCAGGAACTCTTGTAGTTTCTGCAGGAACAAGAGAAACCAACCAGGCCCCGAACAGGTGGGGACAGCAGATAGGAAACAAAGCTGTCCCTAAGCCGTGGGTGTCACCAGAACTGTGTGATGCTCCTGTTCTGCAGGAAGTTCTATTTGCTTGATTCTTTTACCATCCATCCATCATGCTTTACCAAACACATGCTGGTAACTAGAATAGTTACAAAAATAGTGCCAACATCTGAAATAGAAGCTCACTCAGCAGTGAGGGAACCCTATGACAGTGACTAAGACAGCCCAGAAACCTTAATGCGATGTTTAAAGCCTCTCACGTGGGTGGAAAGAAAACCAAGAGCGTGGTGGTCCAGGGACACAAACTTCAAACACGGAACAGGAATTTGAGAAGGGCGTAAAAATGGAGGGTGTTCATAGTGTAACATCTGGGAAATGAGTCCTGAAAACAAATACTGGGATATAGAATCATGGAATCATGGAATGGTTTGGGCTGGCAGGGACCTTAAAGTTCATCCCATTCCACCCCCTGCCGTGGGCAGGGGCACCTTCCCCTATCCCAGGCTGCTCCAAGCCCCATCCAACCTCGCCTTGGGCACTGCCAGGGATCCAGGGGCAGCCACAGCTGCTCTGGGCACCCTGTGCCAGGGCCTGCCCACCCTCCCAGGGAACAATTCCTTCCTAATATTTAATCTAACTCCGTTTTTTATCAGTTTGAAGGCATTCACTTTGTCCTGTCACTCGAGGCCCTCGTAAAGAGTCTCTCTCCATCTTTCCTGCAAGGCCAGAGTGAGGTCCCCCCAGAGCTTCTCCTCTCCAGGCTGAACAACCCCAGCTCTCCCAGCCTTTCCTCCTCCATCCCTCTGATCATCCTGGGGCCTCCTCCAGCAGCTCCATGTCCTTCCTAAAAGAAGAATAGACCTTTAGATATTTAAACAACAGCGGGAAAGTTGCATTTGAAATGCTGGTGGTGTGAAGATGCTTTTTTCTAAGCGGAGTATCTGAGGGAAGAGATGTATGGCAAATTTAGCAGTTAACACATACCCTTAGAGCCCTGAACTTGAGACCTTTGCACCCAAAAGGCTGCTCTCCCTGGACAACCATTAGATTGTGCTTCATTCTGTCATGTTGAAGGAGGGAGCAAGAGCTCAACAATCCACAGGTACCCCAATCAAAAATGACAAGTTGCTATTCCAATAAAACGAATGTAAACTGATTCTCCTGCATAAAAACATGAAACAAAAAGAAACAGGTGCCTCCCCTGCCCTTTTGAATGCAGAAATGGGACTTCTCGTGCTTTAAAGCCGCGTGAACAAACCAGGAGAAGTCCATGGTGGGTTTCCAAGCCCAGCTCTACCGAAAGCCTTGAAAACACTTCCATCGCTGGGTGGAGCAGAGCCTGGAGAGTGCAGGAAGTGAGACTGCAGATTTGAAAGTGACAGAGAATCACCCGTGGATAAATCAGAAAGACATGTTAAATATTAGCTTCATAAAAGAAGAAATCTTTTAAATTTTCTGACGAAAAAGAGCAGATAAGGATAAACGATAGCAGAAATACAAATCCCCCAGTGTATTTTGCATTAAGTGTCTCAAGGTCACTAGAATTTTTATCAAGAATCCAAAAAAAAAAAAAAAAATTTCTACTTGTTTACTAGACAAAATTAAATATTAAGATAGCCTTAACTATCAGGTGTCTCCTTGGGCATTTGATGATTCTTTGGCACACCCGGGCATTTTGAAAGAAAAGCCAGTAAAACGAAACTACAAAATCTGATAACATTAAAAACTGAAGTAAAAGAAAAATTATTAAAGGACACAGATATTAAACCATAAAAATCCCACACTAAGTGCCCATCTTTAGGGATCACCGAAGGTGTATGTTTAGAAAATGATTAGCTATATCAACAGCCTGAAGTAGTTAGATAAAGACCACAGAACTACTAACTTCTGGGGTAATCTGAACATATAGAAATAAACTGCTACCAAATCAGCAGGGAAAGCACCGCTACGAAAACAGCAAACATATCCATAATGGCAGCTGTAAGTGCAGGAATGGAGACTGGAGTGTTAATAATACAGCTAGTAAAAGGCAGACATGTTTATCCGAGCACTGATAATGCAGTTTATGATATACTACATCCACTGAGCACAAAGTGTGAAATGCTGTGGGGGAGCTAATAGTATGAAACACGATTAATCAACACACAGCAAGAAAAGCATCTGCTGTATAAAAAAGTGCCCACTAAAACATTGCATAAAGTGTGGTAAAAAAATAAAAATAAACAGAGCTGAAGTCACGCTGCTAGTGTATGGGAAGTTAAATAAAGATGAAGCAAAAGAAGGTTAATGAGTATAGATCAAAGCAAAATTACGTGTTTATTGATGAAAATAATCCTAGCAAGAAGCCCAAAATCACTGTGACAATGAAAACTGATATTTAGCATAACTGACAGTTTAACACTACTTTTCTATTGCCAGGATGTAATCCATGCACCCTACCAGAGAAAATCAATTACTACTAAACCATGTATTTGTGGCCCAGGAAAGGTGCTGCTTAAAAGAAAAATTGAGTAATCTGAATCCCTCTTACTTTATCATCTGTGCGTGGCACAGCAGAAAGATTTCTCTGCACTAGTAATCATATCTATAATCCCATTTTATCAGCTGTGACTATATATAAGTTACATGTATATCATGGCCTATTTTAAAATATATGTGCTCTTTGAAATAGGCTGTATGTGTGGGAAATTCTGGCAGGAATTGGGGAGCCTGTTTCACAAGTTTTGAGGGATGCAAGCAAATAAACACACAAATACTTGCTTTTTACTCATCCATTTGTTTTCAGTGAAAGAATTTATGTACATAAATCTATTCAAGCAATCGAAAACATATTTTAAATTTCAACTGAAACCACAGTTTTTGTTGGTTTTTTTCTTCTTTTTTTTGTCACACCTCTTTTTTTTTTTTTTTTTTTAAACAGGTTTTTTAATGGCAGAGAAATCCCTCTGCTTTCAGTGGGAGAGGATTCCAGACTCTACTTCCAAACACGGACCAGCTCAAGATCAGACTTGGACAGAGAACAGTGCACATGAGTTCACCTCTGGAATTGCCAGGGCTCCCACTGGCACAGCAGTAATTGCTGAATTGCTGCAGTCCAGGGAATTAATCAGTGCAGAGTTCATCAGTGGGCAATTATGAACCTGCTGGATGCCATTTAGTGAGAAATAACTTTAAAAGTGAGCTTAGAGACTCTTTTTGGGGCCTTTCCTGGCAAGACCTGCAAGCCCTTTAACCCCAGACAACTGAGCTCAGACATGGGAATGCTGCAGACCAATGTGGTACCTAAAAACTGGGGAAAACACCTGAGTTCAGCTTCTTGCTGGCTGTGGAATTAAACCAACAAACAAACAAATGGACAATTCTTCCAAATCAAGCTAAAGAAATTAAAATATTCATGCCGACCTACCCACCCATCAGGGAAAATGCTGCCACTGGTCACAGCCTCCTGGTAGGTTTGAGACAAGGAGTGTCCAAAGGAGGAAAAGAGGAGAAAGGTGAAGTTAACATTTAATCAGGTATGGTCAGGTGGATCTCATTTGAAAGAAGAAAATCAGAGTAATTCTATGATTCTGTGGGGGGAAAAAAGTTTGGGAAGAAAGAAGCTGTCTCTCAACCCCCAAGAACTTTCCAGACAGCTAAGGAGGGAGCAGCAGAACTGCTTCGCCTGTGCTCAGAAAACAACGGGGATGGAAGATGCCACCGGCTTTGATTTAAAGGAGCTGGAAAGTGTAAGTCAGCAGGGTCGGGTTCACTTAGCCTTCCTCTAACACTGCAGACACAGAGGCAATAAGTTTACGTCAAGTAATTAATAATACAGAGATAGAAATTATGCAGGTGAGATTTATGTTTAGATAACTAAATTTGGGGTGACCCAGGGGTATAATCTATACAACCAGCACACAGAAAAGGGCAAGGACACAGCTCAGCTGCTGCCATGCACTTGTTTTTTTTAACTCATTGAGATGGAGGCAGTTTTTATTTGTCACAGCGAGCACTCTCCCAAGTTCCTGGGCACTAGAGAGTCCCATTAGATGGGAGTCTCATTATGTGAGGAAAGAAATTTTAATTGCATGAATGAAACCTGTGCAACTTGTCCATTTCGGACATAGAAAAAGCCTTGGCCTGTTTTATTTCTTGGTACAGGTAGGGCCAGTAAATCCCACTTAGAGAGAATTAATGTTCTCCAAGAGCTGGGTATAATGAACCCTGCTTTCCTAAGGACAGAGCTACTGCTGGTGATTGATTTTCATGTCTAAGCAGTTGCAAAGAGCTGCTGAAGTTTTACTCTTGGGCTGTGCAATTATAAAATCTCCTTTTCTCTCATTTCCAGCAATGCATGGGCTCAGCTTTCTTCACATCCGAGGCATTTGCAGCCCATCTCTTCTCATCTGCTTCCTATTTCTGTAAATAACAAAAAATATAATAACGTGTAAGACCTCCATTATCTGTGAAACTGGGAAGAATCAAAAGTTATTATTGAAGGCTAGATGCTGATAAACAGACAGCGATTAATAATTATAAAGAAACCGACCCAAATGTGAAAAGCAGAAATAGGAAAATAGGGAAGAATATGGTATATATTGTTCCTTTGACAATATAATAACACTATAATCTCTGCTTGTCACCTCTCTGAAATCCACGTTGCTAAGCTTATTTCACAATAGCTAGTGTGTGTTTGAAAGTTATTACAGTTTCCAAATAACTCCAATCTCAATTTAAGATCCTTAAGTCGTTTCAACAGCAGTGTAGTCTTTCTTGAATGTTTCTGAAAAACAGCCACAGGAGTAATTTAAAAACAACAGTGCAGGTGAACACTATTGTTAAACCCCATCTGTATGAATTTATTTAAATGCTAACCAACCAGCCTTTGTCTCAGGATATTTTAAGTACATTTCAGGCTACTTTTCAATCAGTTTTGCCAATTAGTCTGGAATGGTCAAGGATTTGACTTCAATGGATTTACATTTATTTTTAAACACACACGTATATATGACAATGTGCTCTTCTGACTTTGCAAAAAGGGCAAAGAGACTGAAGGTATGTATTTTTCTTAATGTTTTTCCGGAGCTCGTGAAACATTATTAGACAAGACTTTTAAAATAGCATATTATACATTATTTTCCAAGAAAATATGGTATTTTTTCTTTCTGTTTATGAAGTTCTCCTTATGGTCTATATTAATTTAAGTACTTCATGTTCAGCTTCAATGAGTATGAAGGTAGGGCAGAAATAATGACATTTTTGTGCTCTGACAGAATTTATTTGTTCACACAAGCACACCAATGGCATGAAAACTCGTGGATCTTCAGAAGCACTCAGTCTTACAGATTTTTTTTCTTCCAGGTGCTCTTTCAAGCCTTTGGTCTTAAAAGTCCTGGCCCTGAGACACGACTTTCAAATCAATACCAGAGCGTGTTCCATGGATGTGCTCTCAGCTGGTGAGATCCCCTGGGCAAGCATAACTTGAAGGTGACAAAGAAATGAAATAGAAGAGCTGGCATGGCAGGTGGGGCTCAGCAGAGGGCAAAGTCCACATTTGGAACACAGCACAGTTCTTTTTCTGTCTCCACTTTGATGCTTTCACATCAATAGCTTCAGAAGAGGGTTACTATTTGCTCAAGTGTGTTGTCCTAATATTAAAAGAATGATGGGATGGAAATATCCTGTAGTTTGTAGCCCAGGGAGCAGTGCAATGTTTTACTAATCATTATTATTACTATTTATTGTTATTTCCAGAAGTTGTAGCTCTTGCTTCAAGGTCGGAATAGCCACACCTTCCCTCAGAAGTGCTGCAGAAGGCCATTTGGTGTAAAGGCCACCAGTTTTGGTGTAAAATGTGCCTGTACTTTTCCACACGGCTGCAAAATTCTACAGGAAGAACAATTAAAGTGAGCAGGCTCCATTAAATACAGAGACTGACACTGCACTCAGTGGCAAGTTGTGCCTTATTTTTCCTCCTTCTCCTGCTTGCTGCAGAGCTAAAAGGAGATCTTTCTTACTTGTTCTGGCAGAGTTTCTATCTGAGAGACTCATTAAGCCTCTTTCTTGCTTCTAGGAAAAAAATAGATTAGGCTCACCTCTTCAGAGCCAATCAGAATTTAATACATGTAATTCTTCCTGTATTTTTGGGGGGTTTTTTTTTTGGTTTTTTTGGTTTTTTTTTGTTTTTTTTTTTGTTGTTGTTTTGTTTTGTTTTGTTTTGTTTTGTTTTGTTTTGTTTTGTTTTTGTTTTTCTTTTTTTTTGGCATGAGCTGGGATCTTTGTAGGACGTCTCTGCTTGTTTCTCATTGCAGGAGTGCAGAGGACTTTGCATACAGACCGCAGCTCTTCAAATTTGTGTAGGTTAAGGCCTTTTAGGATTAATGAGGGGATTTAAGGCCCACACTATTACTGTGATTATATCTTCCATTTCATTGTACCACATGAATGAAACATCACGACAGACAAGCGGGAACCTCGCCTCTATATTTGATATTCTGTGTTCTGTGAGAGCTGGTTCTGAGATAAACCTGACCTGTGACCAGGGTTGCCAAGCTGCGGGAAGAGATGTGAGAAGAACTCTCGTGTTTTCCAGCCCGGAGCAAGAATTAATCATTCTCAGAGCTCTTGATGTGAGCTGGCAAGGGGCGGATGACATCAAATAGAATATTATTTACATAAAATGTGAAATTTCAGAAACGTGATCTGTGCAAGAAAGCAGGTGCCTGGATCCACAACAACATCGGGTTCAGTTTCCACGTGCATGAAAAACGTGAATCTAGCAGTAAGTGTGCTAAATCCTCAGTACTGGGATAAAACCCTAAAACATACTGGAAGGGGATCTTCCAAATCTTTATAAAAGTTATATTAAAGTCAAATTTTTTCATCATCATCATCGTCGTCGTTGTCATCATCATTTATTAAAACTGGGTAACAAACAGATCATGAATGAAAATGGAGTTAGAGGTAAAAAATCATTTAGTTTTCAGTGACAAAAAGGGAATGGAAAATGTAAATGAAGAACGTGCTCATTTCTCGTTAATGAATGAACAGGAATGAATTCCTATTAATCTAAGAAAAGTACCTAACAATTTTGTGAAATAATCCCGTTAAAATATAATGTCATTATTATATATATATTATATATATATATAAAATTATATATATATGTAATGAATATGCCTCAGACACTCAAGTCTGCCCATNATATGTTGTCATTATTACATATATTATATATATTATGATATTTATTTTATATATATTATATATTATATAATGTCAGCTGAATGCATCCTTAAAACTTGTATGTAGATACACAAGATCCAAAATCAATCTCATTCCTTTCGTTTCACTTCTTTTAAAAGATAAGTATTTATTACATTTGAAATTTTATTTTTTTAAATGTTAT